>WAAE01019691.1:280179-559362 GCA_013400495.1 Nicator chloris | reverse complement strand
GGCCCCGCGGGCGCGCGCGGGGCAGGTGCGGCCCCGCCGCCATGTTGGGGCCGTGAGGGCAGCGCCGGGCACGGCCCCGCCGCGGGGAGCCGTGAGGGGAAGGCGGCAGCAGACCCGGGAGCCGCTCCCTGACGCCGGCCGGGAGCGGCGCGGCCGCTGTGTCCCGGCTGAGATCTTCAATGAAGCGCAGCACGGCCATCGCTTTGCACGCAATTATCGAATCGTCAAGGTTGGGGGAAAAAAAGACCTTTAGGATTATCGGGTCCATCACTACCATGTTCTCAATGACGACGGTAACCAGATGTGGAAATGAGACCGGAAAACTGGGTCTTTCCCCAGTCCAAGCTTTTGTAATCTCCTCTCCTTCTGTGACATGCATTATCCAAGCCAAACACCGAACAGAATTCTTTTATTTTTAAAAAGCAGTAAACTTACAAAAAGGCCTTTAGATGTCTTACCCTTTGCTTGGTTGCAAACGGAACGTACTTCCAATACTCTTGCCCTCATGTCCCACATCCATGCATTTTTTTCAACATTTCCACGTGTGCTGACTCCACCACTGTGTTGGGCAGCCTCTTTCAGTGCTTTGCAACCCTTTCCTTGAATTTTTGTTTTGGTAATTTCTAATCTAAATCTCCCCTGGAAATTCAGAATAGCAGACTGGTGTGTTGTGGCCGTTAAAAATTTGGTAGACGCAAGGCATAAGCAGCCCTCCACAGGGCAATGCCTGTTCCTCAGACACCATCTAAGTTCAGCAATCATCACTTTTAAAAACCTTTTTAGGTTGTGAAATGCTGTTATTTCCCCACCCAGGGGGAAAATTCATGGACAGAAGGAAGGATGAGGAGACATTGCAGGGGTTTCGAAGTTTTGGTTGGTTTGAGTGAGGAGAAGGTGTCCAGGAACGTGTTCACAGGATCTTTATTTAATTCCCCAATTTTGCTTCTGGGGGGCCTTTGACACAGAGCAGCTCTATTCTGTTCCTGTAGTTCAACAGGAGGTCTTTTGTTTTAAAATAAGTTTTTGCCTCCTTAATGTAGACTTTGAAGGGCCTGGAGAACTGGAAATCTGAAAAAATGTCATACTAGGCTGCAGACCTCTGACACGCTGGCCTAGAGAACAGCTTTCCTATACAATCCCTTAAATTCTTAACATTAAATTATAGTTGATCTTACATAAAGCATGAGTTCTTTTTTGGACAGCCATGCAGTGCTCATTAATTTTGTCTCTGAATCAAATCACTTCTTATCTGTTCTAGAATCAGCCAAGCTGGTTATTTTAGAATACTTGTAGCTGCAACCATATGTTGCCTTTTATTTTTTAGATGGCTGTGAGAAAAGGCAAGATTTTCCCTCCCTCATTGCAGTTTCTATGCTTACAGGTAAGTGGGACTCCTGAAAATGTACTTACACCTCACTGGTAAATAAAGAACAGAAGTAACAACATGGTGTAATAAAGAAAATCTAAGTTGGGTACATTATAGGACATTTTTCATGTACTTTCATGTGTATATTTATTCCATATTTAACAGGCTGTCTTTTAACATGTGTTCTCCTGCTCCAAAATTATTCCTTTAAAGCCCACAGATCATTATTTAGGAATACAGCTTCACAGTGTTAGATTGGCTCTGAGTTGTTCATTCTGTTGGTGTAAATTGGATTCCTGTTTGTGATATGGTCCCCCATGTATTTTAAACTTTACTGTTTCTTCCTTATAGAAAGAAATCCAGGTATTTCTAATAATCTGATGAATGAAAAATAGCATCATAATTGCTTTTATCTACTTGGCAATACTACTTAGTGAGTCTTGAATTGTCATTTGTGTTGTGGCATTGTCATCCATGCCATGCAGAGAGAAGAGAATTTAAGTTGTTGGGTTCTGGATTAAGTAAAAAATTTAGAAAGTCTTGTCTTAAGCTACACAAAAGAAAACACTGCCTGTAATTCAAGACTGCAAATGTTTGGTTTGTTTGGTTTTTTTTCCCTCTTGAAAGATGTTCTGCAAAGCAGAGAACAGCAGGAACATCATTTTGGAGGATGTCTGAACGCTGGCTGAGCAGGGACCCCCTTTCCTTGGCTTCAGGCAGTGTTATACGTTTGCTGAAATGCCCTGTTCTGCCAAGGATGGCTGTCAGTCCTTTAAATGGAGGTAGGAGACTCAGTCCATGATTTGGTAGTTCAGATATTCCCTGCTGAGACAACTGGAAACTTGCCTGGTGTGGGAGAGCAGAACTTAAATGCTTGGAAATGCTGATGGGAGTGTGAGGTATGTGAATGAGATGAAGGACAACTTATTTTCATATCTGGGGTGTCTGGAGATGTCCCAGTGGTCATCCATCCCTCCTTCCATGCTGGCCACGAGCATCTTGGCACTGCTGAGGCCAACCCCTGCAACAATTGAAGAAGCCCTGTCAGGCTGGTCCCTAGTTTTCCTTTTTTCCTTACTTATGGCTCCTTCTGAAAATTGTGCGCTCTATTCCCTACTGCTTTAGTGAACTCTTTGTCACATCTCAGTTTTTGCTTTCTTTAAACCCCACAGTTTTCATAAATTCTTTAGCTCGAATGTGTTTATGACTTCAATGTTCACATTTTTTTCTTCCTGGCAGGATGTGTTGCCACCCCCCATTGTCCTCAAAAACCCAAGGATAGGTAGGCTGAAGGAAGACTGTGTGTGGTTAAAATGTCACTGCACTCCCAACTAATTCTGGCTGCTAGAATTGTCCCTGGGGACAACAGACAGCTGGACATGATTTAGAGCAGGCTGAGATTGATACTAGAGGCTAGCCCGAAAAGGAGGAAAACAAAATTGCAGTTTAATCTCTTCTACTCCCAGATCTGACCCCCTTTTCCTGGTTCAAACATTGCTCCCTAGAACAGAAAATGAAGCACATGGAGAATTTAAGCAACTCATGTTTGTCAGCTCGGGGGAGCATCGGTGTCAATTTAAGATGATTTCTGCCCCTGACTGTGTCGTATCGAGTAACACTGGAGTTGTCTAAACTCAGAGCTGGAGTGGTGGAGATGTTATTTTCATGTTGGACTCACAGGAATTTTAGAACATAAATTATTTTGATAACATGGCAGGCTGCCTTTCTGCCACGCTGCCTGCAAATGTCAAATTTTTTTCCATGTTTCAACTTGGAAGTGACATAGTGTTGGTGAAGGATAAATTGTGAAGAATTAGATGTCTGATTTTTTTTATTGCTGATTAAACATGACAAATGTTAAGCTTTTATTTGAGGTAATATTTTACAAGTTTATTTATCTTCAAGGGAGGTGTCCTGAGCATATTGTATGTGCCATGAGGTGTTACAGTACTGTAAATTTAATTTGAAAGAAGGTCTGTGTTAAGATATGACTCTCACTTTTCATAGAAAGCTGACATAGAGGTAAAAATTCACCATATGAATTTCTTATCACAGGTGTTGAAATGACAAAAAGTTAATAAGGACCAAAATGTCAGTAGCAAGGGACAGAGAACAAATTTTCTCCTTCTGCTTAATCCTCTCATTCAATCTAAACATATATTTTTTTGTTATTCTTTGTTTATTGCTTTGGGGTAGAGTTCATAGGTGACAGATGATGCAAACACAGAATTAGAGAAAACTGACAAAGAAAAGGCATGAGAGTTGGATTAGAAAAATCTAGTAGTTGAATTTCAGCCTTTATTTTCTTCAAGTTATCTCCTCTATGAGAGATCTTGCGTGAGTTTTGTTGTGCTGAGGCCTCTGGCTAACTTGGCCTCACCCGTGCTTTCATTTTGAAATGTCTAACAATGCTCTGAGGATATTAAAGTATAACGTTGTTGCCATTTTTTATTTTGATTTTTGCTAAAGATCAAGCCTGTGGTCTGCATACAATTTGTCAAGCATGCAATTTGCTTGTCTGCTGCAATTTATGGGGACGTGATCCTGTGTTTTGTGTGTTCCTGTGGCCTCCAGCAGAAATCTGGATGCGCAGATAAGGTGGTGACTATTCCCACTGGAGTCCTTTGTCAGTAAAAGAAACATGAGAGAGAGTGTGAGTGAGTGAGAAAGGCATCTCCCAGAGGTTGTCCATCTTTTTTGTTGGTGCAGTTGTGCAGCCCTAATAAATTGGGAATTGAAGGGCTTTGGAAGGGTGAGTGGTTTTCAGATACAACTAAAAACAACACAAGAAATAAGGATGTGATGGTATGGGAGAAGGATGAGCCCATTTCACTCTCCATGTGTGGTTCATCACCTCTTGCATCTCAAGGAATAAAGATTTTCCAGGACTTCAAACCTCTCCTGGTGATACTCTCAGGTGAT
The DNA here is from genome assembly GCA_013400495.1 of Nicator chloris. Classification (NCBI taxonomy): domain Eukaryota; kingdom Metazoa; phylum Chordata; class Aves; order Passeriformes; family Pycnonotidae; genus Nicator; species Nicator chloris. The sequence goes on along the minus strand of WAAE01019691.1, from coordinate 555,074 downwards.
GTTGATTTTAGGCTCCCCTTTGGAAAATGAGAGAATATGGTTAATCGGATGTTTTCTCAGTGTTTTCAAGGCTGTGACTTTGAAGTCCATCTTGCACGAGTTTACTCACAACCCCAGAATATCTGTTTTAATGGATTAACCATATAGGTAAAGACCTTTTGATGGGGCAAGAATTTCAGATACAGCAAATCTGGGCTGTAGCTTAAATTGCACTGTGACGATTTGCTTTGGCTAAGAAATTGTATCTGCAATTTAAATATTCCTCCTGTCTTTTGCTTGTATTTCTGACTTCTTCCATCTATTTATATGGTGCAGCAACTCTTTTCCATTCTCTATCAAGTGATTTTCCTTCTTTTTTTTTTCTTTTTCTCATGCCAGATAAGAGAAACAGCAGCCCAGAAAACATTCATCAGTGTAGATGTGTGGTTTTTGTAACAGTGGAGTTGTCATTTCTTCTCCTTTTTCTTCTGGAAAACCAGCATTGCTGCGCATAGGAGTTGAAGTCTGATGCTGTACTAGGCTTCAACCAATTTGGTTAAAATGAGAACTTTTTCCCAGAAATACAACCCATCTGAGGAGTAGACAGCCTTTCTGATATTTGAAATCCTAGCTGGAATATATACTGTTGTTCTGATTAAATTGTGTCAGTGCAGATCCTTGCTCTGGCTAAGAGGCAACATGGAAATGCCAGAATTCAAATCCAGTATCACCCAGAATATGTTGGAGACAGCTTTCAACTCTAGCTTTGGCTTCCTGTGAAGCTTTGTGCAAAATCATTTAATCTATTTCTTGGTACGCTCTCTATGAAATGAGAAAAAGATGTGACTCTTGCCCAGGGAAGTGGAGTGGGTGCATTCACTTACCTGTCTAGGATTTCCAAAGACAGTTAATTGTCTTGGGTACTCAGATCCCGTTCAAAGTCCAGGAGTTGGGATGTTTGTTTGTGAGGCTGCCTTCAGGCCTGCTTGTGGGCACCTCAGCATCCCCTCAGCTAAAAGGAGAATCAGGCAGAAGTCATCTACTGCAACGTTCATGGGTGTGGATGAGTAAAAACTCTGTGCCCTCTCTTTATCCTCCCTCCGTGTAGGAAATCCATTTCCCTTCGTCTGTCAGTTCTGAGAAGGGTAAATGTGGTGATACGTGGTATGAATGGAAAACCTGTGTATGACCAGCCTGGATTTCTGACCGGCGGTTCTACTCCAGCAGGTTGTTCAAGCCCTAGTTTTCACTTTTGCAATTTTCCAGCATTGTATTTAGCTCCAGATTTTGGTAATTAGTTTGAATAATTTAACGTTTCTTAAGAGGACTTAGAGTATTCCTGATTGTCAGAAAGTGCTCAAGACCTTCAAGGCAGACATTCGTGTTTGAAACCCTTAATCCAAATCTTTCTGCAGAGCCTCTTGGGGCTAAACCCAAGTGTGACAGTGCTGTGATCTTCCAGCATAACCAAACTGAGACCTCTCAGAAATGCTGTGGTGAAAGAGAACCTTAAAGGAATAGATTCTTGCTAAGAACTTTTTTGCTTTTTACAATTCAGGAACATCAGGATCAGTAGATATATTAAACAATAATTTGGTTCCATAAGCATCTTCTGAACTTTCTGAATTTTCCTTTCTTTCTCTTTTGAGGAAAAAAGTTAGTAATAGGGGAAAAGCAGGAATATTTCTTGTTTATATTGTGTAGGGGTGAACTTGGCAAACAACCTCCCCAGTTAACTTATTAATTATTATCCAGAGACACAATTTTCTGCTCAATATCTTCATGTTAATACTACAGGATGTATATCAGAGCATTTTAATTCCCTGGAATATTAAGCTTAGTGCTTGTCTTTAAGCTGTCATACAGAAAGCAGAATCCAAATACCAGTGGGGATTTTCCTCTCTGTGAGATTGATGGGGTTATCCTCTCACCCCTCTTTGCAGATACCTGTGGTTGAAAGGGATCAAAATTCTGGAAAAGGCTGGAAGATGATACCACGAAAAGCTGGCACAGAAATGCCCATAACCCTGTATGCTCCCAAAATATGCTCTGTAGGAGTTTAACCACATCAGGGAAAAATTCAGTTCTGGGAGTGAGGGAGTGGGAACACCACATCTCCAAGTCATTGAGGTGGAGAAGCTGCAGAACAACCCCAACATGTCATTTGTGTCACAGACTAACACATCACTTACTATATATTCATTTTTAAGTCATGTGGAACATGGGGATTCTTCTTTTAATTAATCAGTTCAAGTTCTCATTCCCTGGAAGCCCAAAGCCCTGGCAAATTAATTCCTGCTCATTCACCCATTACTGTGCTTAAACTGTTACAATTTATAAGTGATAAAAGCCCAAAATAACCTAATGGATACAAAAAACCCCCAATCCCCCTCTCCAGCTCAATGCAGAGCAGCCCAGTGCAGTTCAGTTCACTCTCTTATGTCAATCCAGAAACCCCAGAGCTCTCTTTGGCCAACAATAGTCTCAGTGTGTCAGGGGCCATGGGCCTCTTTGGCACCACAGCTGCAGGTCGTAAATGCGGTTCTGGAGATTAAGATATTAAAATGTGCCTCTTTGGGGGCTGCACAACAAGGCCTGAGGTGTTGCCTCGTGTCCCCAAGGCAGCCTGGTGGCTCCCAGGGCTGTCAGGTGCTGCCTGGAGCACATGCCAAGTGCTTCCCACATGAGGATTTGTCCTCAGCAATGGTGTGGTTTGCCATTTCCTCTGCCAGCCAGGGTGTGTTTGCTGCTCCAGGCTCCCACTTCCTGCAGAAGGCTCTGCAAGGTTGGTGACAGAGGTTTGCTGAGCAGGAATTCTGTGAACATCAGGCAAAGGAGATGTAGATCCTTTAACAAAAGCACTGGATGCTTTGTGCAGACCAAGCTTTAGCAGGAGCACTGCTCTGTCCGCGTGGCTTTCCATGCTTTTATAAAAAATCCCAACTAAAAGAGCAAGAGGCATGTGGCAAGAGCCACTTGCATCCGTGCAGAGGAGGGGAGTGGATTTACCTAGTCAGTGTCTTGCTAGCACTTACTTCCAGACTTCCTATTTATTACTTTTTATCCCATTTTATGTAGAAAAGATTTTTGATTTTCAGCTCCCTTACTCTTGGAAAAAAGTGCCTTTCTCACTGTAATGTTTGACAGCACTTTAAACAGTGAGCTGTGCTTGTAGAAATTTTGACTTCTAGAGGCAATACTTAGAATGTGTCAGAGTTTTAAGGCTTGGACATTTCTGCTTACATTCATCCTTCATTTTTCAGATGTAGATCTCTTAATAGAGCTTTTACCATAGAAATTCCACCTCTGCAAGAAAACACCAGAGCAGAAAAAGCAGAATTGATTGAGCTTAAATCAAAGGAGAGCTCTTGGTTCAACATTTTGTCAGCAAATTGTGGCTGAGTTATTAATTATCTGTCTCAGTTTTTAAGTACCTGGAATCTGTAAATCTTTTAGGAAGGCCTTTAATATACAAATCTCTGCATGTTACTGGAGCTCCTGACTGGTATCTCTGTGGACACATGGAAATATGTCATCCTGAAGATGGATGATTTAAGTCTGTTGAAGCAGATTGTTTGATTGTGTGATTGTAGAATAGCTTTTTTGGCACTTGTTGCTGTAGGGCTTCTTCTTTCTCTGCCTTGCACTGGAGATGCATCAAAACTTGTGTGGTCTGACTGCTGTGGGTTGGGAGCCTGTTCCATTTTTGTGGGTAGCTGTGCATGTGGCTTTTGGGGACAGATCCTGTAGTTGCTGGTAAATTCCTTGCTGATTTAAAAGGAAGGGCACAAAAACAGAGGAGGTAGCTTTGACCTCAGGACTGTGGCACTGCAGGTGTCAAGAAGGGCCTTTCCATGTTTTTCCTGTGCTTTCCTTCAGGGGATTCAAAAGGACATTAGCTAAAAGCACAAAGAGAAATATAATTTTGTTTCTCTGAAGGTAGAAGATTGAGGGGGTTTACAACATTCCTTTAGAGATCAAAATGTTTCAAAGTTAACAGTTACTTAATATGTATACAGAACACTTCCATGTAAAGACTGTCAAAATGCATTTTTTGGATAGAATTACTCCAGAGTCTTCATTCAATTGACTTTCATCTTCAGCAGGGCTGTCATTATTTAGTAAAAGCCTTCTACAGTGCAGGAAATGTACCTGTGAGGAAAGCTCAGTGTGGCAAGGTGTGGTGTTCAAAGTGGGTTTAAAGTGCTGGAACACACTTCATTGTGTCAGTCAGATTTAGCATTGGTAGATGAAGAGGAAGGGCAGGATCCTCTCAACTGCAAAACAAATCTTTACTTGGTGTAGATGAACAGTTTCTCAGTGTTAGAAATTTGGGGTTTTTAGTGTGAATCTTAGGAAGGGAAAAAAGTGCTCTTACAATACTTCATTTGGAGTCAGGAGGCCTTTCACTGCACTGCTGCCTTTTCAGAATGACTTCCAGTGTCAGGCAAAAATATCATGGAGGCATGAAAGAAAGTGGAATGGATTTGTTTGCAATAATCTTTATTAGAGAAAACCTCCTAAAGAGTTTGGAGGAAATGAAGTTCACATGCATTTCCTTCACAAAAAGGTAGGGTTGTTTTTTTGTCCACCTTGAGATCTGAATGAAATCTTTATTCCCTGTTGGCAATGTGTGACAAAGCATACCTTTGGTGACAGGCTGCGAAAGGGATTAATCATCTGGTGAATTTATTAACAGCAGTAATAAATTAGAGCTCTCAGGGATCCTCAGTGATTCTACTAGCTTGAATTTAAAAGTATTTGAATGGTGTAAGTGAATTGCAAGATAATACTAACTAGAGACGTTTGCTCACAATTAAACTTCTCCTTCTCAAGCTATCAGTTGTTTACTGGTCTGGACCAATGAAGTGCTAAAAGCTAAATACTGTAAAATGTTACACTTTGATGAAAGATATGAAGACAGAAACTGTTTCTTTTGCCAACCCTGTGGTCAACAGCAGTGCCCTGACCTGATTACTTAAGCTGATGTTTTTCCTAAATCTGTCATGAATCAGTAATTATCAAGTTTTGCAATACTCAATGATTCTCTTGTGAATAGCAAAATTATTTGTTATTGTAGGTTGGTATTTTCTCAAAAGAAGTGTTCAAGTCTTGCATCTGCAACCTCTATACGGTATGTTTGGCTTTTTTTTTTTTTTTTTTTCTTTTTTGCCTGGAGAACTGTGGAATGCCACAACAAGTCTCCTGAAGAGTTTCACAAAATGTGAGGAGAATTCAATCTGGTCTAATCTGGAAGTGCCCCTCTGGTGTCTTAAAAAATAAACTTTCGTGTCAGCGTGTTTTTCCAGTCATGGTTGGAAGATTTCCAGTACAAGTATTTAGTTATGGGGCTTGACTTGTAGGGCTTCTAATAGGAAAAGGAACTTGTACAACATATTGTTTTTATTAGTGGGGTGTTCTCATAGCAATTTAATATGGCAGTGCCAGAAAAAATTCCCTTTTGCCTTGCAGTAAGTGCCATGCAGTTGTGTGAGAAGGGGTCAGAAGTGGGACCAGGTCCTTGAATGAGGCTGGAAATTCGATCCATGCTTCCCAAGATTTTGGTGGCATAATACTAACAGCTGGCTTTGGAACCCCAGTAATCCTTGCAGCCCCTGGCAGAGTTTTCTGAGAAATAAGAGACCAGAGTTAGGGGAACTTATCAGATAAGGTATATGAGAGATGTGGTAAGGTGATGCATTGTCTGTTTAGTCATTTCAACAGATATGGTGGGTTGGCAAAACCTCTGTATGGGGCTTATTTGGTGGATGTTTTGGGCTCTGTCCATGCACATCTGTGGCTACTCCCCCGTGGAAATTGGACTGCACTTCAAGTAATATGTGAGGGCACTGTGGAGCTGCCATCCCTGGATCCTTGTCCGGAGAATGCCACTGAGGATGTGGTGAGTGGCACTGTGCTCCCCACTGGCAGCAACCAGGGGAGAATGTGCAAACAAGCAAATCTAAATGCAAATGTTCACATCTAACACTGGTGGAGATTTATCCAAATGGTAGGGGAGTTGATAGGAGGAAAACGAAAAAGAAGAAAAAAAACCAAGGAAATTTGAACTATCCAGTTCTTTTCAGGTGAAAATTGCTTAACTTAGATTTGTGGTTTTAAGTAAATGTGCACATTAAAAGAATGCTGACCTTTAAAAACGTGAGTTTAGATGATTTGCTATTGTTGCTGGTTAAAGCATATGCACTTACAGGCAGCAGAAAATGCCATAAGCCTGTGAGATTGGGAATGCACCATGGAAACAAACAGCACCCTGGCAAAATAAAGAGATGTTTCCTCAATGGATCTCCATTAAAAAGCTCAGCAGAGTTCCTTCTGAATCCTGCACGCAGGGACACTCCAAACTTCTCAAAGAAAAATGCACAGCGAAGTGGGGAATTAAATAGTATCACCGTGCTTTGCTGTAAAACAAAGAAGGCTTTTATGAGAGTCTTGAGCCGAAGTGATAAGTTGTGGATCCATTGTTTGGAATGCGATGAAATTAATTTCTCTGGGAGATAAGGATCTAGAAATGTAGTGCTGCCCTCCAGTGGCGGCATGAGGGGGTTTTTCTCCAGTGCTCTCAGGATGTTGGCTGGAAGGCAAACAGAAACGTGCAAATATTTCCGAAAGGACTGGATAATTACAGTCCAAATGTCAGGGCAGCAGTGGAGAAGAGGGGATATGAGACAAAGCAGAACTTGCCCCGGTCTGGAACTGCTGAATTGGTGTCTTTGTCCAAGGTTATTCTCAGCCAGAGGAAAGAACTCTTCCCTGCATGCTACATTAATCTTCACTTCTAGATTGCAAAGTCTTCTGCTCTAGTTCATGAAGAATGTAGTGTTCATGGATGAGATGAGCCAAAATTATGAATCGTCTGAGTAGACCCACCTTAAAAAGGGAGATAATGTCTTTGTGGAGATTGCCAGCATAATCTAACATATGCAATTAAACTAATATTCCTCTTGTTTTAACTGTGGTAATAACTCCCCTCCACACCCCTTAAGTCAGTTTGCCTCTTTAACATGGCATGAAAGAGAAAAGAATAAGTTATATAAGTGATGTAGCAAGCTGCTACCTACAAACATTGTGTCCTGTGTGAGGCTTCAGCTGTTGCCTTGCCAAAGCAATTGCCAGTCCCTCCATGATATGAGGGAAAGCACAGGTAGCGTAATATTAGGAAATGCCTAGAGAGGTGTCATTCCTTGTGATCTTAGCAGCAGCAGCAGGGCTGCTTAGTGAGGATTAAACTTTCCTGTCCTGGTATGGTGTTTTCTGAGGCTGCTGCCCTGTCTTCATCTTCCGTGCAAAATATGGTTTCCGTTTCCATTTGGTTAAAATTGTGTAAGACAAATTCAGGAAACGAATCTGAGCCTGGCAAGACTAGGAATCCGAAATACAACCATTTGTTTTAAGGTTCAGGTTCTGGGAATACCAGACTGTTTCAGGTTCACAGAGTGCACCACAAGGGAATCTGGGAGGGGCTGCGTTACTCCAGTGTGTGTTTCGAGATGACAGTGGATACATGTGAGGGGAAAGACAGAGATCCAGAGGGGAAGGGTATGAAATGCTCTTGTTGAAACGTTTCTTTGTGTGTATTAATATCAGTGTAGATAAAAGGAGAAGTAAAGATAACATTGATGGCAAAGAGTTTTGATCCATGTTTGTTGCCTGTGCAGAGTCTTCAAAGACACAAATGAGAGGGAGGACTTCTACTGGGGAAGTCAGTGTAATAGGCAGAGTATAAGGAGCACTGATGAATCAGGCATCCCTTTATCCCTGCTTATCGGGCACATCTCCTTCCTGTTCATGTTTCCTACAGTCTCTCTTGTTCTGCTTTTAATGAAAGCAATGCTGCTGGGAAGATTAAATCAGTTTCTGTGGGTGCAGAAGCCCTGGAAGTATGGACAGACCCATGAACACACATGTACCTGCACACACACACAGAGCAATTGCAGCTGTGTGAGGGCCTTTCTGGTGGCACCTGCTCTGTTTCCAGAGGCTTCTCTGTAAGCTACACAAAGCAAGTGCTGCTGGTTATCTCTGGGATTAGGAGTTAGGAGGAGCCACTTTGAACATGGAACTGGGAAGTCAGAGCATCGTGCTGGAGGCCACAGTCAAATAACTGACTCCAGAAAATCTTGGCCTTCTCTAAATTGCTGTGAATACGGCAAAATCTTTTTCTTGGTGGGCTGATGTTTGACTCATCTCTATGACTGTTCCCCTCCAAGGGATACTCTCTTCTGTTAAGGTAAGATTAGATATTATGGCTCAGTTCCATTGGTCAGGGTATTCTTTGGTCTGTCCTGAATCTGGTTGAATTCAGAGGCTGACTGTAGTATCTGATGCTGATTTTTGATGTAGGGAGATACAGATGCTCTGCAGAAACTGCTTAGTGATTTTATAGACACTTGGAGGCAAGTTGGATGGACACTTCCAGGGATAACTAAGTCCAGTTATCCAATTATGGGCAAAGAGTAAAATATCATGTCAATTCATATAGATGTTAATTCATATAGATATTAACTCATAATCCACTACACTGATGTACATGTAATATTCTTATAATGACAGCCTGAGGCTTTAAACCTTATCAGACTTCTGAGCACAGAAGATTAGACTGAAGCACAGACAGCTGAAGCTACTACATATGAAACAATAATGAAATAGTAATTTGTTAATATTTTGTTACATCTGTCCCTTCTTGTGGCTATTTTGTCCCACATCACACAGTACGACATATCTAGGAGTAGCTGTTGTTTTCCTGAATATTTTGTTGCAGCTGTCCCTTTATGTGGGATATTTTGTCCCACACCACACAGTATGACATATCCAGGAGTAGGTGTTGTTTTCCTCACTTTTCCCATCTGTCCCATTCCCCTAACCCCACCTGCCTCTCCAGGGTTCAGTGTTGCCCTTGTGTTACTTTGGTTCAGTGCTTCTCATTAATTTTAATTCAGCAGGGTGTCTGAAATATCTCAAACAGAAGAAAAACACTCAACAGAGGAGCAAACAACTGCTCTGTGCTTAGGGACATTTTCACCTTTCATCAAGCCTTGCAGAACTGCTCTGAGGCTGCAATGCGAAGTGGTTGCTGGCTCCTCTGGTGTTTGTTTTATTTTGTGTGAGATACAATCTGTGTCAAGGATGTTGCCCCACACTACCTGCGGAGGTTAATTTGCATGAGAACCACGCTTGCAGCATCCTTCAGGCATCGCGTAGAAGACAGAGCAGTTGGATGTCTCAGGAAGTTCCTGCTGCCCTGTAGCTACAGAGCCAAGAATCTAACTTCGCTTCCCAGCACAGCCATTCCCTCTCCTGCTCCAGGGGCAGCGTAACCCCTGCAGCGGAGCTCTCTGTCGGTTCAGCAGCGCAAAGCTGCGAGCAGCAGGAGCTGGGAGCGGTTTTCCGACGGGCTTGGCAGATCCCCACAAATACCAGGTATCTGTCGAACTGAATTTGCCAGTTCCTCCAGCTGCCCTGGAGAACTTGTAAGTTCCTTCAGCTTCATTCCTGCCCGCATGGAAGTTACAAGACGTGACTGCACTGCCAGCAGGGCTGGTAAATTCCAAGAAGCCCAGATACTGGATTCACAGGAATTACAACCCTGCTGACCACACTGGTCGAAGCAGAAGTGTTTTGGAGTTTCATGAGCCTTAGCTGTTTCTCCATGTCATTTACAAGTTCCAATTGTGCATCTGCGTAAAGGGCTTTGGCACAGGCAGCCGGAGCTTTCCGTGGCTGCAGTTGCAGCCAGCACAGTGTGCAAGCAGCTCTTGGAGCCCTTGCAGTGCTGATGGATTCTCAGCAGAGCTTCTAAACCTGGTGGTCTCTGGCCAGGGTGATTTGGAGCGTGTCCCTCCTGTCGATTTAGTAACATCAAGGATGGGATGTAATTTAGCACATCGCTAATGACCTTGTACTTTTATTGGAGCCTAAAATTAACCATTTGGGGAGATAATAAATTCTGCTTCTCAACCAGCAAGTTTGGAAACCTCTCTGTAGTATCTGGATGTGGAGGGTAATTGGAAATAGAACAGTCAAGTTACCAAATAATGAAAACACAATTTTTGTCATTTTTCTACAGAAATATTTCGATGACAGCAGTTTCTAAATTCTGTCAGTGTTTTCCTCTGGTGAGAGACCAGATGTGATGTATTTAGATGGCAAAGAGGGCAGTTTTTCGTTTTATAAAGTCAGGATATATTGGCTAAAATCAATCTTACCCTCATGTTTTGTCTCTCAGAATTTACAGGTATCCTATCCACTGTATGTACTGCACTAAGAAAGAAAAAACACGCCACTTTTCTTAAAATATCTGACATTTGGGGAATTTGTTAGAAAAAAATATAAAAGTACAGAACTTTTTTTTAATGGATAGCAGGCATTATATTACATCAGCTGCTTGGATCAAAGGGTTCTAAATAACCTTGATGTCTTTCCCCTTCATGTTCTGTAGACACCACTGAGGTAGAAAAAACTTTTTTCCTAAGTGTGTAAAATGTACAAGTTGAACCTTGCCACTTTGTGACATTTGGAGCCTGGACTTTGCAACTTTAACATTCTTTCAGCATTGTTTTTTTAGGGGTGTAGTTATAAATGTAAGCGTTCATCTATAATATAAATTGATGACAACCAAAGAATATGTGATATATATTTAAAAATAACATGGCTGCCAAAACAGGTTGGAAAATAGCAGGAGGAAAAAAAAAAAAGAAGTTTGTATTTGGTATTTATATGGTGTATATACCAAATAAACAGAGTAAAAAAATTGTTCCAGATGGGATATTACTTATATCTGTGTACATTACCACCTAAAACTGTGTCTGTGTCATCAGGCAAACAACAGTAATGATGGAAAAGAAGATTTCTAGTTGGATCTGCATTTCCAGTGCCTTCCTTTGTGTTCCCTTTGCGAACACAAGCAGTTTTGCTCCAAGGGTATCTCAGTATGGTGGGGAGGTCGAAGGAGCTGATCAATCATAGAAAATATTCTGGAAATGCTTCCCTTGGTAGCTGACACATGGGTTGTTAATCATTCCCCTTTCCCTGAAAAAGGGAGCATGGCAATATATCTTTATGTCAGAGCAGTTTTCTGTGTCCAGGGTCTCCCACTCTGGCTCTGCACATCAGTCGTGGCTGTGTGGCGTCTCCCCTCCTGATGTAACTCTTTTTTCAGGATGTTGTGGGCAGTTCCTCTTCTGGGTGGCTGCTCTGCACATGTTTTTTCCATTATATTAGTAGCAAAGTGAACTGGCACTTGTGAATCTTCTTGCACCCTGCCCCCCCTTTACTGGCAACTCTGCCTCTCCTAATTAGGCACTGAATAGAATTTGCTAGAAGGAGCAAGAGGGCAGATTCTGCTGATTTGAAAGTTGGCCTTGATGTATGTGACTCTAAAGTTAATTTTGTCAAAGTCATTGATAAATAAAACTTTCCTCATGTTTTCCCTTTTTGATTAAAGTTAACTCCTACTTTACAACCTTATTACTCGCCTTGTATATATCTCAAGTATAATGGGTGCAGCTGCTAAGAGAGTAATTAAACTTCAAAGCTTTGTTATTAAAGACTCAGCAAGGACACCCCAAAGCAGAAGAATTTGCAGTTAAGACTGTACAAATCCATCCTTAACAAGTCCACAGTGAGTAGGGATTATGTAGCACAGGAATAGTGTTTTTTATATGGAGGATCCTTGCAAAATCTGAACATGATGAACTGCATGGAGTACAGTACACAGCTGAATGTTCCAGGATTATGATTCTGGGATTTTCTGTATTTCTTTTAATAGACATGGTTTTGCCTTGAAGGGTGTAGCTGAAAATCATTTCAGATAAGCAGGACTCTTCAGTCCAGGATTTTGCCTTGACAGTCATCTGTAAAAAATGTTAGTGGATATTTCGTTCCAAAATAATGAACAAAAGCCTTGATTCTGCTGTTAGGTCTGGGTTTATGAATCATCAAAAAGTGCATTAACCTATGTGTGTGGGTGGCTAAACTGCAGTGTGTGCCCCGAGCTGTTGCTCCATCAGGACTGTGGAGTCATCCAAAAGGGTGGACAGCTTTGTGCTCTTCCCTGTCTGTGCTGAGGAATGGGCCAAGTGGGAGGTGGATTAACCAAAACTGGGAGCCGTGGACCTCCGTGCTCGTTACTCAAAGCCTGCTGCCTGCAATGGGCATCTCTGGAGCACAGCTTTGGGTGTAACTGATTGCATGAGCCTGATGAAATAAATATGGCATCTAAACATTTCCAAGCATGCAGTCAGGGGACAGAGGGGCTGTCATTTAAAACATCCTTTACTTGCTGAGCTACTTGGACTGAAATTCAGAGGATGTGTAAAGCTATCTGGAAGTCTTCTTTGGGACCTTAATGGAGGAATTACAGGTTCTCTCTTTTGATACCACAGCCTGTTTCACCACAGTCACCTTATTTTCTTTCCTCATTGCCAAGGCTTCCCCCCTCCACCAAAGTTTTGTTGTTTCTTTATTTCTCCCATTTCCAGCAGGAATTGTTGAATAGTGTGGTAAAATTTACATGATTTTTGGGAAGAATTACTGGTTTTCATATGCACACTCAGATAACAGATTTTCCACTAAGGGTAAAGCTTGAAGGAACCCCTAGTGAGCAGAGGTATAAAGAGAAGCAAATCTCCATCACTACATGTAGTAAAGCTGTAGAACTCCTTGCCTCAGGCATTATGGATGCTGCAACTTAGATGGGTTTGGGGGAATATTGGACAGGTTTGTGAAAACACAATTTGTTAGGGATGCTCAATGCATGGAAACGTATGTCCTAGGGAGTTAATGAGCCACAGATTGTTGGAGACCATTTGGGGAAATACCACTGAGTTTACCCTGTACTTGCACCTTGTTTTAGTTGCTGCCAGATGAAGTAATTGGATCTTTGGTCTGTTATCATTAAGGTAAGTTTTGTTGTAGGGAATGCCTACCTCAGATAATTTTTTGTTTGTATAGAGATTCCTAGGAAATACCAATCTGGTTTCAAATGCAGTGAGAGCAGAGGGGGAGTATTAAAGTATTTAATATTTAATAGTAGTATTTAATTAATGCCTTATCAAATGCTTCCTCTCTGTTCTCTCTTCATTTCTCTGCCAGGTGGTCCTGTAGTAAGTGAATATGGTGCTCTGTGGTTAAAGTGCAGCATCTCATTTGCACACTGTCCTGTGGCAGAGGCTGAACCAGGGAGTGGCAGCAAGTAGTGGAAAGGTAGCTTTCCCTCTGGGATGGGAAAGGAGTCCCAGGGCAAGAACTAGTGAATACTCTCTTGGCAGTGAGACTAAAGGGAGGTGAGGAGAAATACAGTTAATGCCATTTTCTTGTGGCTCTCACTGCAGGCTGATTAGACAGTAGCTGAACTGGGATAGAGGTGTGAAAGGGGAGGAAAAAAGTATGGAGGAGTAAATGGTCCCTTTTTTGCCTCCATCCTCTTTCTGGTGAGGCTTCAGTGAGGGAGCCCCAAAGCTGGCCATGAGCATTCAGCAGGGAGGAGGGAGGCAAAGAAATTATGGAAAAACCAAGTGTGAGGACCCCATCACCTTCTGAAACACTCTGCCCTGACATTTCACTGTGAAATGTCATCTTCAAGTGGTGTTTCCAACCACGCATCTTTCTGTTTATGTTTCTTCCCGTCTTTCTGCAAATCCTCCCTGGAGAATGCATGGACCTTATTGGGGTTCTGAGAAGCTCAGTGGTTTGTTTTCCCTGCAAAGCTGTTCCCCTCCCTCCCTGAAGCAGCTGCATTCCCACGGGAGGAGGCTTCCATCCTCCCCCTTCGCTGGGTTGATCTCTTTGGGCTGTGGCTGCTCTCAGCCTGACGCCGTGTGCCGCAGCAGCCGTGGCTCTTCTCTGCTGCAGCAAGTGCTGCCTCCTGACACTGCCTCCCCTGGGGGATCATTAGCAGGGTGGAGGCTCTTTACTTTCCTAGAAACAGGAAGAGAAGAAGAGCCTGAGAGATGGGAGGCCTAAACAATCTAGAATTAGATTACAGTATGAACTCCATGACATCAGCTCCCTTCAGTCTTCCCACCCATTGGCTTTCTCACGGCATTTCTGCTTAGACTGATCAGGATCTGAAGATATCCATAATAAAATGCTAATTCTTTTGTGGTCCAAAGGGCCAGAGCTGCCAGTCCCACTCCCCACAGCTGACAAGTCAGGAGTACGGAGAGCTGCACGTTGAACTGCAGGGGGAACTGCATTTATCTAACAGGCCAAAATTAGAGCACTTCAGAACTACTGTCAAGTGACATAGTCACCTTCAAGTCTTTTAAATTTAAATAAAACCTACAAGGAGTAATAAGGTTTTTTCCATCCTTTCACTGCTATCTCCTTTCTGCAGCAGTTATTCCTCACTTTGTGTGTGCTTGGTCTGTGGAACTATGCCTTTCACTCATGAATGATGTGTTGGATGCATTTTTTGGCAGTTGTAAAGGTCAAAATAAGTAAAGCAATAAATAAAAATGTTTGGTGTATTTCCCCTTTAATACAACTGTTTAAAAATTATAGGTAATAGCAGGGGAAAGAAATTAGTGAAAGACCAGTGTTTCTAGGTCTTGGTAGCCTTGAATTATTTTCCCAGGATGGAGGAAAAAAGGGGTTAAGAAACCTCTTTGGTTTCCTTCAGAACCTTAGTGCCAGCTGGAGACAATGTGGATCTCCATGTGCAGGAATCCAGGTTCTGTATGGACGTTGTAGGTCCCAGTTCCATTGCTCCCAGACAAACCAAGGTGTGGATTCTCTGGAGGGGCTGGAATGAGTTCAGTGTCACTGCGTGAGCTGCAGTGCCGTGAAACTGGCACTTACCTTTCCGACCTTGCAGACAACATCTGCTTACTCAGGCTCTTTGTCTCACTCCTGGAATTCCTCTTGCCCCCAGCCGTGTTTCCTGCCTCTGGAAGGTGCTCCGTGTCTCTGCATGTTCGGCAGCACCTCCAGACAGCTTTGGGATATGCAAATTCCTCTCTCGGGGGAATGGTTCACTGCAAGGATTTAACCTGTGCTCTTGTGCCAGCACTTCTCATCTCCAAATACATGGATTGAGGATCTGAATACCGATTTAACTTCCTACCAATGGAACATAATGAAACACACCTTTGGTTAAAAAAATGCTGACAATTTGTGGGATGGAGATGAGTTCCAAACCCTCATTCTTATTCAAAGCTTGTGGCCAGACTCATCTCTGTGTAGAAGAAATGGGTAAAACTCACATGCAGACAGCCAGGAGGTTGCATTTAGTTTTTGAGCTTCAGATCTGAATAGGAATAATGAATAAAACGATGTCAGTTGACTCTGCTGTATCCTAATTATGTTCTGAGACATCCCCTTGCCGCTCAGAGAGCTGTGGAGGTGATGTTCCGTCTCTCAGTCTGCAGCTAAGATTTGCCATGTCTTTTGGAGCAGTTGATACCAGCAGGTTCTGTGATAGAGTTGATATCTTGCTTCTTCCTTCAGCTTCAAGGTCACAAATTCATGTGGGCTGGGATGCTCAGAATGACCTCCAACATATCCACGGATGGACTGGAGGGTCCAGGTGCTTTGCTCTGAGCCAATGCTTAGCTGGAAAATTGTGGTATGAATAGAAACTCTGCTGTTGAGGTCTGTGCTCTGCAGTTGAGGCTCACATTTCTTTTGGAGACACAAGAACCCAAAGAGCTATAAAGGTCTGTCAAATTAATACCTTGCAGTTGCCCAGGTGTCACACCCCATTAAATGGGATAGCTTTGTTCAGTCCCTGAGGGAATTATTGGGTGCTAACGTTACATGCTGCCCTTCACTGTGCTCCAGTTCCGTGTGGCTTCTGCTCCACCAGCAAACAAAGGGTTCCTCTCTGCCTTTTCATTTTTCTCATGGAAACATACGTACAAATCCATAGGTGTATTTTTGTGAGTATGTTCTAACAATACAAAGCAGATTGTAAATAATTTTGTAATACTTTGCAATAATTTCAAGTAATTTGGAAATCCTTTGGACAGAAGTGACTCTTGCCATTATCACTGTCTTTAAATTTTAGGTATGTCTTTTAAGTCTTGCATGAAGAGAACATATTGTTGAAGTAACCACCTGAGGCGAGGACACAACTCTTTACCTTCCATCTTTTTTCTCCCAGTCTGGTTCTAATTGCAGCACCCTAATCTGGGAGGAAGCGAGGTGTCCCACTCAACAGCACCAGTACCTTTCGATTTCCCCCTGGGGGTAAGGCTGTGTTTTTATAGGAGAGCTGTCAATGTTTTGGTAGGATGACATTTAGCTCCTGTGTCACCGTCCTAATATTGCAGCTGTTCCTGTTAGGAGCTCCTGGATGCTTGTTTAGATGCTGAAGGCAATGCATTAGGAACTGATGGTGAGTGATTATTATCCAATCAGTTCCTGATGCAGTATCTGCGACATCAAAAACTCTGCCATGGTTTTTGTTTTCTAACTTTAAACTTTTCTTAATTTTAAACTTCAAATGTTGAATCTTAGCAAGGTCAGTGTACTAGGAAGAAAAAACTCCAACTTAATTGCACCGCTCAGTTTTTTTAGGAAATTTATATCTTTTATCTAAGAAATGCAAAGCATAAGTATTACCAAGAATCACTCTAGTTAGCACTGCTGGAGAACATTATGCATCTTGTGCAAGTTTTACTTTTAGTTCTTCAAACCTGTTGTTTGCTGGTTGAATACTTGAACACAAATTAGTCAGCAAGTATGTTCTGCTTCTCAGAAGGGCAGGAAATGATGTAGGCCTGCAGCAGGGCGAGTCTGCAAATTCACTGTATGTGAGTTGTGAAATTCAGGAGAAACTCCAGCCCTGTGCCAGCGTGGGTGGGCTTTCTGTACACAGCACTTTGGCAGTGAGAACTACAGACCTAATGTTCCTGTCCCATTTCTCACACTTGTGCTGCATCTAGAGAAAATACTGCATTGGAAAGGAACAATCTAGTTCCAGACCTGAGCCTTGAGTGTCCTCTGGATGGGTGTGTGCCAGGGATGTTTGTCCATTTGCTGTAGGTCTGGGTGTACTGAGAGCAAATTGCACACCCCTCTTAAGCAGCATATGGTCATCACAGCCCTCAGACATCAGGATTTCTGCTTTCAACCACTTCTGTTTGAAAGTCAATGATTTTGGAGACAGTTGGGGTTTGTATTTCTGTTTCAGGCCTAAAAAGAAAAAATCTGAAATGTGTCTGAGTGATTTAATGAAGCTGCTCTTCCCACACGGGTGCCCTTGTTGTATTTAACTGGTAACTTTTGTTACTGGCTTCATGGCACACATGGTTTGTCCTAAAATACTCTGCAATCTGTGTCCCACAGATATTTTCACCAACTTCAACTTAGGGTTTGGAAGACAGATGCTTGCAGTGGACAGGAGAGTGTCAGGTGACATGTAGTGACTAGTGAGAATGAGAACTAAATCCATATAAATGTCCTGCACAAGCTACGCTTTTACATCAGGGGTACTTCTGTTAGCAGTTCTGAGGCAGCAGTGGTGCCCCTTCACCAGGATTGTTTCAGACAGGAAATTTTATCTCAGACCAATTTTCTTCTAAAATTTTGCAGGACTAAAAAGAATTCAGGTCATACCTGGTCTTGTTGAGCATCAACTTCTGTACATCAGAGTGATGTACACCATCTTTTAGCAGGTTCCTTTGATCCCTAGTGTAAAACAGGAATATTTTCTGGCAGGCTACAGATGCACCCTGGAATCTCACACATAAATAAAACTTAGGGATGTATCTCTAAGGATTGGCCATCTGGAGCTTTCAGCCACAAAACTGGGGTGTAATAAATATATTTTATGTGCTCTGACTATATATAATATTTCTTTCTGCTATGTATCCATAGGCTGACTAGAGCCATCTAATGTTAATGGGAATCTTATATTGATTTCTGTCTTTGGATTGTTCCTCTTGAGCAGGGGAACTTCAGCTGTAGACAAGTTACAAGAATCCTGGCTGGTTTGGGTTGGGAGGTTACCAAGGTCATAAACATGGGAAAAATGGATTGCAACTGTTTTGGGTAATGGAAAATTCAGCATAGAGGGTGGTTCTGGTGGAACAACACTCTTTGAACTCGTGAAAAGTCTGGACACAGAACTGTCTTAAAAAAAAATTGCAGATGCAAAGGATTAAACACAGAAAAGTCATCATCAGCCTTGCAGTTCGGGGCTAAATTGGTGGCTTCAGGAGAGATTCCGACAAGTAACAATTTCAGGGTGGTTGAAATGAGATGTGACTTCAGAAAAAGTCGTGAACACAGTTAATGAAGAGATTGTTCTGCTCTGCAGGAAGCTGCACCAGGGAAGCTGGGAAAGGCAGGAGATAGCAAGGCAAAGCCTGGAGGTCAGTGTATGGTCTGGATATGGCCATGAGGTTCATCCTGTGTGCGTGGCGTGTTTGAGCTTTGTGCACTGCAGAAGTGTCTCTTGGGTCATGTGATGAAGGTGCCATGCAGGTCTGCTAATCCATTAGAGCAAAGAAATTGCTGTGTTTAGCATAATCCCAGCTACAACTGTGAGAGAGTTATTAACTGCTCACAGTTGCCAGCTGAGATTAAGCCAACTCACAGCCATCCAGGTTAGGCCTGCAAGTGGGTTCATGTCAGCTAAATTTCTTCCCTGAATGTCCTACACAGGAAAAAATGGCATAATTCCACAGACAACACCTGGTGCTGTGGATATCTGTCATTAAAACATTTGGATTCTCTCTGCATCTTCCTGAGAGAACTATTATTAAGCAACTTGCTGAATAAACGTGGTTTATTTGGTGATCTTTGGCACGCTCCAGTCTGGGTGTAAACTGATAAAGCAGACTTGTTCTTTCTGGTTCAGCTTATTTGGATCCCCTTGTATAATAGGGAATACAATAAAATACCCATTCAAGGGAGCTCTCTGACTTCTGAACAAACACCATTTATGTAAAACATCTAAAAATTACGTCCTGTTTCTTCAGCTCCTTCACTTACCTCCTTTACTGCTCCTGGAACTCTGCTGAGCAGCGCCCTCAAGCCAGGGTAGCACACCTGGGGAGGGAGCTCTAACCAAGCCCTGCTTTCCTGTTGGGCACTAAATCTCGTCTGTTTAGGGATAAAGTGCCAGAACTGCAAACAAGAAAAGAATCAAAAAAGTTGAATATACTGGAGACACCTGATAAAATTAGAACAAAAGCAGGTATTGAGAGATTGTTGTGGAAAAAGCTGTACGAAGGTTTTCTGGAAGATGAAGTAAAACATCAAGTTGTTTCCTAGAGCTGTTGACTTGTAGGACATGATAAAAAGATCCTTCCCTGTGTGTTTCATCGTGGTTTGCTGTAAGAGCAGCACACTGAAGCCAGGAGAACCAACTGTTCATTCCAACCTCTGGCTGCTGGAGGGGCAACTGTGGGCCCACAGGCAATTCCAGGTAAATCCTTGCCCTGCCCGAGCCCTCCAGCAAACAGCAGGGCATGTGCTGGGATCAGGGGTTTGTGCAAAGTTGAACTCCTTTCCTTACCTTGCCCACTAAAGCCATGAGGCCACAAAGCACAGGCTGGGCCATCACTGATGGGGAGCTGTTGGATTATCTCTGGAATAAATTCCCAGCAGCCTTGGAGCGTACTGGCAGGGGAGCCGCTCGGAAAATCCTCAGGAACAGTAAGCTTCCGCTGGAACAAACCAGAGGCAGGCCTGGCAGGTGGTCTGATTGTGTTTGCTCAGCCAGTTCCACAGTATTTGTCAGTCAAAAGAAGGCATCAGGTGGTACAGAAAGTCCTGCACAAAGCTCCAGATGGACACAGACATGACCAGACTTCCTCATCTGTTGCAGATCTGGGAAGGTGAAGGGAAAGGAGAAGGCACAAGGAGCAGGAGATGCATCATTTCTGTTGGTTCTTGTGTGGCAGGCTACTAAACACTGCACTGGGGAGAGTTCTGGTTTCTTTGTGTTTCTTTTGTAGTGCTTCAACTGTTTTCTGTTGGTGACAAAAGAGTTACAACTGTGTGGGTCAGTTCCTGTAGCTGCTCTTCTTGTTTGGTGTTTTTTGGCCAGTGCCCTTTCCTTGCTGCCAGCCCTGCATACAGTGCTGGCTATAAGGAAAATACCATTTTGGCACAGCACCGAAAACAGAGTCAGTTTGCTGTGGGTGGAGGAGGGCTCTTAGATTGGGATTTTTTCAAATTTAGGCCTCCAAATGGATGATTGTGCAACTTCTGTGGAAGCAGAGGCTCCAAAGGAGTAGGAGGAGACCATTTCTAGACGGGAATTTAGACAAGCCCTACAACAACATGGAAAATAGATATGGATTAATAGTGCAGAAGGTCCCTGCACAGGTTAGATTATGTTCCAGGGCTAAATATCAGTTTTCTGCCTCATAGCTTCCCAATGAATGAGAAGGTGCTCCAAGTTCCTGAAAGGCTGAATTATCCTCTCCCTTATCTCTGGTGCATAAAAGCCTTATGGTAAAAGAATGCTAATCTTGCTCTAACACATGTAATCCTGTAATTTAAACTCTATATCACACTGCAGAGGCACAGGGGGGACAGAGCAATTGTACCCAGGCAACCTCAGCCCTGGCACTTTAATTTTTGATTGCTTGACTCGTCAGCTCTTCAGCCTTGATGAACCCATGGCACAGCTTTTCTCTTTTTTCTCTTATTTTACATGGGTGTAATAAGATTATGGAATGAGTGCAGGACTGATTCAAAGGGAATTTAGAACTTCCAGCTCGAAGATCAAACCATGAATCTTCAAATTTTTTTTGTATTGTAATTTGCAGTGCAAACATTTAATGAAAAGTTCAGACATAATGAAGTTTTGCTTACATTTGGATTTGGATAAATAGAAGGGGTGCTCCAGCTCTATACGTTGCTAAAAGTAAAGATTTGAGATAATCAATGTTTGAAATCCGGGCATCTCACCAGGAAAAGAGCTCTCCATTCACTGGTGACTTGCTGCAGCTGCAGATTTGTGTTACCAGTGTGCACACTCTCCTTACTGGTGGAAAATGTTTAATAATTTTGTTTCTGTTCTGCAAAAGGGTTGTTTTTAGTCTGTACTGTTTAATTTTCCACTATTGCAGCATGATGGGTTCCAACTAGTTCCCTAGCTTTAGTGCTCATTTGTATGTCTTGTTCAAAAAGATTTGCTCATAAATAGGGAGGTGGAAAGAAGTCATTAGAGGAAGGATGAAAGGCTTCTGGAATAATCCCATGGAAGGTAATGCAAAAACTTGTCTTGATTTCACTGAGGCAGGATTTTATCCAACAACTAATAAGTGTGCATTATTGTCAATGGTGTAATTGCTACAGTTTTTTGACGAACTCTTGAAACTTGCCGAAAAATTTTTCTCTTGTTTTGGTTAATGCAATGGCAGCATTCTGAAGGTGAAGGTGTGAAAGGTAATTCTGGCAGGATGACAAGAGAAGAAGTATTTAAAATTATGTCAGAAACTTAAAGCATATAAGATGAACAAAAAGAGCCTCTTAACTAGAACAGTCATAAAATAATCAAGGGGTTAAAATTTGAGATTAGCATGGAGTGATTCTAGCACTGATCTGAGCCAGTGCTTGGAATGAAGCTTTGCTTTCTTTCTCAGGACTGGATTTGCCAGCATAGCTTCTTTTGGGGGCATTTTTTATCAATCCAAATGGAAGGACAGGTTCCATCGTATTCATCAACAGCAGTTTGGGAAATGTGTGGTACTCTGTTGATGTCTCTGCAGGGCTTGGGCTGGCTGAATAATTGAAGAGGGATTTAAAATATTTGAGTGGAGTAGTCAGACAAATTTTTAAAAATGATACAAGGTAACTGATGTTTTTTTATTGCACAGCGTTTTATGGCTTATTCAAGCAGTGAAGACTCAGTAGACAAGAGCAAGTTGGCTCAATAAAAACAAGGATAAATTGTAAGGGTCTGACTGGGGACAACGCATTTGTTCCAGCTGCAATTTTGCCTCCAGTCCAGAACTAATACATACAGCTTATGTTGAAACAAACTTGCTATTGAAATGAGTGGGGCTTTGCCATTGTTTGGAGTTATTCTGGGATGTCACCACAGGTTTTATTTGCAGATGCTGACAAGTCAGTTGTACCCACACACACAATTATCAGCCGTAATCATGGTATTGCAAATGCTTGCCCTCATCGTTTGTCAATTAACACTTGTTTGAGAAGAACAGATTAAATTCATGGCCTTATTTCATTCTTTATGTACATTCCAATCTAGAATAAAGGTGATAACCCTTCTGGAAGAGTAGAGTCTGCTGGCAAGTGCTGGGAACGGGGAAACTGGGAATGTAGCAAGGGTGTGCAGACTAAGGATATATTTCTTGTAAACAGAGAGAACAGAGGAGATGTTAAACGACGAAGTAATAAAAAGTGTGGAAATCACTGATCCTTTTACAGTGAGGGGTGGAGCACACCTGCTGGATTTTGTGCAGTTTTGTAATGAGAGCCCAAACCCTTCCAAGAGCACTGTTGTGCTCCTGTCTGTTGTACCCAAGTAGAATTAGGTTTCTGTGCATCCCCCTGGAATACGCTCCTGCATTGGAAAACACCCATGTCTTCTCCACTGCTCCCTTCCCCTGCAGCTGCTGGCAGAGCTGCAACCCTGAGGAAGAGGCAGCTTGGCTTCCCCTGTGCCCAAAGGAGCTGAGGCACAGCCTGAGTGGTAGCCTTTCATCCCGGGGAGATATTTGACTTCTCAGCAGGAAGCAAGTGGATATGAGGGCTCTTCAAAGGGACAAGAGTTGTCTGAGAGTCCTCCAGCAGAGTATTAACTGAAAAGATCCAGGTCTTTCACTTGCAGCTTGGTAAAATCGTAATCCTGCTTCCTCTGTCTTCTTGCACAAAAAGCTCAGCATCACTATTGATGTCCTTTCATGCCAAGTTGTCCTTCTAGCCAAAATTTGTGTAGGTGTTGTTCAGGCAGAGTGAGTTTCCTGGAGTGTGTAGGCACAGGTTCTGGTGCAGTGACTGGGAGCTGACCTGGGCATGCATTTCTGGGCAGGATCAATGCCTGGATGTCTCAGGAACAAGCATCTTTCTGAGCCCTGATAAATATTTGTCCAATTAATTTGTTCAATGTCACTGAAGTAGGATGAGCTAAAACCTCATGAATATCCGTTCTAGGAACATTTTAAATGAGAAAAAGAAAAGTTACTTTATTCTTCCTGTGAAGGCCTGCATTGCTGGGTATTCTCTTCTTTCAAAGTGGCTTATTCTTGCTTCCACCATGTCTGGAGCTTGATATGAGAATATTCATCAGCCAAACAGCTCTTCAAAGCATCATCACTTTAAAAAAGCTGAACTCATCTAATGCTGCATGAACTGATCACCCGTGAAGACCCAGTTGTGATTCAGCTAGTAGTAGATGTAGCCTAGGAATGGAATATTAAGCCCTCATAGTTGAAAAATAGCCTATAATAACTTTGTCCTTTAGTGTTTTTCCATTGTCCAGTTGGTTAATTTATGTAGGTTTTTGCCTTTGTTTTCAAATTTTGACTCATGAAAATTATTAAGTAAAAAGCTTGCAGTCAGCTCCATGCTACTTAGGCAATTTGGATGGAATTCAGCTCAACTCAGCAGAGGTGCAGAGGCTGAAGAAGTGAATAGTTTATAATTACTGTGCACAAAGATGCCAGATTGTAGAATCTCTACAGGTAATTGTGAGATTGCTATAAAGACATCACACTTGCCTGCAGAGATTTCCCAGTCTGTGACTTCTATCCAGGTTGAAGGAGAGAAAGAAATGTTTCTTTTCTGCTGTTCCGTATAATACTTTAAATTGAATTTTGAGGAAGAAGTTGAAGAAGATTCTGTCATTGAAAGATCAGATGTAACTCAAGAAAACTAGATAATCATATTGATAATTTCTATATTGTTTGGATCTGACACTCTGCATTCCCAGTGGAACCCTGGCCTCCAAAGGTTGCATTTTGGATGCATCCCAATCAGCTCGAACTGAGAGCAGCACCTTTCCTCTAAATTTCTGTGGTTGGGTGCTTCTTGCCCAACTCCATTACTTTTGTTTGGTCTCTGCTGGAACGACTGTAATTTTCCCCTTCTCAGCACACATTCTATTTGTAATCAAGTGGCAGTGATTTATTTTCTATAAACTCTTCTCTCTGTCCCTTTCTTTTTTGTCTAATTGTTGGTGTTGTGAAAGAAAGAAGAGAAAATTCGAGTGGTCTCCAGTGGCCGTCACCATCCCTTTGGCTGCAGCCACGAGCAGTTTCTCTGGTACAAACCTCTCTCCTTCAGTCCATGTAATTCTCACCTCATTTATGACTCTCCCACTTGTTATGACTTGTTGTGCATTTTTACATTTACATTGGGCATTCTTTGAGGCACAGATTATGAATAGACTTGTATTGTGCAGGGCTTTAAAAAAGGGAAAAAATACAAACGAATGAGAGGACTGTAGAGTTTCTAACCTTCTTCTAATTCCAAACAGTAAGCACAGAAAATAAAAAAAAGGAAAAAATATCCTACTTTAACCTACTTTAATACTCTTTTTGTGAGCAGCAAAGTAGGCTATAAAAGCTTCAGATTAATTTACTCAGTTCTGGTGCAGAGCTTTCATTGTAAGAGTTTTGCTTTTGCCAACGCTAAGTGATCCAAAGAATTTGAAGGATGAGGAACAGATCTTTAGTGTCTTTTGCTGTGAAAAATCTTTAATGTGCTTTAGAAGGAAACTAAAGACCACTATTTGTTTCCCTTTGTCTTTTGGAAGTGAAAGGATGTTTTGTAGCAAATTCTTGAAAAATCCATGTAAAAAGTCTCCGTGAGATGTGACTCACTGTGACTGCTTGTACAGTATAAATAAATGAGAAACAGCTTGTGTCCTTGCTAAGCAGATTATCAGGAGAGGTTGAAAAGGTTCTTTCTAGAGAACAAGTCATTCTCATCATTTTTTGTAATGCTCAGGGAGCACTAGGGAACGGGAAACGAACACCCAGAGCGACATTTTCCCCTCACCACACCCTGCAGCACCAGAGGAATCAGCTTGTATTTAGGAGAAAGAAATTTAGGGTATGGAATATCTCAGTTTCACTGCGACTTTTGTGCGTTTCTTGTGCTCAGCCCATCAGTCATCTCACCCTGCCTGTGCTGGGAAGGAACTGCACCATTACTGGGGCTGTGTTGCACCTTCTGCATGGTCCCTGTCAGCATAGCAGCCTTTAACACAGCCAGTAATAATCCTTGTAGAGTGAGCAAATAGATAAATATATGAGGGAAAAACTCTCCTAAATACAGAAGGAGATCTTGCTGCTGTTACTGAGTGCTCTGCCACAGCTGCCTGTGATCGAGGGTTTGACTCTCCCTGTTTCAGTGAGGCAAAACCTGCAGAACACCCTTGTTAAATGATGCACTCTGTTCTGCAAATTAAGGAGTGTAGTCAGCCAAATTCCATGTTCAAGGGAATGAAAATTTGCACTACAAACTCTGATGCTGTGTTTCCAGACAATGAAATTAACTAGTGTGTGGCTCTGGAAAACCCTGTAATGAGTGGGAGCCCAATCTGTTGCTGCATCCCTTTGATGTAAGGAACAAAAACGGGCTGTGTGCTGATTCACTTCTAAGCACAAAGAGTAACTCCATCCTCAGGCTCTGAAACTTTTTGAGTTTCTAACTAACTTTTTTATAGTTAATTACTCATGTTAGTGTTTGCCACTAGTGACTTGAGGGGATGCTGCGTTAGAAAAAATCACCATCCTGAAAGTGCACAAGGCAACACATTTGTGTGTATTTAACTAGGAGCTGCTTTTAGTATCTTTCCTGTCCCTATATTTTGGTTTATGTTGTTCTGTCATTTCACCCCCATGTACCTCTGGCAGCGAGGAAAATAAAACTTCCACAGGGCTTCTCTGGTGCCCTGACTGTTATTTCCCAATGATCTACAACAATGGTTATTCAGTAACAGCTGGGCCATGTCTTCTTTAGACAAAGCCACTGTGGGGCTGAAACCTCCCATTGCTGGAGCATAACTGTTTCCCTGGAAACAGTTAACTAGCACGTGTTTTATTGTTTCCCACTGCTTTCCTGGGGTATTTGCAGGTGGTAGAAGATGCTTTCTTAAAGAGGGGTCATAACCTCGTGAACTTTCAGATGTCGCAACAAATTGGGGGACAAAAACATTTTTCTTTCTTTCAAACGGATTAAGTAAATCTTATTATCCAGCCTTTGCGAGACAGACGTAACTCACAGTTTGATTTTTAGCATTATATCCAGATGCTGATACAAGCATTTCTACTGTCAAAATTGTGCCTTGGGAATGGGAATCAAGACCCTATTTCAATAAGATTTCACATAATCCAGTGAGAACATGCAGACATTAAGATTACTGTGACTTTCTTTTGTCCTAGATTTTTGTCAGCTGTGGTTTCTTTGCCTGTATGTATTTCTGGTGAATTTGATATTTCAGGGATTTATCTTAAAAAGTCACTTGGATCTACCAGAATTCTTAGGTTAATAGATCTCAGGATTAATACAAAATTATCTGTGAATATGGAAAGGATGGTAACCATGAAAAAATAACTTGCTTGGTATTTTAAGTTGAGAAAAGACGAAAGTATACCTACAATGCAGATACATGATTTATGTGTGTATCAGTAAGTAGGGAAGAAGAATTTTTTCAGTAGGAATTACATGTTCATTTTTTCCTGTATCAAAATTAAATGTGCCTTACAGATGTATGTATTGAGTTTATAAAAAAACCCATTTTTCTAAGATACACAGGAACCTTTGAGCTAGAGTGGTTTGCTAAGAAGAGACAGTCCCAGGACAAAAGAGGGCCAAGTAATGTGTGACACAGAGTAAAAAATGTGGTTAGATTTTAATAAATTCAGCAAAATCCATTCCTAATCGAATGGGATGAAGAGAGAGCTCCCTCTCCTGTCTGTTTGATAAAATTTATAGAGGATATTTGTATGTTTACTTTGGGGTTTAAATAAAGATAATGTTTCAGTGACATGCTGGGAAGCTTGTAATAAAAGGCTTCATCTCTCTGGAAAGTGAGCAGGCAGTTAAAGCTGATCTACCCTTTTTTTGAGGTGTTCTGAAACTCTTCTGTTGCATTGGTAGCGTGAAATCTTGTTTTGAAAAAGGTACTGGCTGTGTAACCTGGTTTTGTAGTGTGCTCTGAACTAGGCACAAAACAAAGCTTTTCAAGCTTGGATGAGAAACTGTCCCAATTTTCCTGAAATCAACTCTCAGCCCAGTGGCAGGTTCAAGCCCTCAGGATCATGGTTAATTATTATTTTTTAATTTTTTTTTGTTATCTGGGGAACAATGCAAGTATTCAGGGCCTTCCTTCATGGAATTTGTTTAATAGCACATTTTTGAGATAGAGTTTTCTCGAAAGTACAGCCGTGGTAGGTGTTACTGGGCCGGCCCATCTGCTGCCTTTGTTACAGAGCACATAGCTCATTTGTAACTTAGATACGCCTGGGCCTGAGCTGGATCCCAGGCACATGTGGAGAGAGTGAGGACAAGGTTTCTGCCGCTCACAGCTGAGCTTTTCCCAAAGGTTTGCAACATATCCAAGCTGTGAAAAATTAAAGGCTACTGATGACCGAGTCATGTCATCAGAAGAGAGCAAATAAGTCATATCATGGCAGAAATGCACCTGTGAATATGACTGTGCATCTTTAAGACTGATTTGACAGGTTGTAAAGTTTTTTTTTCTGAGAAATCTGGGCATTCCTGTATAGATCAGTGACCAGTGTGACTTGG
Organism: Nicator chloris; assembly: GCA_013400495.1. Classification (NCBI taxonomy): domain Eukaryota; kingdom Metazoa; phylum Chordata; class Aves; order Passeriformes; family Pycnonotidae; genus Nicator; species Nicator chloris. The sequence goes on along the minus strand of WAAE01019691.1, from coordinate 527,393 downwards.
TTGTAAGCTCATTTTATATGGAAGCTTAATGCAGGTTCCCTCCTGAATCTGTCTATGAAAGTGCTTTGCTTCTCTTCCCACTGTTCCACGTCCCATCACTGTAAGAGCTTCTGGTTTTTATGGGCTGCTCAGTCCCATGACAGCAAGGATCACCATCAGTTACCCATGGATGCATCCAGAGGTGAAACTCAAAGGTCAAGCTGGTAAGTGACCACAGGACCGGCCAATGTGTCCCTGCCCTGAGCCCTAACTGACGAAGTCCCTCTCTGGGACCTGCCTTGGAATGGTGGAAAGAGCAGGAAAATGGCTCCTGGGCCAGACCACAAAGCAATTTGGCACAGGGATGTGTCAAATCCCAAGGGATTTTTAGGCAGCACCTGGAGGAGACTTTGCTGGGAGCTGTGGGGAGCTCAGTACCTGGCTGCACTGAGCCCAGGTGACAAGGACAATTGTCTGTTCCCTGAGATGGCTGTGTGGGTGGTTTGGTTTGTGCTGAACAAGGGTGTGGGAATGCCACAGGGATACATCATGTATGCCCTGAAGTGTTGGGTGAGAACACTGCTCATTTATCACATGTGTTTCAGAACTATATTACTTGATGGCTTCCTTTGTTTGGGCTCATGACTGACTGCATGCAAATGAAATCAAACTCAATTTTTGGACAGATCCATTTCCTGTCGTGATGTCTACATGATCTGTTAGAAGATACTTGAATTGGAGAAGGGAAACTGAGCTGAAGCAAGAAGTAGAGGGGAAAAAAGCAACAGGTTGTACACACAGCCTATTCCCCCTCATTTTTTTGAAGGGGAGCAACCTTAAATAAATTAGCCACATTTCAGGCCAGAATGTCAAAGAAGAATGAAAGAATTATCCTCATTGTTCATTGCCTTATTCAAAGCAAGTTTTTAATCCACAAACCAGGTAAAAACTTTCTGATACACAGCCTGTCTCATGCATGCCCTAAGCTATATTCTTCAGGGGCATCACACTGGTTATGGCTTTTCCTTTAGATCTGATATCAAATAATAAATAATTATTATAAAGTTTTTTACCCACATGCTTGTTCTGCTGGAGGTTTTTTGGCAGCAGAGTAACTCAGACTAATCATCTGTGTGCAGTCACCCCGCACTGCTTCCCTGCAAACCAGCACTATTCCTCCCCCTGTCCTCCTTAGTACCAAACTAGTTTTAAGTCTGTTATAAAGCAACTTGGATTCCAGGCACAGCAATGAACCCACATTGAATTAATTATATTCTGTGAACTTCAGAACTCAGTTAAGTTGTTTCATTTTTCATAGTTCTGAACAAAAAGCAAACAAGGCAATGACAGAGGCTTGAGTGTTGGCAATAATAAGATTGTATTTTGCTGTATAATTACTATCTCATTAATTCTAACTGTTGAAGAGCAGCTGCTGACTGTTGGTACCAATTTACTTTATGACTAAACCAATGGACTTGTTCAACAAATGAATTGACATTATTTTCAGGAAGAAAGCATTAGGAATATTTACAGAGCTATAGCAGTGATTAATAACAGGAGTTATTTACCAGCTCCCCCCACCCCGAATTTAAAAGTCCAGACTTACCAGAAAGCATGGCTACAAGCTGTTCACCTTTCAGCTGTGTTTCTGCAGACTCCAGTGCTGCTTCCAGCCTGCTCACTTCAGACACCCTGTGCTGGGATAGATGCTGCCTGATGTGAGCTTGAAATCATTTAAAAACAAAAGCCTGGTGAGCGCTGCCTTACGCCCAGACCTTTCTGCTTTTGCTCCCAGTTTGCCACAATTACTTGCTAGAACGATTCCTCAGGCTAGGGCAGTAATCTAAGAGCCGATTAATTTGTCTCTGACTGCAAAAGGAGGCGAGTGGAGAGGAGGAAGAGTTCTCTCCCTGCTCTCAAATCCCCTCTGAGGTCCCCAAAGCGCAGCGCTGACACCGGCACGGGGGCACAGCTTCCTCGAGTCAGGCCTACTGTGCTGCCGGCTGCTCCCGGCATGGCAGCTCCCAACTTATTTCTCGAACAGAAAAGCATCTGCTCCTCCAAAAGTTTCGGAAGCACTGGAGAGATAGCCGAGAATTACAAGGAAAATACAAGTTTTCTATAGGAAACAGCCTGGCAGTCCTGACTTTGTTATTCACTTGATAAGCAGAGTCTTTTTGACAGTCCTAACCTTCTAAACTATAGGTCCTGCTGAGCCCAGCATGAGTCAAACGCTGGGTACCATCTGTCAGAGCTTTAGTGAGGGCTTTTTTTCCCCCCTCTCTCCTCTTTTGCCACAATCTGCTAAGAGGGGTGCAGAATAGAAGTTGCTTTCCTATCCTTAAATGAGAAAGTAGGGAAATTCAATCAGAAGCATTAGAGAAATCCTGCTGTTTGTACAACCTCAGGAGGCACTGGGCAGGAGAACAGATCATTCTGTGTTCCTAAAGGTTTTAAAATCAAGTATATAACATATATGCCTTGAGAACTGGGGAGAAAATCTGAACCCCCAAATTGAGCAGATGACTTTGAAAAATGAGTCTATGTGAACTGTGGTATTAACAGGAGTTTTGAAGTGATGCACAGTTCAAAGGTTTTGGCTGTTTTCCTGAAGGAACACTCTGAAAGGATATTCCAAATTTCCCATTGATAGACATTTAATAAGAGGAGCTGGCAGAGAAGAAATGCCCCCCTGCTGCATTGGAAAAGAATTACCAAAGGGACATTCTTATGTCTCATTCGTTTATATTCAGCCCTAAATTATCACCTGTCCTGAGCTCTGTCAAAGTTTGCTGGGACTTTAGAGACATAAATGAGTATTTCTCTTTAATATGTTGCTAACAGAGGGGTTTAGGGTTATTGTAACACCGGTGGAAAAGGGAATACAGCAGATGCAGTGCCCTGATTTTCCAGGGCTGAGGGCTGTGCGAGATGATGTATTTACAGTCGCCTGCATTGCTCTGCAAGGTGCAGCCGGGTTTTGCCTTCTCCTGCCTGCACAAGTGGGTATTTGAGAAGCAAGTCCCCAAGAACCACAGCAGTTGCTAATACGTGAAATAAAGAAGTGGAAAGTTCTTTCAAGTCATGGATTTTTGTTGTGCACCAGCCTGTGTTTTGTAGGGTAGTGTGGGACTGAAGCTGTTTGGTGTTAGACACTGCAGTGTCAGCAGTGTTAGCTCCACACCAGTGACAGCCCTGTGAGTCACAGCCACTCCTTGGGGGACATTTAGTGCCTTTCTTGTCTTTCCTCCCTCCTCTTTATAAACTGAAGGAAATGTTTAGCCTTCACAACTGGGTTTGTGACTCCACCTGGATATTTGTGTCAGCAGTGCTCAGTTTTCACTTGAAATGATTGTAATCAACCACAGAAATTGAGGGTGTAATTGTGCATGAAGTTTTGTTCGAGGTCTGATTTTTAGAAAGCAGAAACTCTTAATTATCTTTACCGACATGCTTAGGTCTCCTTTTACTCTATCACGTTCTATCTCTGCCAAGTTGCATCACATAATTTCAATTTGTGTTAATTTAGCAGAAGAGATCTGTGGCTAACTGTGAACACAGATTGTAAAAGTTCCAGTGCAATTTTATTGTTTATTTAGCCACAGCAATCCTATATTGCCATTATAAAAGGTCAGCAGTTTGATTTTAATGAGTGATTCTGGTCTCCTTGCAATTTTATACTCATGCAATTTTGCTTAATGCATGCAAGCGCTTGTGCTGGTGACACAGGTGGGGAGGGAATCAGTGAGATTCAGAACCTGGTGTTTGCTTTGTCTCTCCTTGTGAGCAGAGGTGTTAAAATATACAATTTGGGCACAAGCAGGTGGTTACAAAAGTTGTAGTGTGTGGCAGAAGCAGTTTGCATGGAGAAATGGCTTCAAAGGCTTCTGTGTGGATAGTTGTACCTGTGGTGGTTGTCTTTGGGTTTGAACATAGGATTTGAACAAAAGGTGATGTAGTGACTGTCCCTGTATTAGGAGGCAATTGTATATACAGTACATATTTGTCCAGATTCCATTTTCATCCTCCTTGCCTGTGTTTGCTGTGGCAATGTGCAGGGACGAACCAGAGCCGAGCCCCTTTGTCTCTGGCGCTCGGTGGGAAGCCCCCTTCCTGAGGGGCTTCAGGCCATGCAGGCAGGGTGCAGGGGAGGCAGAAAAGATGGAGGGAGAGAGAACCAAAACTGTCCAGTCAAAGCTGATGTTTTTAATTCCTGTCTCACTAATAATCAGTATTTTTTGAGGTCAGTGTAAGGAGTGTGTTTCTCGCTGTGCTGCATTGGTGCAGCGATGCTGCCATACAGGGGGGTTCTGTGGCCTCTTATTCTGCTCAGTGTCCTGTTGAGCAACATTTGAATCCATGTGCTTCTTTTTGGGATGAATATCTTTGATTTAATGCTATATTCTGGATTGTGAGTCTCACCCCTACAGGCTGTGTCTGTTCCAGAAAGAGCCTGCCTTGGTATTTAGGTGCGGGGGAGCAGAGCGCCTGCCGGGACCCTGTCCCAGCCGTGAGGGAGGACAGGACAGCTCCCAGAGACATCCCTGCCTCCGAGGGGGAGCACAGCCCGGGCTGCTCCCGCTCCACATGCTCCACAAAAAGCCGGAGCACCTGTTCTGAGCACGCTCCTGCTGCGCTCTGCTGTTTGTGTCTGTGCCACTGGGGTCCCACGAGGGGACTGGAGTTTTTAATGGAACAAGGAAAGCTGCGAGTGCGTCAGATGTGCGCTTTCACAGCAGTTGTCTCTCTCCTCTTGAAAAGACCACAGTTCTGAGGTCAAATCGCATTCTTTTGATGTAATTAATAAAACTGCACGAGAATTAGTTGCACTTCATCTTGCCAGGCTGCATGTGTGAATCTGAAGGGCTTTTGTAGTTAAGCTGCTGGACTTTGTGGATGTCACATTATTCAGTTTGTAACAAATTGTGAGAGCACTTTGAAGCATTTAGACATTGGAGCAGTCACTCCTGGATATCTAGTATTTTATGGATATTTAGGAAGTGCCGTGTACTTTAATAAAATAACATTTATGTTCCATCAGCATCACTGCTGGTGATGGAGGCATGTATGAAGTGCTGCTCATTTTCCTCTCTTTAATTTAAAATAGTTATTTAAATCAGTGGCTTGTGTTGGCAAAAAGGATGATGTGCACAGAATAATTTTATTCTGTGTTGTATCTCAGGTGATACAAATACTGTCATGTCTAACATTATATCTGAACTAACTAAAAATGAGCAAATAGATGTGAGTTTTACACCAGCTTATTCTCTCCTTTGTTACATGAAAAAACTTTCTACACTCTTTTGCTTCATAAACTTATTGGCTTAAATTACTGGTTTGACACAGACTCATGTAGTGGGTATTATTTCTTACTATTATATTAGAATTGTGGCAGACTCTTAGGCTTCTCTTTAAATTTTAAATACTGTAGGAAAACCTAAGTCAGTCCCGATCCCAGAGCCATTAATTTCAGTGGCGTAACTGCCATTAATTTAGTGAGCCCTGAGGCTTTGTGCTATAGATATCAAGTGATGGTTTTAGAAAATGCAGAGTGAAAATATCTTTTCAGGAAAAAGCCACAAATGTGCCTTCCTCTTTTCAAAGCTAAAATTACGCCTCAAAGTTGCCACAAGTTTTTTGTAAATGTAAATATTTCTGAAGTGCACTCCAAAAGGAGAGTTTCTTTTCATTTATAAAAATCACTGAATGAGTAGTTAACAGCACCTTAAAATTTGCTGTCAGGGTAAAATACGTTTTCATGGCATCTGTATAGCACAGATGTTTGTCATGTACTGTCTTGTGTTACTTATATCCCTAAGCCCAACGTGCTTGATGGGATTTCTCTACATTTTTCGTGCTGGCTGACATAAAACTGCTGTTAGAGCCATGGGGTGATTACATTTGCATATGACTGGGGGAATTTACACTGATATTCGACTTTCAGTCTTATGCAAATTACTGGCATCCAATTTGGCAGAAGTAAAATTCCTGACCTTTGAAATGTTCATTTTCAGGTGCTCAATGGGATCATTGTAGACATTGCTGTCTGTGTTTTATACTACTGTTTAATGCTTTGGAATAGTTTGAGCTCCTCAGTTCCTTCCTATGGATACTGGTAGATATTTTCTACTTCATATGAGAGTTGCTGATTTGTGATACCATTTTCCATGCTTTTTCTTCCATGAGTAGCTTAGTCTTCTTTAGGAAAAGCCTCTCTTTTACTTGTAAATCTCCCTAATTAAATAATGCTGAGATGATTTTATTTGCATATAACTTTCAATCTTGTGATCTGTTCTGGAGGGGTCTCAAACATCAAATAGTTTTGAGATGGGACTTCTTCAGGTGGTCCCCTCCCAACAGCCTGAAATTCTTCCTAATATTCCAAAAATAAGCAGAAAAGAGGAGCCCATTCTACCTCACTGGTAAATAAGGGACTGCAGTCATTCAAAACACAGTTTCGAGTGACAAACTTGTCACTTACACGCTCCCTATTGGAATTTAGGAATAAGATGGAATGAGAGGCTATACGTGTCTGACAATATTTAATAAAAGCGAAGCTAATAGACCTGAATCCTTCCAGAACTTTTTGTTTCAACAATCTCTGCTGCCCAGTTTTAGTTCTGTGAGCATCAATTTGCTGCTCAGAGCCCTGTTACCTGCTGGAACACAGGATGTGCCCCAGCAAAACAACAGGAGCGAGTTAATAACACTTCAAGGTTGACCCGCCCTTTATCCCAGAATTCGTTCTGTATGTCTTTCTATTGATCTGACTCATGCAGCTTTTTGTCACCTGGGAATTAACAATTCAATGTTTTATTTGACCATTTATCTCTTTAGCAAAATTGTTGCAATCTCTTTGACCTTTTGCAATGTTTATGACAAGGTGTTTGCAGTTAATTGCGCTCGTAAAAGAGTAAAGCTCAGATCAGGTCTAATACGTGCAAGGAGCCAACCAAGACTCCTTACAAAAAACATTCTAAGGTCTAATGTGAGCATTTAGTTTGTTTTCAGTATTATTATTATTATTATAAGAAAAAACAGTCTCACTTCAGGCACACCACTGAATTGTTAATCTGGTATGAATCTTATCCTGACAGTGGAATTCATGTGCTGCCCCTGATTTTCTCAGCTGCTGCACTGGAAATTGGTCATCTGGAAATGACTGCCCTCAGAGAGTCTTACAATTATTTAGTAAGGAACTGGGAAAAAAATTACTTCAGTGCCACAGTGGTGTGAAATTTCACAAAACAGGACCAAAACCCCACTAATCCCAATACTGTGTAAACCAAACCAGTCACTGGAGAAACCTTGAATTATTGTCTTGACTAGTGAAATATTTTTCTGTCCATTCATGAGTGAGTAACTCTCAAAGTCTGTTCTTTCCCTGTGTGTCCCACTGCTCTCCTGTTATCAGAGTCAAATGCAGGTTTGCTGCTTTTCCAGCTGTGCCTTTCCCACAGCTCCGAGCACGTTCCCTACGCTTCCATGTAATTTCCAAGGCCTCGCTTTAACCGATAAGGCCTGAGGTGCTTGGCTTATTCACATCTGCTGCTTTCCTGGAGGTCAATCAAACAGTTCTGCATTCAAGGACTAATGGGGTCTTACAAAGGAAAACAATTATTTCACTTGAAATCTATTGATCTGGTTTCTGTGGTTCATGTGGTGTTTTGGGTGCAGAACAGTTGCTTGAAACAATTTGAGATCAATTCAAGTGTAACTGAATCAATAGATAACCATAACTGAAATGCAGCTCTTGGTTTTTATAAGAATAGAGGTTTTGCTCCTGACAGTAAAATGAGAATGCTAAGAGTGAGCAAAACAGTTGTAATTGGAAGCTCTTGTGTATTAGTGACAAGTAAGTTTTAGTAGCATTTGCCTAAATTTCAGTCTGAAGGAAAGCTCGGACATGAACAGCAATAGGAAAGCAGGGATTTGTTATTTTGAAAAGAATTTTTATAAATGCTTCCCAAAGAGTTGGGTTAATTGCTATTCTGAGTATCCAGTCATCCAAAGATACATTTACCAGGTTTATGGTAGTGTTCAGAATGTTATCACTGTTACAGAATTTTGCTTCAAGGAGTAGAATTTACATTTTTAAATTAGCTTACTTTCACAATAAATGCTGGTGCTAGAGATTGGTGATTTTATAAGCAGGTCTCCTTTCTATATTGCCCACAGAGTTTGGTTTTCTTTTACTCATTTTTTTTCTGTTTGCTCCAGTTCTCTTTTCTGTTGAGAGTTTAGTCAGGCAGAAAATTTCTGACCATTCAAAAGAAGTTTGAAAACAATGGATGGGGAAAGGCAATCGGGATATCAGAAGATGTATTTTGACATTAACTCTTTGTCTGCTGCTGGAGCACAGGCTGGCAACTAAATTAATGGAGCAGGGGAAGCTTTTGTTAAAACAGTTATTAAATACAATCACTTCTTCCTGCACATTGAAAATGTTGTTTGGGAAATCTTTCATGTAAAATGTTCAGTGCTGATAGAAATCTGATGGACATCAAAATATACAAGGTTCTTTCTAGCTCTGTGGAATCTGCAAACTACTTTTTCTGCAGGGATAGGAACATTTTGGGATTCACAGGATGAAGACCATAACTAATTTTCTGATTTTTCTATTATTGTGGGCAAGGGCAGCAACTGTAGCAGAGTAATACCTAGTTAGTAATGAATAAAAACGTGTGACAGGCAAAAAGTATAAAAGTCTTTTTATGCTTTTCTGTAATTTATTTCAATTGAAAAAATTGTTTCAGTTGTTCTTTTGCATCTTGCTAGTTGGCTTTTCTAAAATAATGATTTGACAAATGGTTGGTAGTGGCTATTGGGACAAATCTGCCCCGTTACAAATATACATAAAAAGAGATTTCCACAAAGCACCATTAAAACTGTGATGCAGTTTAAGCAGCTTTTGAATGCTCAGTTGTCCCTGGAAATGGCATTTCGGGTGTGTGTGATGCTGAAGTGTTCAGATAAACCTGGTTTTGCAGAAGTGCCTTTTGTAGGCAGAAATACATAAACCACAGCACAAAGAGCTGAGATGGATTCAGTCCTCTGAGCCTGGGTGGTGTGAACTGCCCTAAGCAAATTCAGCGAGACACTTGAGATACTCTGATATGAATTTAATTGTTAGGTCTTGCCTAAAATTACTGATTTCAGCAGAATATTCTAATAACAATAGCAGCAAGAAGAAACTCTAATAAAATACTTGTTTTAGAGTCTTCTCAATCTTCAGAATGGTGACTGGTTATACAGAGAATTTGATATTTTTAAAAACCTCTCTTTACAGGTGTTGTACAGCAGCCAGTAAAGGCTTTTTACTATTGTTCCCCAAAATTAGGAGCTGTGAGAGTGCACAGTCTGCTAGCTACCACTGATAGGAGTTGTGCTGTGCCTGGGCTGCATCAGATGATGCAACCTGCATGAGATTGAAAGAAGTTTTTATAATGCAATAAATGGCATGAAGAGTATAAAACTTCCTTGGGTCATCTTAAATTTGAAAATTGAAAACTAAGCTCGGCCTTTCTGCTGTACTGGATGAAGATGGAGGTAAATAATATTTATGATTTGCTGCTCAAGTTTCTGCTGCTGAAGAACATCACCCTGTCCAAGCTGTTGGTGCTCTCTTTCCCAGAAGGGTCAGTGGGAACAATGGATGTAACTTTGTTTTTCCAAAGCAGATACTGTTCAAAGCCTCCGTCGGTGTCCAGCATTGCTGCTTGAGCAGCTCCAGAGGTCACTTAGACATGGGAGCTTCTGCTGGACAACCCCTGGGAGACTGAACAGCTCAGGACCCGCTGGGTGCACGGCACTCCGACCCTGCCATGGAAACCAGCCCTCAGCATCCTACACCTCGTATCTCAACCTCGCTCTGAATTTAGGGATAATCTTCATTCCTCTCTTACCTCTCGGAGTGTTCTGCCCCGTGACTCTGCAGCTGCTGCGGCGCAGGACGGAGCCGAGCTCTGCCCGCGGGGTGGGGACCGGAGCTGTCCCCGGAACCCGCCCTGGGCTGTGCCTATGTCGTGTGCAGACCTTCAGCCCTATCTCTAGGTAACAGATCTTCCCAATTAGGACTCCTAATCTGAGGGATCATTTTGGAAAAGAGAATTGGAGTTAATATTCAACCTGGCGTTTTTTTTTCCTTCCACCTTTCTTCATTTGAATGTCGAAGTTAAAACGTGCTGTTCTCAGAACTAAATTTCTTTACTGTGAGGTAAATAATGCTAAGGAGAAAATGTAATGCTTGTTGGTGATTCTCGTTTAGCACACCAAGTGGAATATCACAATTCATTTCGGTAACAGGCTGCTACAGAGGCTAATTAGAAACTGTGAAAGTCAGGAATCAGAAGGAGTAGTGAATCTTCTAATTAGCTGGGGTTTAAAAGCTGACAGAAAATCAAGATGCAGAGGGTCCCAGCACGGAAGGGAGGAGTTGTCACGGGTTAACAGATAAATGCTGTGCCAGGGATGTGCTTTTCCCACGTGTGACATCCAAAGAAACACTGATCCCACAGCCCACTTGCCACCTGCCCTTATGGCACAAGTGGTGAAGTGGAAAAGGTGACTTAGAGTAACACTGATGTCTTTCTCCCCTGCCTGTTGTAGGAGAGAGTTACCCAGTCTGGACATTACAGCTCTCACCTGGCTTATGGCATGAAGGGATGAGGTGGGATTGATGGAGGAGCAGGTTATCCTCTTGCTAGTCTTACCATGAAATGGGACATTAGGCAAGATTGTGCAGTTCTAAGATAAAGTGGACTTGCCAGCTTGTTGTATTTGCACATTTTCCAGTTTTATCATTTGGGAAACTTCTTTACCTTTCCTTTGTGATACTTGGGGTGCCACAGGTTTTCTGCCAGCTCCAAGATAGGTTTGCTAGAGGCTTTTTTCCCCTCTGTACTATCGGTGATGACCTGCAAAGGTATGTGCAGGTGGAGCTGTGTTTTTGTGGTTAAGAACTGTGACATCTAAATGTCTCTTTTGCTTCAAGCACCATTAATTGCACTCTTAAAAAGCCCAGGTTAAAAGCATCAGCTCTACACTACAATTGGAAAATGCTTATCTTTGTATGACTAATCCTGAGACCAGGAATTATAAGAAAACTGAAGGGAATGGATAAACCATCAGGAAACAGCTTCAGTATTTTTGGGTTTCCAATTGTTCTCTTCACCTAAACCCCATATGATTTTGAAGCTCCATGAGCACAAACAGAGTGACCAAGACAGGCTGTACTTTGGAGATGAGAGCATGATTTTGAAGCCTGGGTGGTTTTCCAAGTGTGTTTTATGGTGTATGTTCATTACAAAGCAACAAAAGGAACCCAAGAGGAAGATTCCAAAGCAACAAAATCCCTGTGCATTTGGACTTCTCCAAGTCTCTGCCATTTTCAGTCAGGGTTTGTAGATGCAAAGTGTATCCAAATGACCATTTACGAATCATTGGTAATTGGGGTACCCTACCGTAGATTAACTCAAGTAAAAAGAAGCTAAAATTTATATTTTAGTCATAAGGTTTGCTATTTCTGGCTTTTAAATCTATAAAAATGCTTGTTTGGTGTATAATGTCACTGTGGCTTTTAATGATTCAGTAGGAATCAGAAAGCCTGCATTTGGCTGTAAGAATGTTATGGCAATGAAATGGGACGAAATATATTCTAAATATTATGAAAAAACAGTGGATAAGTGTTTCTTGGCCCTCTGACCTGCCAATATCATCATTTTGTGGCTCTTGTCATTGTTTACAAGTCCTAAGGATGCAGGTTAATCCAGGACAGCTGTCTGAATTTCCTTGGGGCTTCCTTGGATCTTTTAGTCTCACCCTGGATGTTTATAAGTTCTCTTGAAAGCCCAATTTTCCCAAAACAGATGGAACAGAAGGACTTCTACTACTACATTGGTTCCACCTATGGCAGTGGGTGGAACTGGATCTACTTTAAGATCCCTTCCAGCCCAAACCATTCCATGATTCTGTGGTTTAGATAGAAGCAATGAGGTGTGAGTGGGCCCTGGGCATTGGTTATCTCTGCTTTTTGCTGCCTGGGGCTGACACACTTCCAAGTGAAAGTTCCCTTTCCAACAAATGTGTAGCATCTGAATTTAGTGATGTGTAAGACTGCAAGTTCAGAACAAATCGTAACCGTATGGTTGCTGCATAGGGTCATTTCATAATGGAATTAGGCTTGAGAGCCTTTAAAACACAGCTTTTCCTAGCACAGTGTGTTCGATTCTCTGACATGTTGCAGATGCAAGTTATGTCTGAAACTGTAGCTCTTAGATTCCTGTGTTTGGAGCACTTTCTTAGGGGATGGTCCTATGATGCACTTATCCTACATTTGATCTTGTTTGCAATGCTGGTTAGCATGATTTCTGTATGGGAACTGGTATTTGAACTCTGAAGACAGCAGTTGCTGTCCCTGGGAAAAGGGAAACTTCTGAGCAGACAGATCTGCCCTTGTTCAGGCTGGAGAGAAGGAAGTTTGGCTGTGTCCCACAGGTGCTTAAACAGAGTCTGATGCGTTTTATGAGCATCTGTTTGTCCACCAGCTCTTTGATGTGACAGTGCTATAGCAAGTGCTCAATAATTTACATACTGTACAACACAGCCAAGTATAAATGATGCATTATTCTTCCATTTAGCCCCATTTGAATTGATTGATTACCAAATCTTCCATTTGTCATCTATCAGCATTGGGATTATTTATAACTTGTGCTGAGCTTACGCTGTAATGCATCAATCAAGAAGCTGAGTTGCACTTCCCTGACTCATAATGGGTATTTTAATGATCAGGACCTGATCCTTGTATTATTTATTAATTTTGTTTTGTCAACATTAAGCTTGAGAAGAGAAGCCAGACAACACAAAATTGAAACTAAGGTTGAGAAGAACACCCTCCCCTTCTTTTTCCCCTTGCTTTGCATTATTGACTTTCACTGCTGCTGTATTTATGTTAAGGTGTACTACAAAAAGTAACCCAGGGCTGTTAATTTTGGTAATGAGAGCAGTGGTGCCTGGGGAGCCACAGGGGACATTCAGTTTGTGGCAGGGAAAGGAGCAGAGCAGTGCCTGGCTGTGAGTGCTGGTGCAGGGGCTGCGAGCAGGGGCGTGCTGGCTCCCAGTGCTCCAGGTGCCACCTGTACCAGTCACCAGCCCACCAGCCTGAGATCCAGCTGGATTTACACTTAAACATTGGGATTTTATAGGGACTGGATCTCAGTTGCTGGCAAGTTCACAGTGTGAGTGCATTTCCACTTTATGTAGCACGCTGCTGTGCTACCAGCCCATTTTCCTTCCCCCAAACCCGTGTAAACCCTCATTTACCCAAACCGTCTCCCTGGCTTTCCCTGCAGTTCAGGTCAGAACTGCTGTCTCTTCTCCATCCCCACCAGGCTCCTGCCTTGCTGGCTCTTCCATGGGAAGCTGAAAGAAGGAGCCAGGCCCGAGACACTGAGCACTAAAATCTTGCCTAATTAAAACCTGCAATTCCAGCTCATTTTTTTGAGTGAAGGAAGTGACATTAATGATGAAATGGAGGCCACCGAAACAGAATATGGGGGTCCTGGCTCTCCTAAAAGTATCTTGTTTGAGTGGGAATATTCTTAATTGACTAGAGAAATCCCAGAGCAGGTCCTTTTTGGCTATTGATAGCTTTCACACCTAATCACTGTGCAACTTTTTGTGGTCTGGGCTCACCTAAAAGCATTTCTGTTCAAAACTGCTCAACCAGTTGGGACCAGAACTGCAGAGTGTGGAGCTACAGAGTGTCCAGCTCGCTGGGCTCTTACCCTCTCTGCTTCCTCATTAACATTTGCTCTGCTGAAAGAAAGGAAGATTGCACATAAAATCCTGAAGGTCGTCCATACAGTTGTCTCAATAGCAATCTGTGTGACTTTAACCCTGTTGAGGAAAAGTAATTACCCTTTGGCTTCTGGTGACCTCAACTAACCTTTGCTGAAGGACCAGAGAAAATAAAGGCTGACCAACAGCCTGCCCTTCCTGCCCTGTGGTTAACCCGCTCTGGGAATGAAGAACACCCTCAACAGTAGAACCTGAAAATGTTGCCATGGAAATATCATTGGAAGAAGAAACAAAAATCTATTACAATTAATAGTGTTTTATTAGGTGACTGCCATAGAACTGTTTAATCCATGGAAGTTGCTCTATCTGGGGTCAGAAAATTTCAGGCAGAATAAAAGAAGGGAGGGAAAGGTACCTGTTTAAAAATTCAGGAGCTGTTGACAGAGCTGGGGAGGTTTGCATGAGATAAAAGAATCAGATGTTGTGCACTGTAAGTACGGGAAAAGATAGCAAAGAATGAAGGCAATTACAGTAATTGCAAATGATCACTGCCAGCTCTCCAACTGCTCAGGGGGCATTGATACACCAATGTTTGGGGCTTGTTACATGGCAAATATCAGGCCTCAGTTTCTCCTTTGGCTTTCTTTCCGAGCACTGAGGCCATGCCTGGAGAACACTGGGTTGTTTTCAGAGTGGGTACAGCTTTTGTGATCCAAGCACTTCCAAAATCAGGGCCTACAATGCTTTTGGGTTGATTTTTTCCCCTTTTACTGTATGTTAAATTTGACACCTTGCAGACATTGCATTTCTGTTAAATTCCCTCTGCTTTGTGTTAGGCAGGATCTTGGGCTGTTCATTTCCCCAGGACCTGGCTTCATTTGGAGTTGACAGTGCCACACTTTGCAGAAGTACTTTAGCAGTTTCCAGCACATATCAATGGTCCTTTGACCACACCAAGACACAAAATTAAGTAGACATCAAAAATCCAGATGTTGCTGCTCCACAGTATCCCAGTTTTTACAGCACGATAAGGCATTTCAATCTGTGATGTTCTGTGCCATTTCCTTATTCATGGGACAAACTACAATATTTTAATGTCAGAAAAAGTTGTGAATGTGTTTCTATAGGTGCGTCCCTAAATAATTTAATAGTTTAAAATAGTTTTAGAGAAATGAGAAATTTCTGCATGTTCATTTGAAAGCAAATTAACACACAGTTGTGTACACATATTTCCTGGTATAGAAAATGAATTAAAAATTACACATTTGTTAAAGGCACACACTCACTTCCTTTTTTTTAGTTGTTTCCAAAGCACAAATATTAAAAATGGTAAAAAGATGTCGACAAGAATAATTTAGTTTTACTGATAATCTCACCGTTAGTGTAAATGGGAGCAAGCTTAACTATGTATTTCTCCCAGTAAAAGCTGAAATCGTGCTAAGGAAATGAATTGCAGTAAACATCAGATTAAAATATTTTCCTTTCAAAATGATAAAAAAGATTCTTTTTTCTCTAGTATTTTATATGTCAGCTTTTAAAAATTCAGCTGTGGATTTCACCGTGTTCTCTTCAACCTCAGTGTATTTTCAAATGGTGATTTGCAAAGAGGACATCGTGCTGGATAGAAACAAACATTTATTGGTACGTGTGAAACATTAGGATAATTTTCTGTATTGCAGATTCAGTAATTTCTGTAATCTTTTCCTAATTATCACACTCTGGCTCAATTTCTGAAGTTCCTTTGCCATTCAGAACCTTTGAGGTGAGAGAGCAGTGCAGGACTGCATGAGTGACAATGCACCTCACCTTTTGTTTGGAAAATGTGGACTTGTGTGGTGTTGCTTTAAGATGAACACTGCTGCTCTATTCAAACACCAAAAGAGGCTTTGCTCAGGTATTTTAACTGCACAACCTTGTGCTTCAAGTTATCAAAGCAGTGCAGGGCCAGGAGAAAGGAAAATGCTTTCATTGATTTTCAACACAAATTCCCACACCCCTGCCTCCAAAGCATTGTTTGCTCGTGTAACTCACCTGGCCCTGGTGCTGTGCAGAACCGGTACCTGTTCCGCTGGCTCTTCTCTTCTTCCCTCAGGCTGGTGCCAAGCTTGCCATGCTACTCCCTCTCCACCTCCAAAGGGTGTAGGGCCACGGCCTTGTGGCTGAAGCTCAGAACTAAACTCAAGGAAGTCCATCATCATCTGTGGAGTTTCTGTTCTGTTTGTTGAGAGAGAGAAAGCAGGAGGAGAATTACAATTATTGCTTCAAGGTAAGCTTCTCCATACCCTGTTCTCTTCCAGGACTTTGGGCAGTTGGAAAAAATCCCCTTGGATTGTGTGCATCATTTCATTTCTACATCAGAAGGTGCTGCTAAGGTGTCTTCTCTTGTGGATGGTGTTCTGTTGTGCCTTCTTTGGTTCATGGGTTGTGTCTTTGTCCATTGTATCCTAACATAATTCAAAAATGTTTAAATTTATCAAGGTTCTAATTGGTGGGATGAATAAAAAGAGAGGGATGAGGGATATAGGAACAGATAGCCAGCTAGTTGTTACTGCTGTTGAATGTTTGCCCCCAGAAGGATTTTCTAACTGAATTAAGAATGAGCTGTTTATACTTATTCTGCTTTAGAACGTGTTTCATACTTCCATTCTCTGAAATTTATTGTTGTCTGCTATTGTCAGCTGACTGGGAAATCAAATACCAACTCTGTTTTCAGGGTCTTATTTTCCTGCTTTTTTGCTATGCCCATACAGGTGTATGCCCTGTTATGCTAAGCACAGTATAGGTAGGTTATAGCAAAACAAAATACTCCAAATTTTTATAATTCAAGTGCAAAGTCCGGTGACATGCAAACACATTCTTTAGAAAAACCACCCCTATTTATACTTTAACTGATTTTTGTCCCTATATTCATTGATATTTTCGCCATAAAACACAATTGTTTGGTAACTGGTGATTAATCTCATGAGCAGATTGTCATAACACGGTGTGGGAAGACAGAATGGAAATTATTTCTGTTCTGTTCTGACCTGATAAATTCCCAGACACCTATGAAATTCAAGGCTTTCAAACATCCCCCAATTCTTAAAGCTTTAATTGATCTAACATTGCCTAACTGGTGTATGTAACTGGTGGCCTCCTATTGTTCTATTGCATTATCAGAAATATTTTGCCTTTCAAGAGAGAGACTGAAAATACCAAGGCCTAAATGTTGTCTAAATGTTATAGAAAGAAAAGAGAATTGCTTCAGTCATCAGCGGTAACTGTGGCAGAAATATTAATTATAGCAAGATTACTTTGTGGCAAACTACGATATTGAAAGTCCTGAACGAACATCTGATTCTGCAAAATGTAAATACAGCCTGAATTCCGGGGAATTGCAGGAATGTTGATGAGTTATTTTAGCACTTGGCACAAACTACACAAGGAGGTATTTTTAATAAAATAGTATGACATTTCTGCAGCAAATTACTCTCACTTTAAAGTCATCTACAAGCTATTTATTAACAGTACAGCAATAAAACATTGTACATAGTTTGGATAAGTGTTTATTGCTAGCCTACATCACACAAACAGACAAGTAAATCTTTAGCATGATGCTTTTGTTTTTAAAGCAACAGCAGTATTAGATATCCTAAAAGTTACCACCGTCATTAAATACCTTATGGTGCTGTGTCCCTGGTAATCCAATTTACAAAACTCTATTCTCAGCAGAAACTCCTGGGTATAAGTAGTTCTCTTCAGTGAGCCCTTCCTGCTTTTCCTTGTCATGAAGCAGTGATGGTACATTTTTATCCTGTTGATAATTTGACTCTCTTTAAACTATTTCCTGTTGCCCCACTGGGTTGCTCTTTATTAGGGTGGAGGTAGCTGGAAGCCTGAAGGACTGCAGCCCGTGTATCGCTGTTCCTTTTTTACTGTACCTCAATATTCAACATAGCATCATTATTCTGAGGCAAAAAGAGAAAAGCTGGTCCAGCATATATTCCACACATTGCTAGTCCTTCCTCCACATCCTGCAGTGCCAGGGAGGGGGATTATTGCTGCAGAAAAAAAAATCTGGCCATAGTGGAGGAATAATCACTGCAGTCCAGCTCACCCCCACACCTCTCTTTCTCTCTCGCTCCTTCTCTCTGTGCCTGTGTTTGAGGCCCCAGCTGATTCAGTCTGCATCCATCCATACATAAATCATTGCCCTTATTCTATTGGTTACATGGTACATGGCAAGTATTGATTTTTTCCGTTGCCTCGTTGCTGGAGAACCCATGGTTTTTGTGAGACTGAAAATGCAAAAAAAAATTTTTTTCTGGCAATCTTGTCAAGGGACAAAAATGACAAGCAAGGAGGGTGCTATTTTAAGGTTTGTGTGAGTTAAAAATCTTTGCCTTCTCTGTTTTACTCTCCATTTGCCTGGGTCCCAAAAAGTCGTGGCTTGTTTAATCCCTGCTGCTTTAGGTAGGGATACTGCCTAAGCAGCGGGGGAATAAGGAAACAGAAACAGGGCCTGGCCATTCTCAGGAAGGCATTGCTTAATTGTTAAAAGTTTAATTATCATCTGAAACATTAAAGAAAAGGATAAAGAATATAATGAAAATAATGCCATTTTAAGGCAAGAAATGACTCCTAGGCACAGGATGCTATATATGCTGTGGAAAAATGGCCATTTGTTTCCTTTCTGCATAACACAAATATAATATTGTGCTTAATTCTTGAGACAGGTCTTTGTAGATTTCACAGCATGTTTAATAACCATTTATCAGTGAGATTTCTGTATCAAAGTAATTTTGCTCAGCATTCAAAGCTGCTTGAAAACGTCTCACAGAAGATGATACCTTGTTTCCTCAAAAAAGTATTTTTGAGGAACAGAAAGAGAGTTCTGAGACAGAATCTGAGATGTTCTCCTTCTGCAATAGAAAATTCTCTGGTATAAGACTCGCTCTTATGAGGAGCCTGATCCAAACCACACTGGAGTGAACAGGAATGCTTTCATTGACTCCGTAGGTGCTGGATCGGCCTCAGATCACACAGAAACACATATTTGCCTTTATTTGGATACAGCTGCTTTCCCCTGTTTTGAAGAAGCAGTGAAATGGGTTAGGACAAGTGGTTTATAGATGGGTATAGAATATTACTGTATTTAATCTGACCTGATTCTCATACCTTTTAATGAGATGTATTGAAATGTGTATGTCCTTTAAAGTCTGTAGTGTGAAATATGACCCATTCCTACCCTGTGCCATTCCCAACTACTGGATTTTGTTTCTGTGCTTTTCTGTGTGTTTGAAAGCCACTGCCCATTCTTCCTTGGAACTCCACTGTTTTTAGACCCCAGTCTTTCATTGAATATTGACGCTGTGTGTCATTTTAGCCGACTTCTTCCAGAGCAGGTGGTATTTTCTATCTGCTTGCAGGCAAACCTAATACCTTGAACAACAATGCAGCTTTAGAGCTTTTGTGTTCCTGGGGCTGTAGAAATTGAGCATCAAGCTAAAATTATCAATAAGAAACCCCAGCCAGACTCCTCCACTTGCCATATGGCACATAAAGGAGTGGAAAGCACAACTTGCGCTGGCCCTTCAGTAGAAAGCCAGGGCTTGACCACTCTGTCAGCCTTTCCCTGAGCAGCCTGCAAGGATCAAAACCTTGGCTCGTCCTGGAGTGAGCCATCTTCCCCAGGTGTGAGGGCAAACATCAGCAAATGGGCTTCTTCTGTCACCAGAAATACAATATCTCTGAAAAAGGTGTCTCACTGGAAACCATAATTTTTCTCCTGGTTTTGTATATACACAGCCTAGATCTTCCTTCTCCTTAACAGTAATTTTTGTAGTGACTGAAAGGGGAGCAGTTCTGTGATATTTGTAACAAAATGGTTTGTTACATGTCAGTGTGTTTTTCATTCAAATCAATTCTCTGGTATCAGTTCACTCCTTTAACTTTTATTAGTGAAACAGGAGAGTTCCTCGGCTAGCTGAGATGTTGTTAGGTTTTCAGTGTGGCTCAAGGAGTTCACTTCTTCCTGGTCAAGAGAATAAAGTGAGTCTGAACATGGTAAAGTTCCTGTCAGTGAGGCAAGAATTCATCTTGACCACTGGGATTTTGTAGAACTGGCTGCAGAAATCCTCCCTGAAGGTTCCTGATGTCAGCTCGACAGCTCTTTAGAGCTTAATTGTTCCCAGATCACAGGTTATTGTACAAGGGTCTGTACAGGGACACCTTTGGTTTCTTCGCCTTGAAAGGAACATAAGATAATTCTGCAGAGTCCTTCTGCTGTGCTTGGGAAATGAAGTGGCATAAACAGCTTGATCCTGGGGCAGGGACCAACATCCTCCTTTGGATCCACAGGGAGAGGAAGATGGGATGTTAGAGGAATTAGGATGGAATTTTCTTTGTGCTGGTCAGAGGCCTCTAAAAAGGGAACTGGGCTGCTACCTGCCCTTGGTGTGTGCTGCTGCTGGCTGAGACACACGGGGGTGGCTGCACAGATCCTTTGGGAAGCTCCACCTGGCTCCCAGCCAGGAGCCAATGCTGAACCTTCCCTGGCTGCATCCAGCAGCCCAGCCCTGACCACAGCCCTTCTCTGTCCGCAGAAGAAGCAGCATCGCTTCTGGAGGAAGGCACATGTTGATTTATTGTAATTTCCTTGAAAACGGACATGAGACTTACTCAATAATGATAAGATAGCAACCAATAAAAATACCTTTGTTGAAAATGAAGATTGAGGATTTCACCCTCTAAGGCTTTCATAAATAAGGTTGCCATGCAGAAAAAGAAGTCTTGCCATAAAGTAAGTATCTGTTTCATAGGTGAAGAAATTACAGAGCACTGAGAGCTGAGACCGAAGCTGAGGTTCTGTTTGAGCTCCTGCTTGTAACACACACACGAGGAAACTGCTGAAGGACGTTGTGTCCATGTGGGAGTTTGACCCCCACGATGCTGCCAAGGGCAGTGGGGGCTGCAGTGCTTTGCTCAGCGAGCCTTAGGCACAAAAGCAGCTGGCTCAGTTCAAACCTGCATGTTGCAGTTTCTTAAAACTAAATAAATTTTAAAATTCCTACCCCCAAAAAGGGAAATAGGAACAACAGCAAGTCCTTTTTCGAGCAGCACGTGCCCCTTTCTCTGTTTTGCTCAGCTTGTTGTTGTGTAAATTGCTCTTCTACATCCAGCAAATGAACAGCATGCGCTGCAATGTGCTGTAGAAGCCTGTTGTGGATTTATCCTTTTAAATAGCAGTAGAATATGGTGCCACCTCATTTAACCCGTGCTGAATGCTGCATGAGATCCCAGAAAAGTTATTCAGCAATAATTTTAAATCCCATCCCTGGGAAAAAAAAGAAAAAAAAAAAAAAAAGCACAGGACTATACAGTTGGAGCCTGTAGTTGCAATAAAATCCAGGAAAAGGTTATTTTACCTGAATTTATCGCTTAGCAACCAAGAATCCACCTCCTGAGATTGCCGTTCCTGGGTTACCAAGTAACTGCCTGTGACAATTACCAAACAGCTGTCCCAGGAATCTACATAGCCTTTAACCCCCGTCAGCTGAAAGATGGGCTGATGACAGCCAACAAACAATAGAAACACACCCTAATATTTTATTTAAGAGCTGAGGGAAGCCACAGCTGTATGGATCATGCAGCCAGCTGGATTTAACTGCTTCAAACTCCGTGGCCTCACTTCAGGAAACTGCTCTGTGTGTTTAAAGATGCATTTAGGTCTTTATCCTCCAAACTCTGGGTCAAATAATTGAGTCCAAATTCTCAAGACAGGGTTTGCTGTCGTGCAGGAGTGGGAAGTGGCTAATTAGAGAGTATGGCAGTGATTCACAAATTTTTCTTATTAATTAATTGAGTTCATCTTGAGTTTTTCTGAATGCAACTGCTCCATTGATTACCACTGAGAGGGAGAGCATTAATATATCCAAGTAATAAAGGAGTGATTTAGAACAAGGGGGAAAGCATAATCAAGACTGGTAAGATAAAAGTAATGAAAAAAGAATACTGTGCTTGGATATTGAGAGGAACTTCTTGATAATGAGCTAGATTATGTCTGGGGGTGATATCCCAAAGGAAACGAGGGAAACTCCCATCCACAATGTATGGAAGTGGGCTGGAAACAGAGTGTTGCACTGGAAACGTTTGATATATTGTCTCGGGTGTCTGACTTAAGCTGTGCCAGTTGTGCTTTTTCCCCCCCTCTTCCACTTCCACTTTCTGTATTTTAAACAACAGTACTGATTTTGTTAACAGAGTTACAAAGAGCAGCAGCAACAACTTGCAAGCGCAACATTTTCCGCTGCTGCTTCACATGCCCCGAGCCTGGAGAGCTTTAGGGCTGTGCCTTCTTCTGCAAGTTCTGAGTGGCTCCTTTTAGTTTAAAATAGAAACAGGAAGAAGGGTTTTGGAAGTTAAGGGCCCCGTTCACATTTACAAATCCCAGGCATGCGAGCTGGCTGGGATGGCAGTAGCTCCTTTCTCCCTGCAGGCTCTGTGTAGGTATCCTGGGAGGGAACACTGAGAAATCAGCTGTCTTGCTCCTGCAGCTTTTCTGTAGCATCTTCTAATGATATAACAGAAACTGCTCTTCTACACGTTTTTTCCCTTTCTTTTTTCTTCTTTCTTTTCTTTTCTTTTCTTTTTCCCTGATATGTTCCATGTGCCACAATAGTAAGAAGCGGCTCAGAAAAGTCTCCACTAGCTTTCCGCTGGCAGCAAGTTCACAAAAGAAATTTTCCCTATGCCACTTGTGGCCAGAAACCACCTCTTTGGCACTGGAGGATTCTTTAACCGCCTGGGCAAGTCAGACTGCATTAATTTGGCTCCCTCTGCTTTTTCTACATAATTTTAATAGCAAAATTGATAACATTCACCTTTTCTGCACACAAGTGTAATAACTTTTCAGGCACTCAGGCTGTAGAGGACTTTCTGGCTCCTGGAAAAGGTTGAAACCCCCGTAGCCACATCAGCATCATTTCCACTGATAAAGTGACATCTCTCATGGATGGGAGTGTCCCACTGCATATACAAGCAGCTTTCAGTGAGTCCATGCAGGAAGGAAATGCTGAGGACTGGGACACACCTGCAGTGACCAACATACACCTGTGCAATGGGCTGTCAGCAGCAACACCTTTTTCTTTAGAACGGAAATGAAACCTTTTTGTTATCAGTGATTCCCTGTGAGTTACAAGGAATGTGTGATTGCTTAGAAAATGGGCAAAGACCTTGGAAATATTTATTTAAAAAACCGTGAAGCATAATTTCTTGTCAATATTAATGACTTGTCATTGCCATCACTGCAATGCCTTAACATGTCTGCTGTGGAGGTTTGGCCAGGCTTGTAATTCTGTTAATGAACTGTCTGAGGAAAGCAGCTCCATGGTCATAAGCAACTGATTTTTTGGGGAGAACCGAACTGTCTCAAACTTGTCACTACAAAGAGGGTGGTTACTTTGCTAAGTACCAAAGGGGCTTCCACTCCTAAGCTGAGTATCGGCTTATTTGGGTAGGAAGGGAAGGGTAAGAGATCACAGCAACTCTTTGTTGCACCCTGTCCTGCTCATCTTTTGTCTCCATGTGGAATTTGGTAGAGGGAGGCTGTGCTGAGGCATTGGGTCTGTCTCTCGATGCCAGATCATGGTTGTCCTATTTTCTGGCTGGAAGTTGGTTGGTTACGTTGACAGATGTTGCAATGATTCCTTTGGCAATGTTCTGTTGTGCTGACTGTTCAAACAGGAAATTCATCTTTTAGTATTTGCACATGTTAAATGTTTGTTTTAGTAGGAATCAGCTCTGACAGCAGACTGGTCAAACTGTGTGTTTTTAGAGCAGCAAACTCTGGAATCCTCAAACTCCCTATTACGGTTTGGAGCCCTGGTCCCTGAAGTCCTCAAGGACTGACTTTTGAGGAAAGGAGACTTGAGCTCTGGGTTGCTGCTGTGTCACTCTTTGGGTGCCTGTGAGTTCTTGGTGGCACTGGGTCCAAAGCATCCCCTGGTGTGGCATTTGCAAGGTTTGTTTTATGGCAGAGCCTGTGCTGCCTTTACTTTCCCTTGAGTTTCTGCACATTTGGTTACGGAGCTCGCCTCGTGTCTAACATGACACAAGGGAACAACAAAGTGGCTGTGGCTGGTGCTCAGCAGCAGAGTGAGGATGTGCTCAGGAAGCACAGCAAGAAGTGCTTCCCTCCATACCAAGACCAGCTCGAGACCTTGACCTGAGAAAGCTGAATTTCCATCTGAACCTCTGGCTGGTTGATCCCATTTCAGGTGATGGCTTTTTGACCTTGGCAGGCAACTTCTTTGAAAGACAAGCTGCTAATGCTGGTGTGACTTTTTGTTTCCTAAATTTTCATTAAGCAAAAATCTATGAATTATTTATTTGAGGGGTAACAGTGTTTCCTGTGTGCTGTGGCATTGGAGAGCCCCTGGCAAAGATCTGTTGTGTTGCCCTTCAGGAAAAGTTCCTCAGATGTCAGAAATTACAATATTTACTTCTGTAAGTCTGGTGCCAAGCACATTATAGGATGCAGCTCCATAGAGGCTTCTGGTACATGTGTGGAGCAAAGGTTTCATCTGGTCCAAACCTCCCCAGGCCACTGTCACATAGTAGGTGAGAAACAAGAGGCTTCAAGCCACATGTGAGAGTTGCTTTGTGTCTTGATGGCCTTTTGGAAATCCTTCGGAGTTATTTTGAGTAATGGAGCCTGGAGGTGGAAAAACGCTTTGTGGCAAGGCTGGCAGATGCATTTCTGAGAAACACATTTGGTTCCCAGAGTGTTATTTTTGTGTCATTTGTCAGGACAGAACTCACGTGGGGGAGAGCTTGCTCAGGTGAGGCAGATGACAACTCACACATGTATTTGCACTCAATTCCATGAACACTGTGTGCATATATGGCAAAAATGTTTTCTGGTGACTTCTTACAACAGTCCAGGCACAAAATACACACCACTCCTGAGTTTCTAAGGAAATCAGAGCAGTGAGGTAGGCAAGGGGATCCTTGAAAATCCTACACCTGCAAGAAGGGAAAAGAATCCTTGTGAGTCCAGTGCTGATCAGCATTGATGAAATAAAGGAAACCCAGTGAAATGTATCCTTCAAAACCTGACATTTGGGTATCCTGGTGTTCGGAGTCATGTTATCAGTTTGGAACTTGCACTGGTTGTTGACCAATTAGTTGCATTTTGAACATATGTGGTTTTTGAAGATTTAGTGTCATGCGTGTTCTGATGATTTTTTGATCTCCAGGATTTTAGATGCTATCTTTTTATCTTGATTTATGATTTTTCTTCTCAAATTCACCCATTCTAATCCTTGAATAACAGCATTGGTTAGTGGCATGGAAGTGGCACACTCTTTCCAAAAGAAATTTAGAAGTGCTTTTATGTGTGTTGGGTGAAAGCGCAGTGCAGGAAAAGGCACTATCTTTTAACAAAGTTTGGTTTTAAGCACAAAATAATCAGGATTTGGATGTTATTAAAGTAACATTTTTTTGTGAAAAGGAACTGGATTTATAAAAATGAACCAGCTCTTCAGCCAGACCTGTTATGAATTGCAAAAGCAGCTGGGATATTTGGCCAAAAAATCAAGGTTGGGGTTTTTTTCTTCGTCAGAGTTTGTAAGATATTTGGAGGGACATAGCATTTATTTCTTATTTCTCTGAGTTTCAGGCCAGGTCTTGGAAAAACCCATCTGACAGTGAGTTTGTTTGTATATTTTACATTTTTTCCCTAAGTATGCTAGGCTCATTAGCAAGCCTTGGAAAAGGCATGCTTTGTTAAAGTGAGTATGGAAAACAAGATACTAAGGGCTCAAATCTGTCTCCAGAATATAAATAAGCATAGGTTCCTTTGGAGCAGGTTCTGACCACAGCTATACTGGAAGCCTTGTTCCAGGGAGAGCCATGAAATGTGCGTTTGCTCGGAAATGCTGCACCTTCAACAAATTTCCTCACAGTGGTGGCTGAGTTCCTGGCTCCGGGAGCTGCCATCTACCTGCAGAGGGGCTGCAGGGCATGCAGAGCATCCTGGAGGGCAGGGATAGGACATGGGGTGTTGCTGGGTGGGAGATCCCTGCCCGCAGCAGTGGAGGTGTCAGGGCTGTCCCAAATCCTGTGGTTCCCTCACTGCTCCACAGTGCTGGCCAGCAGCGAGCAGGCACTGAATAGTCTGTCGCTGGCTAGGGGCTCCCTGGAAAAGTTTCCTCTTCCTGTGGATCAAGGGAAAAGAAAAATTTTTTCCTTGCTTTACATGGAGCTGTTTGGTTGTGGTTTTGCCTCTATCAGTGGAGGAGATTCTACCCCTGCACCCCCCAAGGACGTGGCAGTGGCAGCTCAACACCCAGTGCCATAAGTCTGATTTGCTCCATCCAACACCCACTGGGTAAATACTACAGGATGAGCTCCAGTGTGGTGACCAAAGAGGGCACTGCTCCAAACCATGCTTCAAAACCTTAAATGAAATAAGAAAAAGATGTCTGTGGCACTGGGTGAAGCAGTCATCTTCAGCTGAGAGTCTGAATTTTTATGGTCATTTTTTAATGAAAAGATGGGATTTGAGAAGTTTGTACACATGAAACATCTGTGGGAGCACTGCTTAACCAGTTGGCACAAGGTGGATATATCCTCTTTAGACATAATTTATACTTCCCTGTTAAGCCAAAGTTGTTCTATTCACTATCATTATCCTAAGCTGGGTCCTTTGGTGATCTCATAATTCCAAAAGTACAATAGCCAAATAAGCCTTGATTAAAGCAGTCCCTGTTTTCAAGCCAAGCATATGTTAACACTGGAGAATAAAACAGTGGAGCTGCAGTGGTACTGGAGAACTCAGAATACCCTGAATTGCTTCTTGAGTTTCTTGAGGCAGGGTGTAAAATTTTACATTTGAAACATACTCTTGAGGTCAAGTGTCCTCAAATGATAAGATTTATCTGGTTCTTGAGTTTATCACCAGGAGAGTATTTATATGAGCCCAGGTATGACACCAGGTGACACTTTTTAGATCCCTGAAATGTCTGAGGCTGCTGTGGTACCGTGTGGCAAACCCTGTGAAATAATTTTGAGGAATCTCTGTTTTGGCTGTAAGTGGTTTTCGCTTTTGCTAACCCATCTGTGCTAGCAGAAACATCTTCATCTTCAGAGAATGCTTATTTTTCTTGGGTTCATCAGCTTTTCCCGCTACTCTTTATCTGAAATCACCTTCTGGAGCGTTGCTCTGGAGATAACAATATTCTATTTATGCTCTTAAAATGCCAGTTAGATGAATGCTAAAAACTCTGCTTATGGGCAGCAATTTGACATGGTGGGAAATGATGCCTTTTCTAATATTCTTCATACCCTCTGTTTTGTGTGGCAAAATTACATTTATCTCAGTAGAGCTCCATAGCAGCCCGTTAACCTTGCCCAGCACGTGAAGTTTTCCGTCACAAGGTGCAGTGTCACGTCTCTCATGCTGCAGCAGTGCATGGTTCTGTCCTTCAGTGGCATTTACTAGAGGAGCAATCCTCTTCCAGCTGGAGGAGATGGGAAGGAGGAAAATGTTTTCCCATCTGCACAGACCTGAGAGCAGCTCTGGAGTGGCGAGCGAGCAGGGCTGTTAAAGCAGGACTGTTAACAGTGTCGTTTAACAAACTACAGCAGGAGGACTCCCTGCAGCTCTGGGACCAGCAGAATTTGCCTTCCACTTCCCTCTCATATCCTCTCTGGCTGGAGCCAAAGCAAAGGGAAGTGTTTTCAGAGCACAGGAGCAAATGCTGCTAAGTGAGCAAGGGAAGAGGAGGAACAGTGTGCTGGAGTATCCGCTCAAGGATTTGGGGAATGCTCTGAGTATTTGACTAAAACTTCCTGTAGTCAGCAAAGCTCCTTGTGAAGGCACGTGCAGCAAATCATTTATTACTTCTGGGCTTTGCTGCCCAGAGAGCAGCCTGCATTGGGATGCAGGGCTGCATCTTTCCCTGGATAACTCGAAACCAGCAGTTCTGGGATAAGCAGATTTCCCAGTTAGCTGTCAGCTCTGTGTTCAGCTCTGTGACTTACACTCTGCCTACCCTTCATTGAGGCACTGGTGCCTTTATTTTCCTATGGAGATAATCAAGTGTCATTCTTACTATTTTTTAATTTGGGAACTGAATTCAGGGAAATGGCTCAAATCTCCAGAGACGAAGGAGCCTGGATCCCATAGCACTGTCTCAGTGCTGATCAGGACAAGCTCAAGTGAATACAGTGCTGTATGACCCATCCCTTGGCCTCAGGGCCACTCGAGGGTGGCACAGGGATCCCCTGGTCATTCCTCACGTCACTGTGCCCTGCTGAAGAGGCCTCATGGAAACCTGCAGGTGGATTCCTTGGGTCTGTTCGTTAATGATAGCCCGCGTTTATTTTCTCCTTTGTCTTGTGTCAGTAATCAAGCAGTAATTCAATTAGCTGGAAAGAAGGATAAGATAAATGACGAGGAAGAATTAACTGTGAGCACCTGAGGTCAGAAGGCTCCTAGAAAATTCAAGGTGAGAATTGGCTGGACTGTAAATGAGATTTAGCAGGAGGATGTCAGATTCTCTGGAGAATCAAGATGCAGAAGTGCATATTACAAATCAGCTGCGAAAATCCAGAGGTGTCTCAAAACCTTCTGGCAATCCCTTTCTGTTTTAAGATGAAGAAGCAAATGATTGCACTTACATTCTTTCCAACTGCTGTATTTGATGAAGGGAATTTCCCTGAAATTTGTCTTTTCATTCTTGTGTGAATAGACCTGCCAGAAAGATATTTTCCCTTCTCCATTAAGGTAGTAAATTGTCTGTCCCTGTGTTAACTCACTGGCCTTCCTTTTTCCCCCCTCTCTGCTTCATCTGTAGTTAAAGTTCATCTTTCATGAAAACCATATGTTGGATTAAAGACAGGTTATTATTTTCATGCATTGTAATATAACTCAATTACCTTCTCCATCACAGCCCATGTAAAAATAATTATTACTCCATGTGTCACTGTGAATGCATTTAAGATTCTTTAGGTCTTCTCTAGCAAGAGCTGATTTCTGACTCATTGGGCTCATTCTATTTTTATGTCAGAATCAACCAAATATGAACATCTTAATTTTATAAAAAGCTTTTAAAATATGAAAAATGCATGTTAAAAATAAATAGAAAAATTAGGTAATTCAGGAAAATATTAGGGTAATGGCAGTAAATTATTTAATACATTGAAACCTCTTAAATAAATGTTGTTAAGTTGCAATATAAAGAAAAATTCCAGTCTTAAACACTAATGTAGAGAAAGGCAGCAGTTTGCACACTTGCATTTGCTTTGACAGTTGTACTTGCTCTTTGGAACAAAGGTTGCAATTAGGTGACTTTTGTGGTTTATGAACTTAGCTTTTTGCAGCAAGTTCAACCTGATTATCCAGACTCCATAGCAAGAGCTGCATTCGATCAGTTCACTTGATTGTTAATGTTCTCTTCCCACCAAACCTCAGCTGTGGCTGTATTAAATAAAAATACAGAAACTGGTACGGTAACCTCACCATCTGCTCTGCAGCTTTGGTTTTTGTTCTGGAGTTGGAGTAGAAATACATTACTGGAAATCGTGGGTTAAGTCGCTGAAATTAGATGGGACCCCTGCAGTCTAATCCATAGGAACCGGCCAATTCTTTTGAGTTTTCTGTGTTTAATTAGTTGTACTGTAATTAAAGAAATTACCAATAGTCTTCTGTCTGGAAGTGATTAACCCACCAAGTGCTCATACCTATATTCTCTAAGCATCTTCAAATAATATAAGGCTTCATTTATGTTCCTTAATAAGGAAACAAATGAAAATTGTCTCCAGCCTTAATTCTGTGGCTTGTGTGTGACAAGCTGTTCTGCCTTGTGCCTCAGTGATGGCTGTTCAATTATTTGTGATTATGCTGCATTTTAATTAAAGAACTGAAATGCTATTTGTATAAATGGAACGTGCTTCTCAGCCCAGCCATGACCCACGGAGGGAATGAAATCAGATAATGATGGGAGCCACCTAAGCAAACAAAACCTGGCACACTGACCCTGCACATTCGTGGAGATGTGGATGTGATTGCTTGAATTATGGCTACATTTCTCCCAGCCTCTGCAGTGTCAGAGTTTTCATTCATTGAGGGACAAAAAGGAACAAAACCTGGGTGGAGCTAAAAAAAAAAATAAAAGCCTCTCTCCATTCTGACTTCTTGATGATGATGATCTTTGCTATCAAAACAAAAAAGCAGATTGAATTATTTTGTTAGATTTGCAGACTGAAAGAGCAGCAAAATACAAATTCATCCTTATGTAGTTCTCATTGGAAGGAGGAGATTCATGGCCTGTCCTCCCAACACCGTAAGAACTTTGTGCCCAGAGCAAGGGTCTGATGGCCGAGGATCCCACCGGGAGAGGCCTCTGGAGTTTGCTCCATCGGGCTGGCCTCAGGCCCTGGATGAGGAGGCACAGCCACCTCAGGCCTACCCAGCGAGCTCACTGAGCCTCTCTGCCCCCACCTGCCCACCAGGTGCCAGAGTTCACCTGCGAGATTGATCTCACCTTCCCCTCCCCTTGGACTCCCAGCTTCTCTCCAGATGCTGCTGGCCGTGGGCAGAGGGAAAGAGGCTCGGTGAGTTTTTGCTGGGGAGCAGAGCCACCCCTGGTGGGATAATGCAGAGTTCAGCTGCAGCCCCACCGAGCACCTGCTGCTACTGGGATAACACCCCAGCAACCTGCACACATTCTAGGAAAAATAATCTCCTTTTCTCCAGAGCAGACCCAAGCAGGGCTTGTGGAAAGGGGAGAAGGACGAAGGGCTGATAAGGTGGTTTTGCCTCGTCTGTTCTGGGAATATTCCTGGGCGTGTTCTCACAGTAAATGAATTTCTGCGTTGGCCTGGAGCATGGGCTGTGCCCTGCACAGAGGGAGGGAGGCACAGATACCTCCTGTGACATTCTACAGTCTGTCATTTAACTCTTCCTACACATATAATGTGGACAAAACCAAGATAGCCTCTTAACAACATACAAATTAATACAACTTCCTTAAAATAGATGGCATAGTATGTCACATGTTGATACATAGCCAACAGATGACACATACAAAATTTCAGGAGTTTCTATGAGACCACAAAAATCACTGTACAAAATTCCTAAATTATAAATTCTGTAACTGGAATTTCTTCTTTTGATTCGCTATAAATTGTATGGTTCTCACAGCAGCTTTTCAGTGGTTCCTTAAAAGGGATTATTCTCATGGAATATTCTTTTACCGTGAAAATCACTCCAGTTGTCATGAACTTGTATCCATGTTATTGTCTCACCTGAACATTGCAGGAGAGAGACACTGCAGATGGGAAAGATTTGAAAAGAAGCATTTCCTAAGCCAAGGTTTTTTATCTGCAGCATTGCGCAGCACACAGAGGTCTGCAGAGACCAGTTTAATTTGACAAACAGGAATATAAATGCCATGGGAGTTTTTGATGAACTTTTCATATTAAGGAAGAAACCAGACATGAACCAGGTCCTGGTTCTCACCTGTGCTGGGAACCCTGTGCTGAATCCCAAATCTATTTTAACCAACTGATGCATCTCCTTAATTTTCATGGATTTCAAACAGCTCAGCTCCTCCCCAACCATTTGCTGAGATGCATTTTAGTTGAGTTCATCAGAGTTTGTATTAGTCTGTAATATGATGTATGTAATGAGCTTTTACAGCAAATAGAATTTATGGCTTCATTTCCTGTGCCATGCACATGAAAGTTCTGCATAATTCACACAGAAAAATCTGCTTACACAGCATTTGCCACTGGTTGCTGCTTGTCCTCAGGCTGTAGAAATAAGTAAGAGATTGGCAAATCAGGCAGATACATTTGTGTGGGAAATGTCACTCCATGGTGCAAGGTAGCACATTCTGTACCTCCCCTCAGCACTGCCCTCTGAGGGGTCAATGGGAGCCAGGGTCTTGTGGGATCCTGCCAAGTGGACACGAGCATTTTGCATTTGCTGGGCTTAACAACATGTATTCACTGAGAAATGAAGAGAGCAGGGATGCTGTGGAAATAACCTTACTTTTTGTGGGCTGTGAAGCCGTGGGGGTGTCAAAACTGGAAATGGAATGGTCTGGTTTGCACCGGTGAGGCTCTTCTGTGACCACCCAATGGCACCTGGTGCCCGCAGGTCCTGGAGAGTGGAAAGCAGAAGTCAGGTATGGAGGGAAGTTGCCTGTTGGGTCTGAAGTGGAAAAGGGCAGTTGAGACCTTTTGCCAAAATCTCTCAATTCATGGCAAAGTAGTGGAGGCATTTGTGCCTAGCAATAGAGCCTAAAGTGTAGAAGGGTTGTTGGCTGGTGCCTTCTCACACAAAACTACAGCAAAAGGGGAGGTAGGGAAGGTCCCTGGCCTCCAAAACAAACTCCTCATCTTTTGTTTGCTCTGTTTTGCCTGCTTTGGTTGAAAATCCTTGGGAGGTAGAAGCTCTCACCATGAGTTACACTGTGCTTAGGACAGCCTGTCTTCATGCCTCGTACTTCTAGGAATTACTGCTTTTCCAAGGGAATCCGCATCATGGAGAAATAATAATACTCATCCTTGCTGAATGTCCTTTCCAACATTGCAAGGACTAAATGGAAATAGAGAATAAAGCTACTTTTCCGGTTCTAAAAATAATTCTTCTGGGTCATGTGGAAAATCATCGTGGAGGTTATTTGTGGGAGTTCAAATGTTCAGTTGTTCTGCTTTCCTTTTTCTAGGAATTGCTGCATGGCTGAGTGTCAGCCTCCAAAATTCTCAAAAAGCTCATGAAAAGAGCTGCTCTGTTTCCTTTGGAAAAGCTCAGTGGAAGAAGAAAAAAAAAAGCGTTAGAATGTTTCAGCTTTACTGGCATTTGGAAACAGAGCTTAGGATTTACCTGTTTGTGTCACAACTCAAACGGGACAAGGAATTAATTTGGGGATAGAATTCATTATTTTTAAGGTGTTGTGACCCATGTGTAGGACAGAAGGACTGCTCAGGGCTGGAATGTCAGTGGAAAATCATGAGGTTTTCTTTGAGAAACAATGCCATACCTTAGAGATTGGTAGTGTGCAATAAAAGAGGCTGATGGAGCATCTTCAGAGTTAAGGAAGGGCTGCTTGATGTGCTCAACCATGGGGACACAGACACGAGGGAGTGTCTGGGTGGGCCCTGGGGACAACAGGAACCGATAAAGTTTGCCCAAAAAAGAGATGGGTTTCCTGAAAGCTGCTGGCAAAGGCAGGATGCTGAGGCAGCAGGACTGCTGACCAGCAATTCCTGCACTCGTAACTGTTTGCCAAAATGTAATAATTTTTTTTTATAGTCAAAGGCTGAAAATAGGAAAAAAAAATAAAGCAAACCAGTGCCTGTCCAGTGTAGAGCAAGTGGTTTCCTGGTCCTAAAGCAGTTGTCAAACCACAGGTCATCAGCTCCGCCATTTGCAGTTCTTTCCCTGGAATAAAAGGAAGTCAGAGCTGAATAAGCAGCAGAGAGGTTCCTTCTGAGTACACCCACACTTTTAAAGTCTACTTTGCTCTTTTTAGCTCTTATACAGGCAGCATATATATTTAAAAGATAAATTAAATCAATCAAGACAGGAGCTCCCAGCCCTTTGCCCTCTGTATTCTTTTTTTTTCCAGCACAAGATGTCTTTTTAAGTTGGGGAGTTATATCCTATATGGAAATTCTTATGTCCTGGTAACAAGAAAGGGAGATGGGACAAAGTTAGCAGGACTGGGAATGATAGGAAGCTATATAGGCTGTTTGCATTTTCTCCAGCTCCATCCTATGTGCTGTGAGTGTCACATGTAACAGAAGTAAAAAAAAAAAATAGTTCTGTAGCCTGTATGTTGCATTTTTTGTAAT
The DNA here is from genome assembly GCA_013400495.1 of Nicator chloris. NCBI lineage: Eukaryota > Metazoa > Chordata > Aves > Passeriformes > Pycnonotidae > Nicator > Nicator chloris. The sequence continues at coordinate 493,769 of WAAE01019691.1, read as the reverse complement.
CTTTCTGCATGGAAGAGAAAACTCTGATGTGTCTGTAAAACTTCTTTACACCAAATAAGGGAAGAAATCAGCTCACCTGTCAATGTTCATCTTGTTTCCAGCATGAACATTTCATCTCTTGCTGTGTGCTGTGCAAGGATGAGGGAGGAGGACACCACAGCACTGCTCGGTTAGAGACGAATCTGTAGTACAAAAATTGGAGGAATCTTACCCTCAAACTTTCAAATCTATTTCTTGATATCTGTCAGCTTCAGGAGCACAGCATTAGCTTTCCTCCCTCTTCTCTGTCATGTCAGCAGGCTGAGAAGAGGCTGAAATGAGCTGACTGCCTCCTTCTTGAGAAGAATCGAGGCACAGCCAGCAAATAACAAGCATGGAAATATGAACAACTGGAAAGCCTTGTCTTCTGCCTTAATAAACTTCCTTGGCTCTAAGTTCTAGTTTGCCTAGGTACATATTTAGCAACGAGGTTCACAGAGCTGAAAAATGTTTGCACTATGAGATATAACTGCTTATCATATTATTTAACCCTGATAATAGATGTGCCACCCTGGGAGCCAGAGGTTTGGGGCAGAAGAAATATCACTTAGAACTAAGAACTAAATGCTGAAGGGATTTTGGCTTAGTGAAGCAGCCATAGGCAGGAGAAAATTGGGATTTTACCAAAGAAATATGTGGGGGGGAAAGTTCTACTACTGGCTTTTAATTTTCTTGGCTTCTCAAATATATAGAGGGACTGGAGAATAATTACTGAGTAATTTGTAGTGAGAATTGGCAGTGTTCTGCTGGGTTAGATGTGTGTGCAGCATTTCTTCCGTGTCTTCAGCCAAAGCTTCCCGTGGTGCTGCTGCTGTTGAGGATGTTGAGTCCCAGGTGACGGATATTCACCATTCCAGGCATAGCCTTTGGGAAGCTGTTCTCTGAATTAGGCCCAGTCCTGCTAGAGGAGCCCTGGAAACTCGGGAGGGCTCGCGGACGAGCTCATCGGGGCCTTGGGCTGGCTGCTGGAAATTCTCCTTTCCATGAGCAGTTTAAATCCTGTGGAAAACTCCCACTGACTTTGCAGGGATTATCCATTTGTGGAAAGTTATTCTGAGGGAGGGGCATTCCTTTGTAAAACAGCTGGCAATGGGTCTGGGCAGTGCTGAGGTCTCAGTCCTGGCTGTGTATTTTTGTTGGTTCGAGTCTGTCCTGTGCCACGCGCAATGGGAATGCGCTCCGTGACTGCAGCTTCACTTTCTATTTTAGTCCCACAAAAATCATAATAAAAAAGAAAGCAAGGCTTGAGTGTGTAGGTGTTTTCAGATATTGGACCCCTTGGGCTATATCATGTTTGTGTGTCTGTGCAATTCTGCTTGAAAAGCACAGACCCAGCATGACCTGTCTTTTGTCAGGGCCTTTGGGCTCCCAGGTGAGAGAAGCTACTTAATAAATGTAACAGTGTTTTCATTAATTTTCTGAGCATTGTTATTAATTGTACTTTTTCTATTTTAATACCTTAGATTTCTATTTATGTTTGTTTTGTGATCTCATTCATCAGTGTACTTTCAATAATATTCCAATATTTAATTTGAAGGTAAAATAGAAAAGTCTTCATGCTAGTTAATTTAAAGAACATGTTATCTGCTGTCTGCTTTAAACATTTCCTGTGATGCTTCAAGACAGAGAGCCCTGTGCTGCTTTTACATTTAAGAGTTTGCTAGTGAAAATACTCCTCTCCTGAGGTTATTTAAAATCAGGACCTACATTTCTCACCTCCTCCTGTTGTGTCACATACAGAATCGCATCCGATACCGCTGTGCCAGAAAATGTTAGCAGATAAAGTGCAGAGCAGGTTCAGGGTATTCCTAATTCAGATTAATGACCCCATTCCGCTGCCTTCTTAGCAGGAAATTAGAAAGTGCTGGGAAGGAGAAAATAGCAATTCATAACGTGGGTCTCTCTGTATTGGCAGTTGCACTCATTAAAGCTAAGATATTGTTTTGATATAAAATAATTGAGCCTGACTTATTTATGGGATATGGCTCATGGAGATTCCTCCAGAAGACTGTTGGCTAGGTGTCTGGATCTCCCTTTCCTAAAGGAGAGCTGGCCTTCCCCTGAATTCCTGCTCATAGGAAATGAGTTTCTATGCAGAAGTAAAATTTTTGCCTGGGTAAATGGTCCGAGTTCAAGAGCATGTAACTCCAGTCTAGCATGGAAGTATGGAATGCTCCTTCAGAGAGTCACATCCATGCCTGTCACACGGGCATGGAGTAGGAAGGAGCTCTGTGTGTGATGTGTCAGGCAAGGCTGGGCAGGGGCCAAGGTGTGTATGAGCTTGGATTTTCAATTTTCAGCACTGGCACCGGTATATCTGCAGTCTGCTGAAATCCTGTGTCAGGTGTTTTAGGTGTCTCTTGTGACTCTGGGTTTGGCTTGCAATCTTTAAGGACTCTACTCACCCGATACTCCAAGGTGGCCCTGTGCACATCTCAGTGTGCCCTTGATTGAACACTGAGGTCAGAGGCCAGAGGTCCCCGCAAAGCCGCCCCGCGCACGGGCCCGCTGAGCTCTCTGCCTCCGTGTCATGAAGACAAATGGCATTTTTTAAAATTCTCCCAATGAACTAACATTCATTTTCTGGTGTCTCTTCCTTCTTTATTGCTTCCTAATGAGCTTCATTCCCATCACCTCTAGCCTCCTGCCTCCCACCCTGCATTTACACCCTTGCATGGAAGAGAAACAAACTGAACAAATTAATTAAGTTGGCCTGTCTAACGAAATGGCTTTGGTGACTTCTGGGTTTTTGCCTCTTGCTTTTTACAGGAATCTCCTATAAATCTTTAATGGCCACAATTGCTGGACTTTTTCTGTCCATAGTTGGCGAGAACATCACATTTTCTTTGTATGGTGTCTCAGACTTAACTGAGAACTTTTCGTTCTCTGTCTATATTTATATTGTTATATATATATATTACATACACATATGTATTTTTACTCTTTATTTTTATATTTATGGTGGTCGTTCTGCCTCCTTGTTTATTTTTTTAGCAATGGAATTTTCATAAAAGTGCTATTCAGGAGCCATTTGGAATAACAGCTGTTTCTTAGGAGAGGGGGTCTGTGCTGTTACGGTCCACAAAATTTCCTCGACTCTGGACTGGTCAGGGTGTATTTTTTCTCCTGTTCTTCTCATGCTGCTTTGTTTGCTCTTGGACAAGTCAACTGGTTCAGAATCAAGTGTTAGCTAGATTATTATTTTCTTGCTCTTGCCTATGACACAACTTCTAACACAGCATCACTCTTACCAGATGAAAGTGCCGTGGATTCTTTCCAAGGAATATGTGAACAATTTTAAATTCCTCTGCTGAAACTGTTTTTACTTGAACCTTTCCCCCTTCCAGTCTGCACTGTGTTTTCACTTTGAAGTAATAAATACATACAGGCCTTTGGTATCTGATTACCTTTCTTCCTTTTCGTTCCACAGCTCATCACTCCATTATACCTGAAAAAAGTGATGCTCCTGTGAAGTGAAGCTTGTATAAAACACTGCTCTGCTGTGATACAGTGCCTGAAACTTCACTAGTGGTTCATGTAAGGTCTTACATGTCACTTGTTGAAATCCCAATGGGAACCTGATTCAGCTGCCAGTGTTGTTACCCTGTAAGCTTCAGTGGCATTATGGCACAATGAGAAATATCCATTTTAAACTCGTCCTTCTCTGCCATTTAATTCACTGCACATAAGCATGTCCAGGAGGAACAGCACAAGATTTTGTTCTTGCTTCTTCCATCAGAGAGATTATTGCGCAGTGTTTTGCCAGAATGTGTAAAGATGGATGACAAATATGGGGAAATTGTAGCGAGTACAAAATTCGTTTCAGTCCCCAGGTGTGCAGTTGCTTTTACAGTCTCAGAAGGAACAAAGGGGATCCAGAATAAAACAAGAGCCATCAACTGGGGGTTGTTATGGAGAGAAATAAATTCTCAAAAATTCTTTCAGCTGCATCCTCTTTCTATCCTTGTGTGGTTTTTATGTGCTCTTGGTGTCTTTAGGTGTTCCTACTACCCCAGTGATAGAAAGGCCATAATGGCTCCCTGTGGAGAACTTAAAATGCCAGAAAGTGCTGCAGGAGACATGGGCTAGGCCAGTGCTGCCACAGTGCTCACTTCTGGAGTCAGACGTGTTACTTGGAAACCTGCATATCACTGGTGGGTTTATTTGTGGTTGTTTGCTTTTAGTTTGAGAGACCAGAAAAAGTCTCTCTATGCTGAGAAGAGTGGCAAGGGTGCCCTCACCTCTAGTGAGATTCTGGACAATTTCATTAGTCCTTCTGTATTCTGTATTCTCCAGCTTTCTTAGTTGAAGGACCCTCTTCCTGTCTGGAATTTCCTGCACTCGAGGCAGTAACAATTCAGCTGGTTTTGGAAATTCTGTGAGCAGTTCTGCACTCAAAAACTGGCACTAGGTGTCAATAGAGGAAGCACCCAGCAGTGCTTGCTGAGATGGAGGGTACCTCATAGCAGGATGAAGGTGAAATAATTTGTTAAAAGCTGCTGTACAGGAGTAGTGGGCCTGGGAATGATTCAGCCTCCTGAGGTCACTTCTTCCCAGTGCCTCCCAGTCTACAAACAAGGGTGTTTGATCTCACAAAGGCATAAATTCAGCAAAACCTAGATTTTGTCACCACATACCTGTCATGCCTCAGGAGGAGGAGCTGTTCCCTCGCTCGTGCCTCAGAATGCTTTGGAAAGGGGCTCTCTAGGTAATGATGTCGTTTTGTAGGGAATAATCCAATTCTTTCAGTCTGAAAAAACTCTTCAGACATTTAGGAAGAAGCCAAATAAGGAGGGAAACTAACCAAGACGTGCAAAAGACCACAAATAGCATGGGGGGTTTTGTCAGTTTTCCTCAGGAAAAAAAGCCCTGACAACTCTGTGCTCAACGTGTCTGACGTTTACTCACTTTATGGGAGTTGGCACTGCAGAGAATATGTATTTATAGGGATGTATTCACACGACGTTGCTTTGCACAGACTACTGATTTAGATGTCTAATTTAGGAGCACAGGAGCTCTCTGTCGTCAGCAGAGCCTGAATGAAGGTCTCTGAGTTACCCCCTGAAAGGAGGCACCTTTCTCCAGAGAGTTCAGAGCGACCTGAGGTTCCTAATTTAGGCGCATAAGCCACGTGTGCAGTGTGGGAGCCTTGAGTAAACAGCGCTCAGGGATTAAGTGCTGGCCCTGGCACTGCTTCCCCCCACAGGCAGTGAACTCTTCAGAGATCATGACTTGGTCAGATTTGAATGTGGCTGAAAAGAAAGATCATCTTCCTTCCCCGCTGTATGTAGCCAGATCCATGGGCCTCAGTGACTGGAGGGCAGAGACACACTTGCATAGGACCATGCCCCAAATACCATTTATTCAGTGAGGGAAAAGGGAACTCCCTACCCTGGACCCAGCCCAGCATGCTCAACTTCAGGTGGCAGGGCAGGTAGTGGCATGAGCCCCTGCAAGCTGCTATGTGCACAACTGGCTACCACGGCTGTTATCCTGGGATGAACAGAGTGGAAAAAATAAAAAAGGGAAGAAAACTCCACCCCAAAGCAACCCCCACCTCTTCAGAAGTGGAGGTTAATAAAGTGAGGACCAGAAGGGGCCTGTGAACCCCTGGCTCCTCCATGTGCCTCAGCCAAGGGCACTTCCTGTGACCCCACACAAATTGTGGATCTCTTGCTGCTTCTGCTCCTCTTTGCAATGAGAATGATTTTATTCACAGAAGGTGATGTCACGAGATTGTTGTGAGGGGATGTGACTCAATGTTTGTGTAATGCTTTGAAGATGAAGAGTGCTAAGTATTGTTATTCGAGATGGCAACAAAATAAAACAAAATATGTTCGGAGCAGCTGTTCAAGCCAAATCCATTTTCAGTTAATCTTCCAAGCAGGAATTGAAAATCAAAGTAAAAATCCTTGCCAACTGGAACTTTACAGCTTGATGGGAAAGTTAGAAAGAAATTAATTGGGTTTTAAATAGTTGTAACTGTATTGTGATGGAGCGTGGAGTGCTCATCTACTCCTAATTGCCAGTCAGTTTGGAACTGGGAATTAAGGCTTGCTCAGGGGAAACTTTTTTCAGAAAAGGAAAATAGTTGGGCTGTCTTGCATGGCACACTGTATAAGCTGTCAGAACTCTGAAAACATGTGCTTTTTTCCACTTTATGCTGCCTTTTTGCAGTAATGCAAACCAGCAGAAGATGTGGAAAGCAATGAAACTGCCAAATGCCACCGCAGAGCTCCTTCAGGGAATTTCTGTCCCCTCCCAGACAGCTCAGCCTCTGATCCTGCCCCAAAGAGCTGCTCCAGTAGGGCAATGGTTCTCCTGGCCCTGGACAGCCTCTGCCTGGAATAATTGGGGATCAGGTGCTGTGCTGGCCCCTCAGCATCTGCTCCTGGTTGCTCATACGTGGGTCCACGATGAGGGTTTTCCCCTTGAATCAGGGGTGTCAGTAACCACACAGCCCTCACTCCCAGTATGATAGAGCAGAATTTGCTCCCCAGCCTTTGTGATGGCCTTTAGCCTCTCTCCCCTCAATTTTGGGAATGCAGAAATTCCTGTGCCAAATCAGATGAATGCTTCAGTGCTCCAGCAGCAACAGCTGACCTAAAACTCCATTAAGGACAGATGTGCTTCAAAACTGTTTCTACCTCGTGGTTGATGTTTCAAAATATGAGAGCAAAAATCCACTTCCCACACAGTCTCTCTAAAAAGGACACAATAACACCTTCACTTCCCAGGACCAGTGCTGAGCCCAGACCATTTGCAAACACTTTCAAGTCCTGGACTTAAATTAGCAAAACTCAACTATTTTTACCTCCCAAAGACCTGCCCCTTTTAAGGAAATGTACTTTTGATTTAGCGATCAAAGGGGACTTGGACGTGTCTCTCAGCCTCTTGTGTTTGATGGGATTTGTGCATGTGAAGCACCTTCATAAGAGGGTTTTTCATTACTTCTCACTTTGAGTGAACGCACTGTTTTCCAGCTAAACCATCCTGTTTGAGTTTTGCTGTCCTGTGCAGAGGTATGCCTTCAGATCCCAGTTTTTGTTTTCTTAATACTTTTGAAGTTACTTGTTCCTAAAATACGACTCTCAGTAAACATTTCAGCGCTTTAATTTGGCTTAAATTTACACTTGAATATTAAAGTTCCAAAATAGTTTTATGAGCAAATAAAAATACGATGGCTCTGGGAGCCTTTCTTTTCAATATCTTTTAGTTATGCTATGCCTTGTACTCAAGTAACTGCCTTATAAACAGCTTTATATTGCACTCGATTGCAAGTCATTGGAACAACATTCCGTAATGGGTTGCAAATGGCATAACATTATGTGCCCCAGTTTCTGCAGCCAGAATGAACAAGATCATTGGAAAGGTTGGTGATAAAAGTGGACATAAAAAAGATAACCTTAAATCTAAACCCTCTATATCACAAGTAATAGAACAAAGTAAAAAAACCCCCCCCATATATTTTTCTTCTCAGAAGAGAATGAGCCAGTTCAATCCTGCTTGCTGAAATGCTTTTTCTTATCATATTCCAAGTAAAAATTTTATTTCCTTTAAAGCTGTGTTTGCTGTGACAAAAAATGATTGCATAAATAATTTTTCCTCACCTTTGGAAAGCTGATTCTCTCTGAGAATCAATCCGTTAGCTGTCAGAAGAAAGCCTGGATCATATATTCTGGAACACTTAGTGGGCAGAGCAGTGTTGAAACACCCATGGCAAATGTTCATTACTTGAGGTCTGACAAAATTAAAAGTGCAGCACAGGACTGACATTTTTTCTCCCTTCTGGAGGAAAACCTGTATAATTAGATGCTTATATTTCTTTCTGAGGTGTAAATATTTTAGATTTGTATGAACGTCGCCATCAGCTACAAAAACGGGAAATAGCAGAAAAAAATGATCAGTGCTTGTACGGTATTTTACAAAATCTTGATTGCAAAAATGTCATCAAGTCATTAAAAGCTATACATCTTTTCCAATTATTATCTTGAAAACCTTGGTATTTCAAGTGTTTTCTGAAGCACATCCAGAAATTTATGAGGCCCAATTGCACGTGGTGCAGCGTCTTATGCCCCTCCCAAAAAATAAACCTCAAGCCCACCAATGAAATACCTTGCCTGAGAAGTTTTGACAGAAAAAAAAAGCATTGTTAACTGAGGGACGTGTGCCTCCTTTGTGTGGGCAGTGTTTTGGGTGTCAGCTGTTTGGTGATCATACATTTTAATTAAGGCAGGGCACAGTGACATGTGCACTTTATTTGAGCTTGTTCTCCCTTGTAAGCCTAATGAACTTGCTCAGCCCCACAAGCAGGAACAAGCCTGTCAGGTCCCTTTGCCAGCAGACTCTGGCACAGATCACTGAGCAGAGAGAGTGAGATGGCATCACTCAAGAGAGGGAATTTTCCGATCCTATAGAAATCCAGCTACTGTTCTTAGTAAAATACAGTACTCTAAGGTGGGGCGTACTTTCCTCCTGCCTTCCTGTGAGGAAGGCAATGCACTGGGGGAGAATGATGTTTCCCAGGTGCATTTCTAGGAACAGATGCTTTTGGAGGTGGCTACGGCACTCAGATTCTGGGTCTTCTAGTGCTTATTTTATCAGCTGCTCTTATGAGCTGCAGCTGGATGGGCTGCGGTCCTTTTGGGAAATGTCCCTTGGTTTTATTTCATCACAGTTTGAGAGCTGTGATCATGAGTTACTGTGCAGTCACCTTTACGTGTGCTACACCGCAGTAAAAGCAAATTTCTTGGGTTTTGGTTTTTATTTTGATTTGATTTGATTTGACTTGACTTGAACAGGCTTTTCTGACTTGGGTGCAATAGGAGAGAGTGAGGTGGCAGTTTTCACAGGGGTGGTTCCAATGGTTTTAGCAGCAGTTGAGGATGAGGATTTCTGTCCTTTCCCTGCCTCAGCCATGGCTCACTGTCACTGAGACAATCTACCTCCTCCTTCTGAGCTCATGTTTGCAGGGATTTCTGTCCGGCACAGTATGATACCATTGACTCCTGGTGGTGCTGAGGGAATGATGTGTAGCTAAAGCAAAGGCTTGGACCAGGAATCCTGTTCTGGTCTGATTTACATCTGCCTGTAAACCATGTCTGAGCTTCCTTCCTCTATCAAATGATACTGTAATCCTGGATTTGTACATTAAGGAATCCTTTCAGCGGGTAACCTCAAAGTGGCCAGTGGTACAAAATATCGTGTGCAACATCCATATGCAAGAATGGGGTCTGGGAGGGGAAACCCTGTAAAATGTCAGGAGATTCTTGGGAATCACCCCGATACCTGTGGGAGTGGATCTTTATGTGAGTCACAAAAGGCATGGGCCTTTCTCGGGAGAGGCAAAAGGCAACTGCTCTAGAATCGCTTTCTGTGGCGCCATTGCCTCTTTGCCGGTGCCGGGAGAGGAGGCTGGACGCAGGCACAGACCTGGAGGCGTGGGACACTGCAAAGGGCAGTTAAAGACCACGGCCTGAGGTGAAGCCCCCTTTTTCTGTGGAGATCAAACAGGAGGGGGTCTCAGGCGGCCGGGGTAGTGCTGATGTACGTATTTATATGAGTGTATAATTTGTGTGTATTTTATACGTGCCAGTGTCCCTGCGGGCCGGCCGCTCAGGCACCACCTGTGTGCGGGCGCCACCTGCCGGCCGCACTGCCCTTCCCGCCTTTTTTCCCGCCGCCCTTCCCGCCGTTTTCCCCGCCTCTTTCTGTGGGACCCAGGGATGAATCGTGAGGGGATTTGGTTGAGGAGGGAACCGCCCGGGCAGGGTGCAGGTATTTTGAACTGTGGGCGATATCCACATGCCGTGTTACATGTCACCCACATTTATCCCGCCTTATTTTTAAGTTTCCTCAAGGGAGAGCCAAGCTCTCAGCCCTGGAGGAAACGTCCTCTGCGCTCTGGGGAGATTCCTCCTCAGTGGAGATGCTCGGTCATCTTTCACTGTCTCTGTCAATGCCAGCAGGAATTTCTTTTAAGGCACCCTGTTCTCCATGAGCAGTTACTCCCACACAGGGCTGCCCTCCCAGTGCTCACAGCCTTGGTCCCTGGTTTGTGGTGCTGGAAGTCACACGCTGTTCCAGCCCTCTCTGATGGGAACACACGGCCTGAAAGGCCTGGATTTGCCTTTTGTACCCTGTGGGCACAGCTGGCCTGAAGCAGCTCTGTGTGCTGGGGATACAACCAGAGGGTCCTGGAGAGCTGAGCCATCCTCTCAGATCCTCAGATCAGGCTCCATTGCCCCATGGAGCACTTGGAGCGAACACTCCATGTGGGCGCCTCTGGGTAGGTGGCAAAAGCTGAGGAAGGCAAGTCTGGGTCAGCATTTCTTATCACAGACAGGTACAGAGCAAGTTTATTTAAGCTGTATTCGACTTACCTATAAAAAGCCAGAGAGGAATGTAGCTCTTGGCTCCACAGTACAATTATGTTTTATTTGATGCTGTATGTCTAATTTCTGTGATTTTAGTGCTCATATGAATTATTTTTGAAAATTTCAATTAATAGGTCCAGGGGTTGGTTTGTTTGTCTGTTTATCCCCAGGTGATGTTCACTAAATAACAAATCCACGCAGTTCACTGAGCTGACTGAAGTCACTCCACTGCTGTTTCCCTACTTCCCATGCAGTACTTCTCATGGACAGATGAGGCTGCTATGGAATTGGTTATTTCAGCTGGGAGAGTGATATTTAGGGGACTGTCCCCTCCCTGCTAGATACTTGCTGAGGGCTCTGACAAGCCTTGACACAAGTAGTTACCCCTGCCTGGCTTCTTCTAGTCTAGGTCACTATAAAGTGGAATAACAGAGGGCTGGTTACCCTTGACAACTGCTTGGAGGCTTCAGGTGATGCTGAAGGTGACCACCAGTTTCACAGTGTGACACCTGTACCAGTGCTTCCCTGTTCTGCACCAGTGTCACCTCGCTGCCATGGGCACATCCAAACTTTGGTTTGCATTTAGAGGGCGCTGGGCTGCCTTGAGAGCTGCTTCTCCCTTGTGCCAAAACATTCCTGCCTGGACTGCTCCTGCTGTTTTTTACCATAACATTAAGCTTGTAGATATTAAAGCACTGTCAGCTGAAATCCCTGGCTCCACCACTGACTTTCAAATTTGTAGTCCGGCCTTAACCTTAGCACAAGCAAATGCTTATTTAGATTGTTTTGCAAGTGTATGATTTAATGACATCGCCAAATTTCTGGCTAATCAAGAACTTTCCAGAAGCAAACCATAAATGGCAACAAAGCGTATCCTTGAAGTAGATTTTATGTACAAAAGCTTGAGCATTAGCAATCTCATTTTCAGTAATGAGATAAAAAACACAGAATCAGCTTTTAGGATCAAAGATATATCTTGTTCTACACATAACAGCACATGGTATGGGGTGATGATGTGTAACAAGCAGCACACCTGACACCCCCTCAATGAAAAGCACTGTCTCCAGGCAGAACTGTTTGGTACTCTCACAAATCCAAAAGAAAATCAGGCTGTATTGTCCCAAGAAAGAGCAGACCAAAACGTTATTTTTCCCCAAGGGAGCATATTGAATGAACCACATTATTCTCTAGATAATGGACAAAAACCTTCTTTATTGTGAAAACTTTATGCCCTTTCATAAGCATTAATAATGCTGGGGGTGTGTGGGTGGGAGAGCAGGTGGGTAGGAGTGCTAAATGGAAAAGCAAAAAGCAGAGCTATGAGGCTGTAATTTCTTATGAAATATTGCTTCATATGATACCTCTTTGCTTTGGAATATTTTTATAGAAGAGAAATACTTTGCATTTCCTGCAGTCTTCAAGTTTTTGCTGGTTTTTGTGACTGCAGTATTTCTGAAAGGCAATGGGGAAGGGATAGCTTAGGAAAGTCTTTTTTTATCCCAATGATGTACAGTATCAACAGCAATGGAAATTTCCTTGTGCTCTGGGCCAGTGCCTGAATCTTGTCTAAAATCATCTCCTAGGCTCAGAGCAATATCCCTCTCCAGCTCTCCCAAGCCTCCTGAGATGGGACTGTTCTTCCAAAAACATTTTCCTGTGCTTTAGAAATTGGGTGGTTTTCCCTCATTATCCTCTTCGGAGGTCAAGGAGCGATAGTGGCAGCAGAGGTTGCTGCACACAGAGCTGGATTCAGGGGGATTCCTGGGATGGGCTCCGTGTCAGAGTACCCGGATCCCTTACATCTTCTGTTTGCTTGGAAAATTCTGTAATTGAATCTCATTCCTACATTGTGGCCACCAAAAATGTTTCAGCTTCACAGCTCTGGCTTGTGTGGCAGTAATGGCCCTGGAGGTTTTTTCCAGTTTCAACCTGTTTCCCTCACTAATGCTATTGTAAAATTGTGAAATATTTGCCACAGATACTAGTAAGGGTTTAGGACTGTCCTGTTCTTAAGAATTCAAATAAGAATTTCCATTCAGGGTCCAGAAAACTTTATGAACACAGTTCTTTCATCCACAGTGTCCAGAAGCCCTTTTATGGAGTGATCAGATTGAAACTTGTCTTTATAGTTGCACAGTCTTTTTCATGGCTGAAAGTAAAATCCAGTGAGCTGGAAAATTCACTATATAGACCTCACCAGCCAGCTTCTGTCTAAATTAAAGAAAGACTCCATTTTAAAGAATAATAACATTATAAAAAATAATTAACACAAGAATGAATATTTGCAGTCCTATTAGTCAGAAGCAGGAGAGGTAATGAGCAAGATTAAAATCAGTGCTGGCCTTTCCTGTTAAAAAATTATGGGCATTTAATGAATTTAAATGGAAAAGGAAGTTGATAATTGAATTTTTCGTAAGAACTTTATTCAGCAGGGTTTGAATGATTGCTGTTGGATTTCACTGTTGTCCTCCCCTTTGTCACCTCAACTTGTGCACTGGGAGCACTGGATCTATATTTATTTATGTAATTGGGCAAACATGAGAAGTATGCTACTGGTTGCATTGGCTGGAAACATGTAACCAGCACCAAAAAAAGGGGAATTGGAACAGGAACCATCTGCTCAGAGATTGCTACAGCTACCTAAAGAGGTAGACAGGAGCAGAGAAGTCATTTGAAAGAGGTAACTGTGTCAGGCTGGAGAAATGCTTTTGTCCCTCCACTCACATAACACTCAACAATTATGTGGGGAATTGTGAGAAAAAGAGGTTCCTATAGGAAACTCTGGCTGAGCAATTTGCATTGGTCCATAAAGAAAGGCAGAGAACAGCAGAGCAAAGGCAGGCTCAGCCTACACAACTAGCAGGGAAAGTGCTGCAACATGAATTAATTTTCATTAAAAAGGTGCGTGAAACAGCAGGAGGACAAACTGCAAGTCTCTGCAGATGGAAAGGGCAGTGGGAGGAAGGCACCAGCAGGGAAAATGCTGCAAATTGGTGCTTTGGAGAAAAGGCAAATGCATTCACCCTGTCAGCTGCGGGAGGTTTCTGTTTATTGCAGGCTGTGTGTGGTAGCTAATGTGTGTGGGTCCTCATGGCTTTGGGGATTGTTAGTTTGGGTTGGTTTTAGTACCTGAAAACCCTCAAAAACCGATGGAAAAAATCTATAAGCTATGAGTTATCCAGACACTGACATCCCTGCAGAGCAGTGGCCTGCAAAGGAACCCAGAAGGAACTTTTCCCTTCTCACAGAGGTCAATCCATTTGCCACCAAAACAACAGATGTTGAAAGGAAGTAATTTTAAACGGTAAGGTTTAAATTGGCAGCAGGGGAAGACAAGTTGCCAAAATGTCTCTTTGTTTTGTGTTTCTGAAAGCCTCAATTCCTCCTAGTGGGAGACTTCCATGTTTGGCCCCTGCACAGATACACTTGCATTTCATTTAATCTGCTGTGGTGCAATCAGAAGGCTCTGGCTAGAAGAAATGTCCTGTGAAGCAGATCCAGTGCAGTTGGCCTGTGGAGAGCTCTGCACTGCTCTGCTTTTAGCACTGATTTTTGAGGTGCATCAGTGAGGGCTGCACTCACCAGGTATCTGGTGGGGGTATTTGCCATGTGGGAAGAAGCAATGGGATTTGGTCCCTGGAGTTTCCCAAATGCAGCTTTTCTGTCTGGGTGTGAGCACTCCAGTAGCTGCAGGAAGTTCACAGTGCCCCCTGTGCATGAGCAAAGCTTAAGGAAAAAGGGATGACAGTAACACGGATCTGTGGAAATAGCTAAATGGCAGAATTTCAGGGACAATTTCAGAGCAGATGTGAGTTCTCACTGAGTGTACAGGACAGCCCTGAAGCTCTATAATTACTTTGTAATAAATTGTACAGGATCCTTTCTAATTGTTATACACATGTGCAAAGAAGTGAGAAGTGTTTTGTAAATGTAGTGGTCAGAGAAGGAGAGTAATTGAAATGTTAATTCTAATCATATGCTATGCTCATGCATTGATTTTTTAATTCATGTTATCCATTAATTAGTTAATGCCTGTAAAGCACATTGAAGATAGAAAATGCTAGAAATTACTGTGGACTATTGTTACTATCATTATCCACTAAATTTAATTAGTTCTTGTACATTTTAAGTGGATTATTGAGATATAAACTTGGCAAAGATGACTTCATACCAGAGGCTGTCCTCAGAATCCTGGTGAAGCGAGCAGCTGCAGTGCCCATCCATACAAATCAGAAGACTGCCTTGTTTATGCAAATTGATACAGAAACCTTCTTACATTTGTCCTACATGAGCATTGCATCTGATGGCTTCCCTCTCCCCCAAAATGCTCCTTGTTTAGGGCCAGGCTGGCACACGTTCAGCCTGGCCTGGTGATGGTATTGCTACAGAGGGATGTGGTGTGGGGCTGAGCAGTGATTTATGTCCCTGGAAGACAAGAAACAAGATTATAGCACAAAGATGAGAAAGATTCTCAATTTCCCTGTGGGGCCAGCACATTTCTGTCACCCTTTGAAGAAGGGGAGTTGTCTTTAAAGCAATAGTATCTTTAACAGGATCTGGTTGTAGTTTGTTCTCTTTTCTTTCTATGTCTGTAATCATGATGAAAGCCTCTGATTTTGTCCTTCGTTCTTGTCTGAGCTTTGGAAGGTTGCATGGAAAATAACTGTTTCTATTCAGCCCTATTTATTTATTTATTTATTTATTTATAAATAGATGCTTTTGAGGAAAGCATCAACATCTGATCCTCTTGGAAGAAAACCTCTGGGAGGTTTTCCTTTCAATTTGGTCCAAACTGCTTCCCCCCGCCCCTGTGATAGATCAGGGATATTCTGGATTTGTGTAAAGTTGAAGATGGTCTTCAGTTCCAGAACCTGCTTTGTTTCCAAATGTCATTTCTCAGCTGCACATCTTCCCGTGGCTGTTTGCAAGAGGGCTCTGTGTTCTGCACTTTTTCTAAATGTCTTGATTTTAATGCTTATAAGAACCACTGTTTAAAAAATCTCCCACCAAAATAAAAAAGACATCATAGTGGAAAAAAGAATACAGACAAATTTGCTCTTTTTAAAAAGACATTTATCAGAGTTCAATCAGCTGGGATTTTCTGACACATGGCTGACTTGCAAAATTCTCTTTAACATCTTTGCATTTTTGGCAACGTAAAGAAGTACCACTTGGATTACTGCAAATGTCTGAGGATTTTAATTGACAAAAGAAAAAATAGGCAATGTGATTTTTTTCCCTAGTTATTTTTTGTTAGCTATTTCCCTGTTCTAGTTTTGTTTCTGTCATTTTCTTTGTCTAAATGTCATTCTGCTTTTAAAAGAGATGAGGACCAAGGCTGGTAAGAAGTAATTGAGCAGCTTATGAGCCCAGGACTCCTTGCAAATAATGGGAAGCCATGTGTTGGAGCCAGTGAATTTTGGGACAAATCCTAAGATATCTAACTGGTCTCTGCCTCCATAGTACTGAATTCCTATTAAAAGTTAGTGATGTTTGTTTCCTTTTGTACTCATAACTTTCCGTCAGTCACTTCTGGGGTGTTAGGTAGTGGCATCATATCCCCAGTCTTTCCAGACTGACCCCAATTGTCCCTGTCCACAGATACTAGAGAGTTACAATCTGTTCTTTAGCCTTGAAGAACATTGGCTGAGTCAGCCTAAGGAATCTCACTTCTGGGTTAGATCCTCCTTTCTTTGATATGGTGCTAAAGCTGCAAGTGTTGCTATGCAAAGATCTTTGTGCACATTGTTTATCTAATGTTACAAACAGAGAAAATGCTCATCCCCTGAAGATTGGGGGTTGGTGTTTTTGGCGTCTAATATTTCCTTGTTGGAAACAATTGTTTCAGCTGCAACCTATCAGTTTATTTTCAGAAGCACTTGCCCTTGGCATTTTTCATACCTCAGCTGTGACAAAATGTACAGCAATGAGATTGTCTTTCCTCTCCCTGTGTATTCCAAACATTACGGTGTATGTCATCCCAAATTGCTGGGAAGTGACTGAGGTCAGCAGGATTTTGCTGGCTGTTCTCAAGGAATGGTTTGTGCTTTACTTAGATTAAACCTTATTTCTTGGAGTTGCTAAGTTGCCCTCTCTCTGTTTTAGCTCTGTTTCATTCAGTTTACAGTGTCCACTCTGGTCTGTCATGCCTGTGGCTGTGCAAGCCATACACAGGGATCTTCCCCCATGGATGAATTCCTGCTCTGCTTAAAAACTCAAGCCAAAAAACCCCTCACTTCAATGCCCAGTTTCCTGAGTTCATGCATCTCCTCTGGAATTGATTAAGTAATAAGAGCTCAAAGGAGGATGCTTAGAATAGAAATCATCATTTGGGTGTTCTCTTTTGTTTTGCTGTTCCTGTTCATAAGCAAATGGACCAAAATCTCCAATAAAGTGCATATCACTGCAGCACGGTGTTGTAATGATACAGCATGTAACGTTAAGTTAGCAATAGATAGAGTAGTTCACTTACCTAATATATTGAACACAGCCTAATTAAATATTTAATGGATTTTTCCCGCTGAGAGGAATCAGCAGAATAAATAACAAGTGTGTTCCTGGAGATGAAAGTTACAGAGGAAGGTGATCTGTGGGGATTGTTGTTCATTCAATAACCTCATGAGCTGCCTTTCCAATTACTGTGTACCTTCCTTCCAAGAGGGGCACTGAGATGTAGATGCATATTTCAGTGGCCCAAAACCAGTGAAGAACTTCAAAGTCTTGCTGCATGACATGATGGTAAATGTTCAGTTGATTACTGTTTGCTGAACTGACGATAAAGCTGTGGTTTGTGCCTTCCTTAGTTTAATGTGAGTGCAGCTTTGCAGTGAGAAATGTCCACATGTTAAATGGGACACTCACATTTAACTAATTCTGCCTCTTTCCTTTGCAGGAACCAGAGATATAAAGGTGTATCTTGTACATTCTAGGAGCACTGTCTTTTTATGGACTATATTGAGGACAGTGCTCTCCTTTAGTGGTTCTACAGCCCCAGCTCCACTGGGGAAGGGTCCCACTCCATAGCTGGGGGTGTCAGATGCTATTGCAGTGCAAATAAATGAGTGAGGTTCAGCGTAGGTAATACACTGCACTCTTTATTCCCTCCTGAATGGCAATGTCAGAGCTGATAATTAATTAATTTAGGCATCCATTGGTGTCTGCACAGGGCTGGAGCAGGTGAACAGTTTATCTGTTATCAGGCAGTTTCCTTCTACAGTCCTGTAGTTTCCAACTGATGTGAAGGCAATGACTTTAAATCCAGCTGGGCTTTAATTCCAGCTAAAACTTAGAACTCCACTAGGCATTGTGATAATTTTACTGCCATACCATTAACTCTCCTTTTCTGGGCAACTTCTCTTGTTTTTCTCAGCAAAACTAATCTGTAGGTAGCAATTAGGAAAAAAAAAAAAGGCGAAAGGTGTCTGCTGTCCTGGTCAGACTCTGTGCTCACTGGGCCCTCTCACTGACATTGTGAATGAGCCCAAAGGGCTCTGAGCGCCGGCTCCTTCACCCGTGTTATTGCCGTGTTCCACCAGAGCCCTGTGAGGAATTGCCAGTGAGCTGGAGACCCAGAGCTCGCTCAGATGCGAGATACAAGCCCTAAGAAATACTGCAGTCGTTTTTAAACTGCTGGAGCAGCACAGGGAATGCACTCAATAGGAAGTGCCATGTTCTGTTAGATAAGCTCTGAATACTTCACTTCACAGGAGCCCAAACATTGGAGGGTTTTGTTGTTGTTGCTGTCGGGTTTTTCTTCTGTTCTTTTCCTTCTGTTTGTTTGTTTTTAAGTAAAAAGGAATGGGAAAAAAGCACGCAGTTTTAAAGAATAGGGATAAGGAAATGGGAATTATCAGAGCTGCAACTGGTGTAAAGGAGATTAATGTTATCACAGCCACATCTGCTGGAGAGGTTGTGTTACTCCTGCTGCTTTTTATTATCTAAAAGTTAAAGGGCTTTTGTCTTGGAATTCTTTCTTGCAGCGGGAGCTGTGCAGAGCTAAGCACCCCTCAGATGAAGCCTGGGTTAGGGCTGGCAAGGCAGCATTGCAGGTTAACTCATCAGGAAATGAGCTGTTCCTGAGCTGCTGTCCTGGCTCTGGAGCCCAAACAAGGAGTGACATTGGGGAAAGCAGCACTCCAGATGCTGTGGCCTGGCCACTGGCTTTGGGAAGTGCTGAGATGGACTTGGGCTTGCAGTGAGGGCATAAGACTAATGTGGACTGATGTGCAAATGTCTCCTGTGGATGTTCCTTAGTTTTAGGCTTTTCTTTCATTATTTGGTTTCCAGTTTTGTACTCAAGGACCCATACTTGGCTGGATGAATGGTTTTGTTTGTGTTTTTAAACCAGTTTGGTATTTAAAGCGACTAGGGAAATTTTCAAAATAATCTAATTTTGCTTCTCTGTAAATAGGTAATCCTATAAAGATGTGAAAATGTTAGGATGGGAAGTTTGGGTAATTTGGAAGTCCCTGGAATTGTTTCCCACTGAGCTGCACTGTGGAAGTTGTCAATAAAGCAGCAAGAGACAGGGAGAAATTGGCTTCTGCAGCAGACCACTGGTGTCTCTGTGACAAAGTAAGTGGTGAATAAATAACCAATGATTTCACAACAGAGCCCACCATACTGCAGGCAAAACCTGAAATTTTGGGAGATCTGTTGTAATTACAAAATCCTGCCCTACCAAGGAAGGAGCTGGATATAAAAGGCCATCACATAACCATGAGTCAGCCAGAGTGAGTGGACAGGTGACTGATTTAAATGTTTTTTTCTAAATTAAGATGATTCTAAATGAAAAAGTGTTGCAAACCATTGGAGGTCTGTCCTGTTGTAGATTAGTTTTACTTAAGCACACATAGCTTTATAAAAAAATGGAGTGAGTAATCACTTTTTGTAGAAAGGTTTTATTAACGAGTATCAATAATGCCTTAATCTCATTCCAATGCTTGTGCTTACTAAGTTTGTTATAAATGCTTAAAGCTCTGTTGATTTCTTAGAGGAGGACAGAAGGTCTCAATCTTCATGTCTGTAGATATTGTGCCAGTATTTGCCATTCTTCCGGGGTGGGGAAGCAAAGGATGATGCTGTAGGGCATGTACCTTGTCTCACACCCCACCATATAGGCATGTACTTTATTTCCACCAACAATAGTGGAAAGAAGCATCTGGCCCCTTATTAACTCACTAATCAAGTATGAACAGGAAGCAAAGTCCAGTGTTACCCAAATGAAGGATGGGAGCACAATTAAAACAACCCCACAGATGCTCTGGTTATGTGTCTGTGTTGGCTCCCAGCCAGAACAAACTGTCAGCTCTGCAGAAAAATTGCCAAACCCTCCACGATAAAATCAGCCCCATAAAAATGTTATAATTAACGATTTCCCTCTAACATCTATGGATGCCTTTAAGTTATTGTCTCAGGAATGTTTTCTGCTGAGTTGGAAAGGTGCCTGTTTCCATATTTGATGTTGTCTCTAAGGATCAGCCATCAGCCCACTTGTTTAACCTTGGGCAGTTATAAAGCATGTTCATTTACATGAATCTCACTGAGATTAACAGGCGGGTTCAGCAGCATGGGCCAACACCTGCAGAAGCAATTTCCCTGTCAGTTTGAGTGGCAGTATCTTTTCCTGGCTCAGGAAAAGGTCTTTTCCTTACCTGCTGTGAGTAATCCATGACTTGGGGACCCTGGGTTTGTCCTGGAGGAGGGACATACAAGTCTGCAATTGAAATAAAAGGCAAAGTGCCTGCGTGAGACCTCCCAGGGGTTTTCATTCTATTACAGATTCCAAGTCAAAGCTGCAAGTCTGGCTGAGCCCCAGGCACTGCCTAAGCTCAAGCAGGATGTGCTCATTGCTCTCCACTCCTCTCCTCTGGGGAACCTTTGATGGCTGTCCTGAGTCAGGGTGTGTTTAGTCTGCTCCAAATGCAGGCTTCTCTCAGCAAGAATGGATGGACTTGCTCCATCTCCATCCCCGGCCTTGTGTGTTCCTTCCACCTCCTTTGCATCCCATACAGTTTCTGTGAGCCAGATCAGTGCAGTCATCCATGGGAAAACCAGTTATTATTCATAAGTGGTAGATTTTAACATTATTTTTTCATTGACTCACAAAGCTAATCCAGCTTACCACACACTTACATGGTTGCTGGACCATAAGGAAGGTGTAAGTGGCAGCAGGAAGAAGTTCACAGAAAACTTTGCTTTGTGAGAATTTCTGATTTTTGAAATATGGAGGTAAACTCAACAATTTCAGGAAGAAAAAGCTTTTTATGTAGTTAGTTTTCTTAGAGAATAAATAGAAATTATTTACCACAAGTAAGTAATTAAAGGGATTTAAGTTGCAACTTCTGAAATTTTAAAAAGCTCAATGACTAATTCAAGCTGAGCTTCCCCCCTCTCTTCAGACTATTAATTTGAAAGCATTTTTTTTCTAGATTTCTTTTACATTTTCTCCTAGTTGGAAATACATGACCTTCTTTCTCTCTCAAAAGTATTTCTGGGATGAGAAAAGTGCACGTTGCCTGGTTTGGTTTGCTCAGAGTTGGCCATTTACTTTTACCTGTGGTCAACTCAGGAGCAAAGGACAAGGATTCCATCTGTAAATGCTTTGAAGACAAAGGTGTCTGTACCGAAGGGTTTTGTTTGTGGCCAGCTTTAGCTGGATGGCATTATCCATAATATCCTCTGTTGCAGTGGAAGTGGACATGCAATGAAGAAGGAAATACTGTGTGGATGGCCTGGTGTCAGGCTATTAACTTTCATGAGTACGGACATTCTGAACACCGCTGGACACTCCATTAGGAAAAGTTGATCTGTATTGTATTGTAAAATGCATTATCTAATTTATGCTGGTACAGTGACTACAGGAGTGGCAGTCAGGGCTGGGAAGTGAATCCTATGATGGTGAAAGAGCTGGAGGAGAAGTGAATGGATCCTGTGGCCAGTAAGTGCTGGCACGGCTGGCATTGACAGCAGGGATCTGGTTTTTGTGGCCATGACACTCTTTGAGTGTCAAGGACTGTTAGGAAGAGGTGGGATCCACCCGACCAAAGGAGGCAAAAGCATTTTTGCCGATGTGTTGGCAAAGCTGCTGAGGAGAATTTTAACCTGGGGGTGGACAGAGAGAGCTGATGACAATGACACAAATGAGGCAGTAATGGACCAGACTGGTAGGCAAGACATGCATGGCTGGGGTGCTGCCATGGTGGAGAGAGGCTCTCTAGGGACAGAATGGGAAGGTGAGGAAGGGGAACTCTGTCCATGGTTAGGGATGGGAAGGTGTGGAGCTCTGCCCAGGGACAGCGGACAAGCCAGCGGAGAATGAACAGACTGCACTGGAGAGCAGCTGATGTTTGGGATTCTGTGTTGGGTGTCAGCTACAGACACGGGACTGATGGGAAGAACAACTAGAAGCAACTGTAACTAAAATTACTTGCACTTTTCATTTTTAAAGCTCTCTCCACTTCCTTCCAATTTGGGAATGACATTTTTCAAGTCTGAACTCCTCTCAAAAGTATTTTTGGATGGTCTGAACAAAAACAGTTTAGCCATCTTTGTGTAAAATGACTGCTAGCAAGTACTCAGCTATGACATATTTTTGGCAGAGAGCTATTGAACAGCTTTAGGGCCTCATTGGAAATGTCTAAGAGTTTTTAAAATGATCAGAAAATTATTATTGGTTATAATAATCCTTAGAGACTCCACCCAACAGAGACTTAAAGCACCAGAGGGTCTGCAGGCAGCAATGAAAAGCAAGTCCTTGAGAATATGCCAGAGAAATTTTCCAGCAACAATTGCTGGGTATCTGCATGTCCAGGAGTGAGCAGGATGCAGCAGTGAAAATGTTACCGAGCTGGCAAAGCGTGGTCAGCTATGGAGATTTAATTGGCTGCTGGTCCACATTTCTGCTGGCATTTGGCACCTGGTGTGAAGGAACTGGAAGGATGGACAGGGACTGCCATCCCCATTGCCACTGGACAGAGACTGCAGAAATCCTAGCACTGCTGTCTCCAAACTCATTTGCCCAGACTCTCCATTTCAGACTATGAGTGAGAATTATTCAGGGGAGTATTGCAAAGATGCAGCTTTAATGTGAAAATTAGAGTGTTTGTTTTGGGACAGTCATCCTCACCACTGACGGTAAATCCTAGGAGTAGGGAAGTACTTGGCATTTGGGTAGTGAGGTGGACTGTCTAAAAGGAAACTTTTAAACTTGCCAGGAGATGGGAGTAATTATGTTGCACTTCGCACTCTGGTTTTGATCTTGTTACACAAGTGCGAGTGAATGTGAAATTAGATCCTCTCCTTATAGAAACGTTCCAGATTAGTTTCACTTGATACATTTTTGCTTCGATTATTAGAGCTACATTTGTCCCAGACCTTTGAAGTTTGAACTGCTTCCAGTGCCTGTACTCCATGAATTGTCCTCTCTCACTGGTGCCTGTACAATAACGCTGTGCCTCCTGAAGACACAAATATGGAAGCACGTCATATTTGTGGGGAACACGGTGTTCCCTGGAGCTGTTCATCTCACATCCATGCTTTCCATGGCTCCTTGTGATCAAAAGCTGTGAAATGCTGCTCCAAAGAAACACTGGTAACATTGAGGCAAGTGGACACTCTTCCCTGACGCTTTTGGATTAAAAAGTTTTTGGAGATTTTTTACTTAGCTGTTCATTTCATGGATGGAAATTAATTTGAACTTTCAAAAATCCAACATCATATGACCTTTCAACTCATACACTACTGAATTAGAAGAAGAAAAGCCTTTATTTATTGCTGCCAAGCTGTTCTTTTTCAGTTGCATTAAAATGAAATATATTTGGGCATAAAAGATGACAGCTCCTTTTCATGGCCTCTTACTGTATTTTTGCTGTGGCTGGTCAGATGCTTTTATCTCAAGCTTTGTTCTTTGCAGTGAAAAAAAAAATCAGAGGATTTAAGAGAGTGATAGAGTTTGCAAAGAAAATAAAATTTTCACACAATACTTGGCGCTGCTCAGGAAATGGGATTTCATGCTGGCAAAGCTCTGTGCTTGGTTGGAGCTTTTGTTGACAGTGATGGACTTTGGGGTTCCTCCTGCAGCTGAGCCAACATGCCACGCTGCTGTGGCACAGCTATTCCTTGGAATAGGGGCAGAGGATCCTGAGCAGCAAGCTGGACCTATGGAAGCAGCTCAAGTGGGATTCCCATGCCAGGACGCTTCCTGGATGTAACCAGAGTATCTGGCATGTGCCTGGGAGGCTTGCAGTACATGGAAAATGGATCAGCTGAAAGAACATCTCTTCATGGCAATTGGGAAGGGAAAACATGGAGGACTTGTGTGGTGAAAAGTCCAAGCGTAGCCCACAATGGATAGGAGCAGGAGAACTTTTATTGTGGTCAAGTACAGCTGGCAGTTCAAGGAGCGGATTAGCAGTAAGAACAAAGGAACTGTGTTTGATTTAACCGTTCTTGTAACAACTTCTAAATAGGGCTAAGAGCAGAAAATAATCCTTGGTCTGGTCCGCTGGCATTGGCAGGAAAATGCCGAGGGAGCCGGCTGGGACAGCAACGTGGGACAGGTTCTGCAGCTGCCTGTGCAGAGCCAGCTACAACCTCGTGATCTGCCAGTGCTGGCATTAACTACTTCAATTTTCCCCTCAAGAACCAGAAATCTTCTTTAATCCTACATAATTCTAAAATTGCAGAACTGGAGATAGGAAGGGCCCATTAAGTGAGGCAGCCTCCTCTGCCCGCAGGGGAATTGTTCAGGGGAACTTTGTGAATCCCTTTGAAAAATAGGGATTCAACCAATTACTCACCTAATAGTTTCAGTTCATCCACCTCTGCCTCTGAGATCTCTCGTCTCATCTCTCTTTGTAAGCAGCATGAATGGATTATCAAGTTTCATTCTCAAATCATCTGCAAGGCAGATTTATGCAGAGTCTTTGTACCTCTAAGCAAATCGGGGAATGTGAGTCTCTTGCTACACTGCGGCTGAATATTCTTAGGGAAGGTGCATAAGCAGCCCAGGCCTAATTCCTGTGACGGGTTTAGCTCGTGGCAGGCGACCTTCAGCTGGGGTAACGAGCTGCACTCATGTTGGATGCGAGCCTGTCCGTGCCTGCGAGCTGCGCTGAGCCGAGGCGGTGCTACCCGGCGGTGATGTAATGTGACCTCTCGCCGGCCGCCCCGCTGGAGGCATCGCACTGATGCGCGGGCGGCTGCCTTTGTGCCGCCAATCCGCGGGGCGCGGCGGTCACCGGAGGGCCGGGATGCTGCCGCAGGTGTGTCCCGGCCGCAGGTCTGTCCATCCATCGGGTGTGTCCGTCCCTCAGGTGTGTCCGTCCCGCCCGCCGCTCCGAGCGGGCCCCGGCCGCGCTGGCGNCCGCTGAAAAGCCGCGAGCGGCCCCGCGCCCGCCACTGGCGCCGGCAGCGCCCGCCCCGCTCCGTCCTTCCCGCTGCTTCCCGCTAATTCCCGCTCCTCCGCCGCCGCCCGGCCCGCTCTGCCCTTCGCCATGGTGCGCGGCATTGGCACTTCGCATCCTCTCCTGCATCCCGCAGCCCGGGGGCGGCGGGTACCGTAAGAGCCATCGCGCATCCCTGGAGCTGCGACGGGCACCGGGCGCACGCAGCTGGCGCTGACCTGTTGCAAGAGCTGGGCTTGTCTTGAGGATCTTTTGTCTAGGTTTTTTTTTAATTTTTTTTTTTTTCCTTCTCGACGGGGGAAGTTTGCTCCCCAGCCTGTGGCCCGGCTTCCTCCACACCCTTTCCTCCTCCTTTTCCTCCTTTTTTCCAGGATCCGCTGCCTGGGGCCAGAAGAGGTCTCCCTCGCTACCCCCGGCCCAGCGCTGGAGCTGGGGGCACCCCGCGGGCTCCGGGCTCGCCCTTTCCCCCGGCGGCGGCGGTGGGGCGGCCCCGGGAGCGCGGGGAGGCTCCGCGAGTGCCCCGGGCTGCCGGGCCGCCAGCATGTCCAAAGTGGCGGCGGAAAGTTGCGGGGCAGGGCCGGCCGAGGACTTGTCCAAGGTGTCGGACGAGGAGCTGCTCAAGTGGAGCAAGGAGGAGCTGATCCGCAGCCTCCGCCGCGCCGAGGCCGAGAAGATGAGCGCGATGCTGGACCACAGCAACCTCATCCGCGAGGTGAACCGCCGCCTCCAGCTCCACCTCGGCGAGATCCGCGGCTTGAAGGTAGCGGGGTGGGCAGGGTGGGACCCCTGAAGTTTGTGCTGTCTCCGCGTCTCCCACCCGTCCCGTCGGGAGCAATCTCGTCAGGTGGATGGTCTCGGAGGAGTCGCTCCCGAGAACCGCATGAAAAGTGAATGAGGACTGGGGTGAAGAGCGTTTGATCCCGTTTAATAATCAAGTGTCCGGCTAAGAGATGACCAGCTCTTCGGCAGGCTGTGGGGCACAGCTGCTTTATGCTCTGCCCCAGTATTCTTTCAGGTTGACAAAAACGCTGAAGTCTTGTCAGCTTTGTGTTAGACTTCCTTGGTTTTGAATGAGGTTAAGGGATCCTGTCTGAAGTGCACAAGAAATAAGGGTTTGTGTAGCTCACGCTGTTTCTGTCACTGTTTTCAGACGACTTAGTCTGTCAGGCAGGCTGGTAGGCTGCTGGAGAGAGTTGATCATTTCCAGGATGCAGTGCAGCGTGATGGCAAATCCTTGGGCTAGGGTTTGGGATGATCAGAACCAATTCCTAATTTATTGTCTAAAAAGACACCTGGTAACATATCTCTGATCAAACCATTTTAATTGTGTGCTTGTGCAGGCTGCAGTCAGAGGCAGAGCAAGTCTGTAATGGCTTATTCCCTTTATAATTTCACTGTCCTGGTGGATGAGAAGCTTAGTTCCTAATGCTTCCTTCCCAATTCTGAGGACTGGGAAGGAAGTGAGACTATTTACAGAGCATTACTTTGTTTGTGGATTATAGACCTAGAAAGTTACCTTAGGGTAGGCAGGACTACAGAACATTTTCTGGCTTATTGCATTGAGAATTTTCAGGAAATTCTTCAGTGAGGTGAGGTTGGAGGGAAGGAGAGAAGAGACAGAGATGCAGTGTGGGCTGTTGAATTATTACAGGAAAGTACATTAGAAGAGAGTTCTTCACTTGTAGAATGGCTTTAAATGACAGCATTATTGAGAAAATGTCTTTGATAATAGTGGGGCATAAAATAAATAGCTTGTGGGCGAAAACAGCTCCTGCTTCCCAAGTTTTTGTGTTCTGCCAAGTATGACTATGTGTGTCCCTTTGGTGGTATTTGAGGGTGAAAAAGACCCACCCATGGCAGTATTGAGTAAAACTGAATCTTATATTTTAAGTGTAAATTCAGTACACAACAATAGTATCTTTCTCTCAATTACCTGCAAAGGTATCTGGATTTCTGCATCATCCAGATAACTGACCAAACACGCTTACGATGGGTAGGAAGGCATCGCAAATTCCTCTCTCAATTCCAAACTCCAAAGTCTTGTTTGACTTCCGCCTTTTGTTCAGATGCCTCAGTTGGAACTTTCAAAAAGAATTTGGGAGAAGGAGGTTTCTTAAGCCCTTGTGTTCATGTCTGGAAATCTCCCTCCTTTGTCCTGTGTGAAATAATTGCTCCATGAGTAAGAATGATCAGCTGGATGGATGGCTCTTGCTTTCTGACTGAGGAATTGTGGACTTCCACAACTTTTTTATTCCACTGTGGGATCATTTCAAACATTTCTCACTAGCAGAGGTTTTTAAGGACACCTTAAAGCCTCAGAGAGTTTTTTTTCTATTGTCAAATACAGGCTGAAATTGTTCAAATTCCAAGTTATTTTGAGGCAAAAATCAGACAGACACAGGCATTCATGCACCTAAACTCAGTGGAGTTACAAAAGTTTCCTTTTCCTACGAAACTGCTAAAATGGTGTTTCCATAAGATGGACTTTTTAACAACTGTGGCTAATCGCTAGTTGTAATGTCATGCATAAGGAATGAATATGTAGGTGATGGGGAAAAGATAAATATGGTCACAAGTCCAAACTAGAAGGACAAAATGCTGAAGATGTTTTTATTCTGCTGTAATAATACCCTGAGCATTTTTACTTCAGAGCGTTTGCTTCAGACTGTTCCTCACTTAAGGAAGGACACAGAATCATGTGCTTCATTTTGTTAGGGATGAAAAATCTATTTAAGCAGATTATTTCATTTCAGAGTGATTGAAGCAATCCTGGTCAAGTCATGACTGACAAGGCTTTTTATACGAATCAGAACCAAAATCTAGCAAACCCCAATTTTTCAAAAAAAATCTCTGAAATGGTCATCTTTATCTGTGACTATGCTTTAGGGAATAGGGAGTATAAATGTTAATAATTAATTATTTAAGAGAGATTACACTTTCTGGTGTACCTTGCACTTTTATTTAGCAATAACTCACAGGTGAATATTTCTCAGGGGACTGAGATCATCATGAGAGCACTTACAGTCTTTGCCCCATTTGGGAGCTAAATTACTCTGATATTTAACATGAGAATTAATTAAGCACCTGAGACTTTTCTGCTGTATCAGAAATTCGCTCCAAGCTAAGGGCAGTTTTTGCTGGACAGCAGCTTTGTTTGCTTGAAGCATGGTGCTGTTACGATGTGCCAGATCTACACAGGGAATTATTTATGCCTCACTGGAGTGCTTAAATATGAATTTACAGTAGTGCTGTATGCTGGCCTGTGTAACAGTTTAACATCAATTCCTTTAGACACTCCTCTGTCATGATAATCTTTCTTTTAAAGGACATCAACCAGAAGCTGCAGGAAGATAACCAGGAACTGAGGGACCTTTGCTGCTTCCTGGACGATGACCGGCAGAAGGGCAAGAGGGTGTCCCGCGAGTGGCAGAGGCTGGGCAGGTACAGCGCCAGTGTCATGCACAAGGAGGTGGCCTTATACCTGCAGAAGCTGAAAGAGCTGGAAGTGAGGCAAGAGGAAGTGGTTAAGGAGAACTTGGAGCTCAAAGAGTTGTGTGTGTTGCTGGATGAGGAGAAGAGTGGAGGAGCAGGCAGCCGGAGCTCTATCGACAGCCAGATCAGCCTGTGCCAGCTGACTGCCACCAGCGCGTACATCAGAGATGTTGGGGATGGCAGCAGCACTTCCAGCACTGGCAGCACAGACAGCCCAGACCATCACAAACACCACCCAAGCACCAGTCCAGAACACCTGCAGAAACCTCGGGGGGAAGGAAGCCCTGAGCATCAGAAACACAGGAGTATCAGCCCAGAACACCTGCAAAAGCCCAGGGGTTCTGGCAGTCCTGATCATCACCTGAAAGGGCCGAGCCCTGAGCATCACAAAACCATTGTCAAAGTACCTGAACAACAAAAGCACAGCAGCAGCAGTCCAGAAACTATCCCAAAGCATGTTTTGAGTAGTAGCCCTGAACACTTTCAAAAGCAGAGGCCTGGTGGGAGCCCTGAGCATCAAAAGCACAGCGGTGGCAGCCCAGATCACCTTCAAAAGCACACGCCCAGTGGAAGTACAGAGCACCTGCACAAGGTGAGGGGTACGAGCCCAGAGCATCTCAAACAACACTATGGAGGGAGCCCAGAGCACCTCAAACACCTCAGCGGAGGCAGCAGAGAAGGTACCCTCAGGAGACAAGTGACAGATGAGCTGTCCCCTCACCACAGGAGTTTGTACAACGGAATGAATGGTGGGTCACTACTTGGAGCGAAAGCTCACTTTGAAAATTGCTAAGGTAGTTTCGGTGTTGTTCCAGCTATTTCTGCAGCGGGAATGATGTTTGATGGGAAATGAAAGGCAATGAGTCTGTGTCACCATTATTCCTTTAGCAGGTGATTTGATTGGAGTACATGTTTGTCCATCCAGCGGGTGTGGGGTAGATTAAAGAAGTAGGGGAAAAGTGCATTTTGAGTTTTGGTGTAGGGTATCAAGGAGAAGCTCTCAGCCCTGACCCTGCTCTGTGGTTGGTAGATGTAAACTGTTTGTCCCTAGGCGGATTTGTGTTTGCATAAGAGAGGAATTGCATTATGTGTCTTGCCCTGCCTATATCTGAGTCAGCAGAGTGGAGGTGAGTGTCTCCAGTTTCCTTTCCACCTTCCTAATCTGCCTTGTCTGTAGCTTTAAAGATTTTAAAATTTCCTGTTTATTGATTGAAGGCTTCTTATATCCTTTCCCATAAACTTTGGAAAAGACCCCAGATGAGGAATAGGCTCAAATAGAAAATCTGATAGCTCCTAAAGCTTTTCAAAGCCTTGAGTCTGCATATTTTTAATCATAACAAATTAAAAATTTAGGAAGACCAAGAAGGGATTTCTTTGCTGTTGTTGCTGCCTTTTAGAAAGGTTTCCAAGAAACATGCCTAGTTTTTAAGAGCTGTGTATCCTGATGACTGATGTAAATAAATTCATCTTAGGAGAATCACAATGTAAGTATTTTGTTATTTTGAAAGCTACGAAGTTCAGATATCCTGCTCTGCTGTAGAAATAACTCATTTTAGACGTAGCAAAATTCCTATAGCCTGCTGCCTTTTATTTCTTCCGTGTTCTTTGGGATGTTCTCATGAAGGCAATTTGTGTCCTAGTTGAAAACCATTTTCTCAGACCTTTACACTTAGATTTAAAGTCAAGCTCTGCAGAAACTGATGATTTTGCCTTAGCAAATTGTCTTGGATGGATTTCATGTGTTTCCATGTCATAAGCAGCTGTGTGAAGCTGTGTTTGCATCAGTGGAAGTGACCACTTGTTGGATCTGCTTGTGAGATGGGTGCTGTCCTCAGCCTTTGTCCCACTGGTCCAGTTACCTGTTGGGATTAACTTGCACAATGCCTTCAGTTAAGCCCTCTCTGCAGGGCCCAATCCTCATGATTTCAGTGAAATGTGTGCTTTTGACAGGGCTGACCAACCCCAACATGGTAAGCGTAGAGGCTCCTCTTTTTAAGGACTTTAAAATGATTATTAAGGTGAGTGTGTGACAAATATGTGAAGATGTGTAATACAGAAGTTATTAAAGTTGGTCTTGCACAACTTGCATTAAATGCTGTGTTTTTCTCCATTTAGTTCTTTGGGTTTACTATTGACCTTCTGTAAGTAGCATGAAGTATGGGACCAGACTTCCTAAAAATGTCTTGTTTCTTGCACCCATGGTGTTCACCAGTCCACCACAGTTTATGTAGGAAGGTGATCCAAGGTTTTAAGAGTATGTGTTTTTAAAACCCACAGGGGAAGGAAGATACGGTTTTTCTGCTGCCAGCACTGTATGCTTTCTGTTTGGTTGGGTCTTTTCTCCAAGTAGCCTTGTTAAGAGCCATATTCCTAACAGTGCAGTGAAAGCAGTTTTTACTTTATTCCTGCATTGACTGGCATCCTTTGTGCAGCATATTTCAGTTGTCAAAAGATTGGACTCAGGCCACAAGGTGCTGGAGAGGGCAGCTGGTGCTTTGGGAGGCTCTTTATTGACTTTAATCAAATCTTTGCCTGCCCTGTGATTTATATAATCACTTTTACAGAGAAGTCCTCTTTGGTTTGACAACTTCTCTCACCAGAAAGTGGTCAAACCTCTCTTCTTTCATATTTATGTAATTTGATGCAAGCTTGAGGTGTAATTCTGACATCTGTCTGACCTTGCTCAAACTTGGTAAGACTCACGACAGCTCTGCTGTGAAGAAAAGGCTTTAAACTTCAGGGAAATACTTGGTCTTCACAGCAAGGCTGAGTCCTTCTGGGTATTTTGTGTTTTGGTTTTGTCAGCTACTGTAAAGTTGTGGGAACAGTTAATATGGAAGTGGTAGAAGTGCTGGTCATTATAATTTGTTATTGCTGTGAAAATAATATGTAAATCTTAACTTGGATGTTCTGTATGTACCTGACCCTGCCAGCTAAGTGTAGGCGATAAAAATCCTGATCTTGTTGTAAGGAATGCTGAAATTGTGACAATGGGAGTTAGGAAATGGCCTGGAAACCTGGTCCTAAACTCTGATGAGCAATACAAAAGGAAAATATTCTGATTGTGATCAAAAAAGCCATGCAGTAAGTATATTATATCACATTGGTGGAATCCAGTTTGTTTTCAAATTTGGAATATTTCTAGCTGGCAGATGTTTGCACATCTGTGTTATGAGTTTGCAGGGTGCTCCTAAACTTATTGTAGTTCTTGAGGACTGTCATGTCAGCAGCAAGAGTGAAGTGTTGGTGACCTTAAATGATGAATGGCAGAGACAAACATGTTTTGATATTTAGAGGAATAAAATAAAACATTTTAACTATGTAGTCAGAATTTACCAGAGTCAGTACAAGCCTGTCCCATCTTTCTTGGTCTGAGCTGGACTCTGAATCATGTCTGAGAGGAGAAGTTACTCCTCTGCATGTCAAACCTCATTCCAAAAGTGCTGTAGTCTCTATCTGGACCTGGTGTTCCTAATTGGAACATGTTTGTGAACAGCCCAGCTATTCCTGGAGAAATGGGAGCTTCTAGCAGCTCCCATTTGCCTGGATTTGTGATCCTGTCAGCACCTGGTGACCACAGGGAAGCAGTGGATTCCACAGGGTGGTGTTACCTCTCCCAGAACTGGGGCTGTAGGTGAAGACGTGTGGGATGGATCCCAGGGTTTGCAGGTTCCTGACAGACTGGAGCTGCAGTCAGAGCAGTTGCAGTATAATATTACAATGCCATCAGAAATGGGATGTGCAGCTGGAGCTGCTTTGCAGGATGTGTTTATGCATTAATCATGGACCTTCATGCATGTTTTAAGCTATGCAGGAAGTTACCTCAGCCTCTTGCTCACAGGCACAGCTGAAGGAATAAAGGATGAGGTGATAACATTTCCTTTCCTAATTCTTCTCATCTTCTATGCTCAAGGGTTTGATCTTGGTATTTTTTCTTGTATGACATGTCAGCTTTCATTTATAAGATTTATAAAGCTTTAAAAAAAACCTCTACTTCATGGTTCTCCTACATATTTTTCTGAAATGAGTGTCCTTAGCCTTTGGAGTGACAGAAAATGGGAAGAGAGAGCTAAATTTGGCTTGGCACCTGTTAATTGAAAACACATGTATTTAATTCTAGAGGTTTTAACCAAATAAAACATGCTAACAATCTTTTGCTGTAATCACACCTAAATGTTCTAGGTAAGGAGAATAGAGGTGTTTGGGATAGAAAGATGGCTGAAATTAGATGCGAAAATATCAGCAGTAAAAACATTTTGAGAAGAGAGCATTAACGCACCCTAGAAGAATACGTGACAGTTTAGCTCTGACACAGATATCTGGGATGTAAGTGCCTCTGTAAATTGATCTGCTTTCAGCATTTGCAGTCTAAGTGTTGGTTTTTTAATCTAAGTGATTTATTTTCGACTTTCTATTTTAAGAAGTCCTTTGTGTTACTCTGAGCTTTGACTTTTGTGTGAAAGGAAGGTATGCAAAGGCTTTCATGTGTGCTTCTTGCTTCCTGCTGAGGTTATTAATGAAGAGAAGCCAAACTGCTGACTAACACCTCCTGTACTGCTGGAGGTGTGAGGGCTCTTACAGAACAAGTGCAGTATGACCTCTCCTTGAGCAAAGGTGTTTGTAGGCTAAACAGAGACTCAGCATAAATTTTGGACACTTTCTCTTATAAATGCACTTGTGAGAAGGAAAATTAAATTAGAAACCACTGCACTGAGTAAAAATGGGAAACTGCAGTGTGACTCCAGAGAGAAAAAGCTCACAACAATGTTACTGGGTTAACTGATACCCTCTCTGCGTAAACAACTTCCTTTGCTGGCCCAGGAGTGAGATGATGTCATGTTTCCATGTATGTTTGCTTACAAGTTATGTTTCCTAAAGTTGAAATGCAAATAATCTGCCTGTCATTAATGGCACTGCACAGCACTCTGTGCGTGATTTGACCTGTCCTTGTGGCACCCACAACTGCACATCTGGGAGCCTGAGGCAGCGTTTCTTACTTTTCAGAGTGTAACTAAAGGCTACAAGGATCAGTAGAATTTTTTCCTTGACAGTATGAAGTGACATCATGTTTATTTCGGGTATTTAATTTTGAAGTGTGGAGCTCTGAATCTTTGTCAATCGGAGTCTTTCAATTGAACTCTGTAGGTTTGATGTCCAACTTGTAAATTGGTTCTAGCTCTTACACACTGTAAGAGAACTGGGGCATGAGATATGGATATGGATGTGTCTACAGCACGCTGCATTTATTATCCAACTTGTTTTTTTGTGGAGTGATTTATCACGTCAAAAATGTTTTGTAGTATCAAAACGATGAACCTACTAGAAACCCATGTTGTAGTACTTTAGGGGGAAGCTTACAATTCCATGTCATTTAAGGATTACATTTAAGGGCATTGACAATGTCCTTAACTTCACTGACAACTCCTTTTGATTTGAATGTTTTAGTGTGGGGTGGATCATCCTTCCACCAAAACTCTTGATATGTTAATGGCAGAGTGATGCCTCTCCTTATGGAGAGTGACTTGGTTTCACACGGTTGTCTGGAGGTTCAGCATTGATTCCTGCGGAGGTCAGAGGCTGATCCAAGGGGCAGACAGGTGCTGGGGGCAGGGTTTGCTGTTTGGTGCCGTAGCACTGCTGGCTGCCGTGGAATGTGCAGGGGGACTCAGCTGCACAGCCCCTCCTGCTGCAAGACTGAGAACACCCCAGCACCTTCTGGGAAGTCACTGCTTCCAAGTTTTGTCTTTTCCTTTCTGCCTGAGGCTGCATATCCGGCTACACAGGTGACTCTGTTTCGCGGGGAGGTGCTAATGCTAATTCAGCCGTTCTCTGATGAAAGCGAGAGGCAGAGTAGAGAATTGAGACATTACCTTTAAGCCGTCTCCAGCGTACCTAGTCTCTCTGGGAGCAAGGTCCCTGTTAGTCCGTGAGAGGGGTGTTAATGAGGTGGGAGGTGTTGCCAGGGGTTTGGGAACTGGTCGCGCAGTTCCCACAGCAAAGCCCCGTGCAGTGAGTCCGTCTCTCCCGAGCGTTTAACCGGAATGGAGAGGATGGAGCCATACTGGCTCCATAGCTGGAGACGTGTGGCCGTCTCTCTTGTTTGGAGTGTCTGCTGGAACTTCCCTGACACCTGCCCCCGGAGCTCCAAAAGGATCCATCACAGCGCCGGCGCCGATCGTGTCCCCACAAACACCCTGCAAGTCAGCGCCAGCTCCAACCCCCTGACTGTCGTACCGGTACACCTGGGATGGAGCTGGCATACTGATATTTCTTCTGTTTTTCTTTATTTCATTGGGCATGCTTGAGAACCAGTGTATTACCTGAGTAGTGAGTGGGAGTTTGTCTTGGTGCATACAGGAAACTGTAGAGAATCTTATTTCTTTTTCATAGTGATTGGGTCAAGGTGAGAGCCGTTTGCCTTTACCTCAGAGAGCTTCTCAGGAGTTTGCAAGGCTGTTAGTGTTGTCTGCCTGAAATAAGTGGGCACGTTTGTGTGTTAGTTATTTTATTTTTCTTAGTGCCAGAACGGCAAATCCTCACATTAAAGTCTTGTCTGAGTCCTTGTGTAGCAGCAGTACCTTTAACCTGAGCTCAAGACCTCGTGCATCAGTTCTTCACACAGCTTTTGGAGTTAGTGCTGTGAGTTTAGAACAGTAAAATATGAGTTTAGAGATATTAGTGATTAAATTGTAAAATTCTCTGAACTATAGCACTTGCAATGCAGTCAGTATATCACAATTTTTGTAAGTGCTACTTGTTTAAGACATTCAACCTTGTAGTGTGCCAGTCAGAATGTCCTGTCTCTTCTGTTCACCTATTAATGGGTTTGGGTTTTTTTTCATTTTAGATTTTATTATGAACTTAACAATGGAGGGTTGTGCAGGCTGTGCAGGGATTGGAGCTGGGTTAAGAGTTAGGGAAGAGCGTGGCAGGCAGTGTAGTGTGAGGTTCAGATTTTGTACTGCCACACACACAAAGTGCAGGGATGTTGACAGGAGTAAGGGACTGTGAGGCATTCCAAATTACAGGGTATTTAACGAGGTATAATAAAGTCTTGTGTACGTAAGAAAATTACTCTGGCAATGAAAATTCATTGGCTTCTGTGCTAGTAAGTTATGTCTTAATTAGTAAACTGAAGCACAGCTTATCTTGGGTCATATTGTCATGTCCAGAGATATATAGTTACTGAGGGAGCACGGAGAATTATCATCAAGTCATGATCTTGATGTAAATCTTGCCTGCCTGTGCTTCTTCACTGGTTCAAGGGTGGTCCCTCTGAAGAGAATCAGCTAGGACTGAAACACAGCTTTGAATTTTGCTTAATGCAGAAAGCAGTACAATAATCTGTTTGAGAGGGAATGAGTTATACAAGTATAACATGGGGGGCCAAGCGCATAAACAAAAGTTGTCCTTAAAAAATAAGCAGTAATGATATTACTGTGTGCATATTTAGTGGGCTTGTAAATTTATTTTTGAAGTGCTTTTCCTTCCACAAGGCACACAGAGGAGGGTCAGGACTGTGATCTGAGAGGCGTCCATGAGCATTTGGTATGCAGCATGGAAGTGTGTGCAAATTTATTGATTGTGAATGGAAAAGCTGCTGTCTTGAGCTAGGCTGTCTTAAAAGATGAACAGTTCTGTGAAGGCTGTGAATAACAAATAGTCTTAGTTCTACTTGTCATTTCTGCTATAAAATTTTGGGCATATTTGCATTGTTCCTGTAGCATTCATGGGAAGTGAAGAAGTCAGCAGCCCTGGACCTGTGTAGTTCAGCAAGAACGTGCTTCTTCTATTCTTTATTTTTTATTTGCATGATTCATGTGAACTTAACTGGTTTGTAGAAGTCCATATAATAAATTAACTGATTCTTTGAACCAGTGAAACAGCAGTGTTCAAGCACTGTCAAGAGTAAAAGATGTGTCATAGCTGAAAAAGCCCAGTGAGCCATGTGGTAACCAACTATGGAATGTCTCCTAAAGGTCTCCAGTTTGGTACTTCCTCAAGGTTACACAAATTATTCCAGAGCTTTTATGCCTGTAATATTAAGCATCTCTAATCTGATCAGTAGTGAGATGGCTCCTTCAAGTGTTTGACCTCAAAACTCACTAGACTTCTTTCACTGCATCTCTTTAAGCTCCTGCGAGCTGTGAAAATTTGCCTTGATCAACTATGGAGCCTGTACCTGTGACTTGGATTCAAAGAAAAATATCAGTGCTTTCTACAAAGGGTAGATTTAGGCTGATTCATCACTCCATGATAAGCTCCCACTCAGGCCAAGTGCAGATCAGCCTGGAGAAAAGCATTGATTCCTGACCCACATCCCCTCTTGGCTCCTGAGTGTGTTTTTGGTTTACAGTGAACAAACTTTAATGATGGTCAAAATCCATCTTATGACTTTTGTGGTCTGCAAACATTGCTGAGGACATTAAGATGAGCCTCTAAAAATAGTGCTGGATTGTGAGAAACAAAAAGAACCTTCCACGGGAGGCAGATGAATATATCAAGCACAAATACATGAATGCTGTGAGGCAGAACCTGCAAATTGACTCAGATCCTTCCAAGGATTTGGGCACTTCACTTCTTGTTGGCACCTGACTTGCACTGAAATGGGATGCCCAGACAGAACAAGATGCTTAAATATCCCTGCTCATGCAGCATTCTGAATGAAGTCACTTGTCTGTCACTGTCGTTCATCTGGTTTACTTGGGTCCATTTAAAAAAATTAAGTAACCTGAAGTTAAATTTTGAATTTTAGGTTTTTGCAGTGTCAGCAATGATTTT
Organism: Nicator chloris; assembly: GCA_013400495.1. Lineage (NCBI taxonomy): Eukaryota > Metazoa > Chordata > Aves > Passeriformes > Pycnonotidae > Nicator > Nicator chloris. The sequence continues at coordinate 456,676 of WAAE01019691.1, read as the reverse complement.
TTCCTAACCAGCTCTCCAACCACCGAGACCAAAGGCTCTTCAGTGTTAACTGAACAGCAGAAGATACCAAATCTATGTCTCCTCCAGGTACAGGTGCTAAGAACTCTTTCATTCATTCCTGTTGTTGGGACTTGATGCCTGGTCTACACTCCTGTCCATACTGCTGAATGCTACACTGTGACCACTTAAAACCATAGCACATGCAAATATTTTGGAGAACTATGAGGCAAAAGATCCTGAGCTTTCATTAAAAAAAACCCCAAATTTCAGCATGAGGGCATTGGGATTTATGTGTTTTAGCTTCTCCATGAATATAACCAAATGGGAAGGGTTTTTTTAAACTTTTGAGTGTACTGGAGTGTTATATTCGGCCTGAATTGCTGAATTGGCCAACAGCATGGAAGTGAGTGGTCAGACTGTCTTGGAAGCATGATCCCAGAGTTTTATGCTGTCAAATCACTCCATCATCCTGCATTTGTCAAGAATGAGTTGGACAGTGTTCACTCATTATGTTGATCACAAATACTGCAAGTGCATCCAGTTGTATCCCCCCTGCCTGGGGAACTCCAAAAGGAGATGTAGCACAAAAGGACTTGCATGACCCACTTTCATGATAACCCTCCAGCAAGGCAAATTAATGTGTATTTACTTAGCAACTGCCACCTGGAACTGTGTCCTTCAGGCACAGGAGTCAGTTTCCTGGGCAACATATTCTATTCCACCCTTCCTGTTTCAGGTGTTTTTTTGCTTTTTTTTTACTAAAAAACCTGAGAGTTGATTCCAGTGTCACTTTGGAAAATGGATATTTGAAGGATTGGTGAAGAATGTTTGAATGAGAAACAATTTCTATTGGTGTTGAGAGCAAAATACTGTGGAATTTATCACTGAAAAGGTCTATAGTTTAAATATAGCAACCCTGGCTGTGTCTGCTTTGTGCTTAGTAGAGCTGCACTTAGCACATGTGTTTTTCAATCAGTTGATGTTAGATATTAATCCTGGGTGTCACTTAAATCTAATGTAAGATTTTTGGATATTCCTTATCCTTGTTGCAGAGGAAACAGGATCTTGACTGCAAAGACTCAGTCAGGTGATGCTTGTTCTCAAATTTAACACTGAAGTTCTTTTAATACCTCCCCAGTTTTGTTAGATTTTGATTTATTTGTCTGTGCAATGCTGCTCAGAAACACCTCATGATGCACAGGAAGCCAAGAGGCTCTGGAAAATCTTGGGAAAGAATCTGTAGTGAAAGATAAAAGTTATTAGTAAGTTTTTACTCCCTGGAATGAGAAAAATCCTGATAGTGTTTGCATTTTGTTTATTAGAAGACGCTGTTCCCCAGGGAACCGGGAGCATTTTCATGCCAAACACTGACGCTTGCTGGTCTGTGGCTTTTCCCATCAGGTGTCAGGAGAGTTGGCTGCTGCCTCAACCAGCTGCTTGATTTGCATCTCAGCTCATGGAACTACTGATATGGGCCCCAAGTGCCAAATTTGTGTCCCACCATATTTGTGGGAACACAGTGGTAAGGGTTCTTTCGGAGAGTTTCTTCATTGCTCCAGGAGTGTCATCAGCAGGCACAGTCTCAGTTTGGCCACACCCAGAGACATCTGTTGCAAACATAGAGATAAATTTCAGCAAACACAGATTTCTCTGTTTTAATGCTATAAATCAGAAGTGGCTCTTTGCCCTACAGATTGCAGGTACAGTCCTGTTTCTGAGCACCATCCCTTCAGCAATATAAATTCAGGATTCAGCTTCTAACTGAGGGCTTGAGCCAGCTCAGATCTGTGGAGAACCAGGGGTGGATGAGATTGTAGACCTTGGCTTGGCATGATGCTGGCTTGTCACCTGTGGATCTGTCCATGTCCAGCTCCATCTGTGTTTATTCTCCAGGCCATGGAAGGTGTGCCCTGATAGCAAACCTATCAGCTGGGCTAGAGGCCGACTGTGTGGAGTTGTGGGAGTTTGGGGAGAGCTCATCAGACATGGGGATAATCAGACCTTGAATCCTGTTTTGCTCTGGTTTTGTGAACATGTGTTTTTATGCATGTGTTGTGCAGAAAACTTCTCCCTCTCAACACAAAGCCAAATGCTGAAAAGCCCAAACACAAGTGTATGTCAGATCTGAAAGCCAGCAAAATAAATGTTCAGTGACACCTATTTTCACAGATTCACAGCTTATTCTGAGTTGGAAGGGACCCACAAAGATCATACAGTCCAACTCTTTAGTAAATGGCCTGTACAGAGACTGAACCCACAACCTTGGTGTTATGTGCTGAATTCATCATCAGAGGGAAAGACTGAAAATCTGTAACATACTGGTCATCAGATTAACAACATTTATGCCTCTTCTGGAAATGTCCTTTGCAGTATGTCTGTCCTTTTCTGGCCCAAAAGGTTCCGCTCTGGTTCATGTTGCAGAAGCTTTCTGAGTTCTGTGGTGTCCTGTGAGCTTCTGAAAGGTCCAGAGCAAGTCTGTGATTTCAGAGGTGGGACTGGGGTACCCAGGGGAGAGGAGGACGTTGCTGTTTTCTTTTGTTCCCTTGCTTGCTGTGGAAAGCCACGGGAAAGTCCTGTCCTTGCTCCAACTCATAGTGCTGGACTTTGGGGATTTGGCACCAGTCTTGTGTGACTGAGGAGATAAAGCAGCTCTGCCCAGAGAGCTTGGCTGGATTAACTCATGGAGTTCTGGCCCTGGAGAGCTCCTATGTGTGTGGGCTGGGATACCATTGATGTGTGGAACATCGATTTACGTGTGTGAACGCTCCCCTGGTGGCAGCCCAGTCAGAAAAAATGTCTTTATGAAGGTGAGGTCTTGATGTGTATAAAGAGCTGTGGGTGTGCTGTTACCCTGGGCAAATGCTTCCACTTGTCAGTAGTGCCTGGTTTCAGCTTGCAGTTCTTATTGATACTTCTGGAAACAATTTCCCAACCACACAAATATTGTCGTCATCACCTGTGTATTAAGAACCATGAGCTAAACAAAAGACAAGACAGGATTAATCAGCCACCAACTAATGCAGGTTTCCTGAGGTTTTGCTGCTAATTATTCCATTGCATCATGCCAGTTTTCTAACAGCTTTATTCTTAGTCTGTTTTCAGCATGGTGTAAAAACTGGGGCTGAAGTCACTCACATGCCTAGAAAACACCTTTATGAACAATCAGCTCGAGACAAACATTTTCAATGTGTTTCCTTTCAAAACCAACTTTTAAGGCAATGTTTCCTTCCTTCCTGAATTTCCTGAATTGGGCTAGTAGGGAACAAAGCTATTTTTAATTCTCTTTTGTGTGTGCAGCAGTCCAGTTAGAAGCTGTTAATGTGTTTTGCATTTACAGGGCTGCTTAAAGGTGTCCTGGCACACGAAGTGATTTACGATGGATCCACACCCGAAGGGCTGTGATAGCTTTACTACAGGAAGCTCTGTTTTCTGTCCTGTTTCTCGTGGTCTATTTTTACTGTTGCAGAGTAGTTGTGTAGCTGTAGTTGTCTTGATTTGGGAAATGAAGATGCTGGTACCAACTAGAGGCATGGTCAGCTCTCTGCTGGGGATTTCAGGCTGCTAACTGGTACAATCCAAAGGAGCATTCATCTTCCATCAGAACAAAATTTGAAAATGAACATTCTTGAGCTTAAAAAAAGAGAGAACGCAGTATTTTGGCAAGATGGTTATCTGGCCCTCAGCATCCATCAACAGTGTGGCATGTTGTGACTGTGCCAGGGACGGGGGGAAGTGGTGCTTAGCAGATATAAATCTCCACGGCGAGGCTCAGGCCGAACATCTGTGACTTGGCAGATGTGGAAGGCAGGAACTCGGGATTTGGAGCTGTTCTGGCTGCGTGCCAGCAGACTCCGTTCTAGCAGGTAGGTGGCTGCTGCTCTCTGTCAAACACTGCGGGCTGAAATGTTTGCTTTCAGTCCTGTGAAGCCGGGGCTGTGTTCAAGGGAACACTGGGGAAAGGTTCTCCCTGCCCGCCAAAAGCCGGAGCTGTCCCGTGCTAAGTCACTGCGGCAGGGTCGGTTCGGGGAGGGTTCGGTGCAGGCTCCAGAGCTCCCCAGTGCTGTGCACCCCGTGGGGAGCCGGGATTTGACGTCCCGGGATGACAGCCCAGACATTCCCGGCCAGGGAGATGCGCTGACAGGACTGCAGCAACAATCCTGCTCGGGAGCACGAAGTTCCTGCAATTACAGCAGCTTCCTGCCGTGCCAGGCGGCCAGGCCTTAATGGCCCCTCTCAGCCGAAATGTGCTCTGAGTGCAGTCTAATGTTTCAGACCTGGGCAGAGATTAAAGAGCCATTAGTACTGTTCCTATTTTCATCCTAATTACAAACCAGAGCAGACACCAGGTTGTGTGTCCCGAGCATGATTTAGCAACCTGTTAGTCTTTTAATTATCTCCTTCCTAATTCCATTGCTCTGATTATTTGGTACTTGAAGTAAGTGTATGTTTTTAAATTCTTGTGGTAGTAACTTTTGGAAAAAATTCATTACTTTTCATTTTGCAGACATTTTGTCTTTCATGCTGAAGTACAGGAACATATGGTGCTACTTCTGAGGTAGCACTTGTCTAAATATCTTTGCTTGTAAAATTTTCTGCAGAGCCATATAATTTTCTCCTGTAAAAACATTCCTACTGTATTTAACTGGGTTTATAGCTCCTTAATGGGATTATCACGTTTTTATAATTGCAAACTTTTAATGGCTATGGGTCAAGAAATTAGACTCTGAACCTGAACACGAAGAAATGAGCAGTAAGTAGTTAGAAATTCCAAGAGAGTAGTAAGAAATAGTGATAATAGTATAAAAAAATAGTTCATCTAAAACACATCCCAGATATTTTGAAAGGGTCAAAGCAGTAATTTTATTTTTAAGCTGAGCTCTTGGGCTGTCACTGGCAGTCAGTAAACATGGAATGCTCTAATACAGTGTCCAGAATCCTCACATGGGAGCTCGTTATGTCTCTGTTTGTGTTCAGTCTGGTGAAAAAGCTTCCCAAGTGATGGTGTTCCTTCTGCCTGAGCCATGGGAAGCTTGAGTCAGAAGCATGCATTAAAAAATGTAAACCAGCAACACATTCATCTATATACAATGAAGGGAGACTGGAAATGTTCCTGAGTGTGGCATAGCCAGGGGAGTCAGAGGAGTGGAATAACAGGAATATTCTGTGTATTTTTGTCTACATTGCTAGACTCTTACCCAGCAAGAGAGATGATTAGTGAGAGGCTAATTGGCCTGTTAAATAAACGTATTTAAAAGTATATAAAGATACAGATCTTGGGAATGATGCAGATCTAAAACCCTTCTTACACAGCAGTGGGAAATGCATTCCAGGGGCAGCATGCCAGGCTCCCTCTCTGCTGCCTTGGACATGCTGAGCCAAGGCTGGAGCTCTTCACAAGCCAGGTACCTTGGAAAATGCTGCAGGGATGAAGCATCTCCAGTCTCCAGGAGAGGAGGAGCTGGCCCAGTCATGCCTGGGGGTCAGAGCTCTCTCCCCCTACGGGATCACAGATGGAGCAGCAAACGCACAATTGCTGGAAGCGGAAAGGCAGGAGAAGGATGGACTGAACAGGATCTCCTTTCCCTGCAACTGGGCTCAGGACTGATTGCCATCTCTAGGGAAACATCACTCAGATGTGGAGGTAGCTTTTGTAGCTGTAATGAGAGGAGGCTGTGTTTGATGCTGGAGGTTTGGAGTCGCACCCTGCTGAGTGCAGACAATAGAATTGCTCAGGAAATAGTTTCTGAGGGTTCTTTTGAGAAGAAGAAAGTGGATGAGGTCAGACAGATTCAGAGTTATACCTAAGAGTGCATAGGTTGTAAAGTGAAGGACTGAAAAACCAAAGATGTTAGAAGGACTCTGGGCAAGGGAAAATGTCATAATCCAGTTACTCAAAGTTGGATTATGTTGAATTTGCCCTGTTTTTGAACAGTCCCAAAAATGAAGGTGTGGGAGAGCAGAATTAGATTACAGGATAACCAGATCTCCAGCATTTCAAAGTTTGAAATGGCAGAGAAAGCTGCAGGTAACGATCACTTATATATCACTTGTTTGTGGGTGCTGAATACAACTGAAAGGTTTTGTTAATGACTGTAGTTTTTCAGTCGGTCACAGGTATCAGTTTGGTCTCCTGGCTACCTCATTCTGCTGGAAGGTGGAAAACAGGACATTTGTCACAGTGCCAGCCATGACCATTATGGTGCTGCTGGTCCTCACCAGCTCCCAGGGGCTGCTCAGGATTTGTGTTTCTGTAGCTTCTCTGAGCTCCCCGTGGCTTTTGGTGTCTCGAGCACTTGGAGGAGCTCCTACCAGTCTTTCCTCATGAGTGGGAATGGAGCTTTGGCAGTGCTGGCAGCTGATAGTCTTACGAAAGTGACTTTCTTTTTGTGTGGCCTCTCCTCCACCACAGTTCTCTATGAAGCAGGATTCTAACCCCCTGTGTGCTGGAAGGCAGAAATCTTTCATTATGGAGTGTTTAATTTTTCAAATGACTGCTACCTCAGTATCAGTCAATAGTCTGTGTTAGTTGAACTCTGCTGCTGAATCTGAACTTTCCTATTAAAAAAGGAGAAAGCAAAATATTTTTTCTATCCATTTTACTAAATTAATCTTAACGATTTGTGCAAGTTGTTACTATGAGTCCTTTGATTATTATTGCTGGTGGAAAAGCAATTACATTGGAAAACCAACTAAAAGTCTATTGTGAGATTAAAACCTACAGTTCTAGTTCTTTTCCTTGATTTATTTTTTGATAGTGGGTGATTTATTATTCAGAGTGAGACAGGGATCTAGGAATTCCTCCTGGTTCCCCTTGTTAGTCCCTGCCTAGCAGCTGTTTGAAGTTCATGGCACTGAGAAGTTCCTACAGGTGCCTGTGCTTTGGGGCTTGGAAAAAGATCCCAGATAAAGTGAATCTGTAAGAATCTGATGGTTCATTTGATATGTGGCCATACAGGGTAGCAGCTCATTTAGGGGACCACTTGTCTCATTTTAATTCAACTAGAAAATGCTCACTCAGCTGCACAAATAGGACTATCCATCTGTACACCTATTATGGGATCAGATTAATTAAAGTAAAAGCAGTGAATTAACTTCAGTTACTGAGGCTGCCATGAATTGCTCAGTAATAATTTAATCCTATGCTACACAGGTAGAAGGCACCTTATAACTAACATGTTAAACTACAAATTTCTGATCCAACAAGAGTTTTCAGGGGTTTTTTATTTTGTTTTAGCATTGTCAAGGAACTTAGCTAAATAGCCTTACAAAGGTAGAAGGTTTGAAAGATTTATTGAATAATTTGTAATGCTTATTTTTAGCCTTAGGACTATTTCTAACTATAGCCTGAAATACCTTTAATCTCTCAGTTTGTCTAAATGGTAGTTCTGATAAATTGAACATGAATCAAAGGTACTGTGGGATAGAAAGCTTTCCTGGAAGGTTACTCAGAAGAGAAATAGGTTTGCTTTTAATTGCATGGGCTAATATGAAATTGCCTTTCTGCTTTGAAAACAGGAAATTATCATGTGCAGTTGCCTGGGAACTGCCACCCACCCGTCCATCCACCCATCCACCCATCCATCCCACTGCCAGGGTCTTTGTGAAGAGTTAAAATGTTTATCAGGGAGGGCTTTTATATTTCCAATTTCACTGTGAGGCAATATGTGCTTTTTAGGTAAATATATAGCTGTGGGCTACATTCATTGACAGTCACCACACCCCATTCCCTCCAAGCTCCTGTTCAAGGTTCCAGGTTGGATGTGAAGCTCTTGGGAAATTCCAAGTCTGTATCCAAGGGGTAGGTCAGGGCAGGAAGGTGCACATAGAGCTTGTTCTGTAGCTGTACAAAGAAGCTCAATATTCAAATGTACCATGTCTCTGAGATGCCACAATAAGGGAGAAAATAGAACTAATACAAGTGTTGCCAATCCATTACTGTACTGAGGGCAGGAAATCAGCCCTGCTCTCTGCCACAAATTAATATTATGGTAGTCTGGGAGCCATCCTTGCTGGGCACCAGGCTCTGCCTAGTGCTTTAAAGATTTGTGTGTGACTTGCACTCAGGCTATGTGACAGTCTGTGACTGCATTTCTGGAGATTGGAATTGAGTTTTGCCCGATTCCTTTTGACATCACTTGGGTGACAGCTTAGGGCCAGCACTGTTTGTTAAAGGGAATGGTAGGGTGATGGCTCTTCTCCTTGAGGAAATGTAGATTTTAGTCACCAATACTTAAAAATCACAATTACTGTGTGATCGTGGGTGTGGTTTGGAGCTTTTTTCCTCTTAAGCCAAGGAATTTCTTAAAGAATTTCACTGGAAAATGGAACTAGATGGAGAAACATGGTGGTGGTAAATTGTGGAGAGAGTGAAGCACAGGATTGTGGAATCTTTGGATGAAGTTCTGCTGTGTTGCAATTACTCCTGTGGGCCCCGTCCATAGAAACATGGTGCAATGGTAAGCCCAGGATCTTGAGGGCAAATAATTTATTGAATATATCCTAACATGAGATGTTCTGGTGTTTAAATATCTTGAATGAAAAGAGCATCATATGCTTTTTCAGTCACCCCCTTCACCAAAGAATTAAAAAAGAAAAATCCATATACACTTACAGCCCAGGTTATTTCTTACACATGCAGGAGAGAGATTTGAAGTAGAACCAAGGAAATACTGAACTAGGATTGTTGAGCATGTTTTCCTGCCAGGAGTGGAGTCCTTGAAGCAGGAATAAGAATTAAGATTGCCAGGAGCAACAACTGACCTTTCAACACTTGGGGTGCTGTAAGTTGGCAGATCACAGGGGTAGTTCCAAAGCAGAGTTCCCAGCCTGTTCAACCCCATTTTGATGAAAAATGGAATGTCAGAGGAAGAGAGGATGTTTTTCTTGCTGCAAAGAACCATTCACACAATTATTATATTGATTTTATTTTCATGGGAACATATGTTTCATGTTTAATAGTCAACACCTTCCTTAAGTCTTTGCTTCCCATTGTAACTAAAGTATGAAAAATCAGTGGGAATGCAGTGAGGGAAACAAGTGGGACTGGAATAAAGCTCTGGCACAGTTGGCCACATGTAGAACATCTTTTAGAGCATTAACAGAGGTGAAAAATTGTGGCAGTAAACCATCGGGAGAAGGGACAGAAGGATTTGGCTTTAATTTCATTTCTAGTGGGAATAAGAAATGAATTTGAATGAGAAATTGATCATTCACAGTTTGATCCTCTTGCAGGAATATTGCCATTGATTTCTGGAGGAATGGGATGTGCCACCTCATTTGCCTGTGACTGTGCTTTTCTCTCGGTACTGACTAATTCACTGACACTCCAAAAAGCCCCAACCCAAAAAAACTCCACCACAAATGAACAAACAAAATCTGCTTCACTGTGTGGAGACTAAATTAGCTTTTAAATCTCTAATATGATTGTTGTGGAGCCATGGAGGCTGAGGAAAAATTCTCCTTGAAATTTTGATACTTGCACTAACTCCACACTGTTCAGTAGTGGCAATGGTTAATTCATTTTCTAAAGATCACATAGATACATGAAGCTGAAACTCTGTGATTTATTTTGAGCTCTGAGGAATATAATGTGAAAACCTATTCAGGTTTTACTGGCTGGCCAGAGACTGCAGTCGGTTTAATGAGACACAGCTAAATTTACCATGATGAAGTGCTGCTTCGTGCATGAAATAGATGTTGTGGTCCTGTGCTGGTGATTGATGATTTATTACCTTCAAAACTGTAGAACCAATGTGCCAAATTAATTTTGGGTGGATTATTCATTGTTTTTACCCCCTGGAATCTTATATGATTGATAAACATAATTTAAAAGAAAAAAACCAAACTCAAAAATTAACTATGAGAGATTTTAAGGTTGCACATTTTACAACACCCCCCTTTTCCCCACGAGATGTTTTAAAACCTAATGTAGCATCAGTTTGTGCTGCAGAAGATGTTTATAACTCACTTTCTTCTGGTTCCTTATCAAATTACAGGTTTTGCTCCGTAAGGCTCTCAGGAGATTGAGTGAAGCTCCAGTGTATGGATGATCCCTCTGTGCCTGGTCCTTCATTCCCCGTGGCAGTGCCTGGGCTGATGCCAGCTGACAGCCCTCAGTTTGGAACCCCAGGCACTGGGACTCCACTCACAGGGAAATGTCCACAGCAGGGCTCGCTCAGCCACGGGGATTTTCAGCTCCCAATCTTGTAGCTACTTTTACCCTTTACCTATTGGGGAGAAAAGCCTGCTCAGACAGAGGATTAGCATTAGAATCCAGCCAGCAGGAGATGGAGAGGGGAGAGGTGTGTTAGAGGCAAGGAAAATTATTAAATGTGCTGTGGTTGTCTCTCTGGAGCACAAGCTCCCCATGACACAAAGTTTTGGGGTTTCTTCCGATGCAAGCAAGCCTTGGGTCTGCCTCTTGCACCGTGGGGATTTGAAAAAACCTGTGCTGTGCTTGAAACCCTTTCCTAGTGGGTTCCTTGCACTCAGGGCTGTGTAAAAATACACATTTATGTACTGTCCTGGCCTGGAGGTCTCATTTTGGCAATGGTGGGTCTATAAGCTGAGCTGCTGATGGGCACTAGAGGTGAGCAGCTCAGCCAGAGTCCTGCTGGAGCAAAGAGCAGCTCAGCTCGGCAGCGTCGCCTCCAGGGCTGTTCGTGTCTGCTGCGGGAAGCATCAGCGTCAGCTGTGCTTCCGAAATCCAGGGAGTGGGGCAACGTAGGATATGTGCTCTGACAGGCTCCACAGCAACTAAACGTTGGTTTTGGGTGGACTTTTTTAGGTTCTTGTGCAGTTTTGGTCCTTGCCCTACAGAGCTGAGGTGAGCCGATGACTTTGCTTTGTGAGAGGTCGTTTCATAATCCTCCTTTAGGCTTGGGCTCCTGTGCAAGTCCGGAGTGACACAAGGGCTCAGCAGTGTCTTAGCTGTCAAAAGCAAAGGCTCCACGTTTCATTTAATCCTTTATTTATTTAAAAGGAAAGAAGCTGTACTTTTGCAAGCAAGGCTCTTCTCAGCATCTGAAAGCTGACAGGGTCAGTCTGGATCGTTACCTGGATTTTTAACCTCTGGAAAGAACACCAGTGTGCTTGTGGTGGGAAAACAATTATCATAAATACCGTGAAGGTAAAGGTTGAAATATTAAGCTGAGATTCTTTCTACTTGCTCTTTGAAATACCAAAGACCAAGAGCTTGAAAGTTTTTCCAAGGCTTTCTGCAAACATTGGTGGTGGAATTATCATTCACTTTTTGTCAGGAGCTGCTGTGCAGTGCTGCTGTGCGGTGCTGCTGTGTGCTCCAAGCAAACACAGCCCCTGTATCCCCCTCTCCTTTGAGTCCTGAAGCTGATTCATGTTCTCTTCTCTCATCACAGCACCTATTTATTCTCTTTATCACAACCATCCTTACATCATCTCTTTGCCCCTTGTCCCTGCCACTCTGCTGGTGGTTTGGTAGATAAAATAGATTTCAAAAATGCCTGCTGAATAGTGCAGGAATGATGCAGGACTATGTCAAGAAGAATAATTTCCATTCTGGGGAAAACCCTCCCTTCTCTGACCTGTTTTCTCTCTTGGAAATTCTGTTTCCCTTATGCTTCCCTACACATCTTCAGAAACTTCATTGCTAAAGAATTTTATGATCTATAAGCCAGTTTTTTTGGCCTTCATCTTTAAGTAAATAAGTATCAGGTGACTCTGCTCCTCAGACTTGGAGCTGCTCACAGCTCCTCTATCCATTACAGACACCAAGCCCCGCAGTGCAACAATCCAGGGAATATTCTGTTTGGTTAAAATCAATCATCATATTCTTTCTACGTCTCCCTGTTTTGTTATCTGTCATCTTGGATTCATCAGAATGATCCATGTTTGGGTTTTCATCCCTAAATCTGGCCAGACTGTCTGACGAACAACTGTGGCTATGAGACAGTTTCCTTAAAGGGCTGTTGGCACTCAGACTTCACCCCTGGAAAAATTGTGAAAAATGAATGATGTTGTGGGAGACGTGCGTTTGTTTTCAAGGACTAAGCTTTATGCTCAAGGTAGTCATAGAAGAGTGCTTTCAAATTATTGATGTCTGGAATGTGAAGTCATCAAACTTCTGCTATGGAAAAATCCTTTTGTATTGGAGAAATGTATCTGAGGTCAAAAATATTTTTTTTTGTCTTCCTCAGCAGCCAAACCTCTCTGGGCTCTTTGTAGCTCTCTGCAATGATCCTTATGTGGCTGGACTGGTGCTGTATGCTCCTGCCTGGGCAGGACAGAACCAACCTGGCCAAACTGAGCCCTGTTTGCTGCTCCTCTGGAAGAGGCTTCCCACATCTCCTAGAGGTGTTCTGCCTTATCATTCCAGGTGCTCAAGGCATGAACTTTCAGCTCTTCTCAGCCTTGGTTTTGCTTTCAGTGGTAAAACACATTTTACTGATTTCTTTTGCAAATGCTGCTTCAGTTTCTCTTCTGTCTCCATGGTGTGCTCCTCACTTTCCTGTCAACAGAAATAATAAACCTTTCTATTATTATTATGAGTAATGGGGGACATTAGCATAGTTCTGAATCTCATTTTAAGTTTAAAATCCCTTATGGGTGCTGTCAGAAGAGACACCACAGTTTGTTACAATCCTTGAGACTGGGAGCCCATGGTCACTCTATCAAAGTCTTGATGGGTGATGATCAAGCTTCTCTTTTTCAGGCAGTGTGAGGAGTGACAGATTGAACAGTTGGCAGGCTGGACTTCATTTTTATGTCAGAGAGATGCTGTGTGTTTCAGTGCTGGTACAGTGTCCCCTCCCTGGATATTTAGCAAACAAAAATGGTTCCTCAGGGTGGGAAAAAGGGTAAAACAGTCTTTGGCCAGGAATAGCAAGTGCATCAAAAAATGCTACTTTTTGGAATATAATTCATTAGTAAAATTAAAACTTCTAAAAAGCTGAGTGTTGTCAGCAAGGAATGAGAGATGATCTTGAAACAGGATAAAACTTTGGGATAGAAAACACTGAAGGATTCATAGCTTAGTCTAGATGCCTTTAAAAGCAGGGAAAGGAGATTGACTGTACTTCTTAAAGCCACAGGTATCATTCCAGCTTCTGGTTCTGGAAATTCAGATGACTTGAGCTTTGTGATCTTCATTAAATCTTGACAAAGTTCTCTCTCTCATTCTGATACACTTGCAGAAGCTTTATCCTCATGTCCCAGGGCAGAATTTGGATTTGATGCCTCCCTGAGGATATATAGCGCTTGGTATTACATGCCCGCTTTGCATTACATGCTTCAATTTACCTTTTACTGGTTGAAAGGCAAAAAAAAAGGCAAAAAAATAGTAGAGAAGGAATGAATGTCTGATACTGGAATTCCAGAACAAATTTGAACCAACTCCAGTTGTGTGTGAAGTTGTAGTCCCTCTGTACATGCTGTGGTGGAAGGTTTGGTTTTAATCCAGAGGGAACAGAAATTAAACTCTTGTACATGAATGAAACAAAACCCCCCAAATATTTGCCTGACTAATGAGTAAGGCAATGTGTTTAAAGGCATGGTTTATTTCTTTTTTTTTTTTCATCTTCTTTTCCTTAGAGAAAGCAAACTGAAATCCTTGCCCCCAAGTGAGGTCTTGCAGGTGGGCAGTGTCAGCAGGAACCAGAAGTCTCTGAAGGACAGGAGGATAGGGGGAAAGGGCACTGTATGGTTTCTAGGCAGTATTCCTTACACTTAATGCAATGAGTGGTTAAAACAATAAGGAGGTTTGGTGTCAAGTTTTGGAGATATTGTACCAGAGCCAAAAAAAAGGGAGAAAGGCAGGAAGCACTGCGATGTGCTGAGAGGGATTTTGTCTGATAGAACACATAAATAGTAACTGTTTCAAAGGGAAAACAGAGGTTGCAGAGCAGCAGAACTCTGAATTCCTGTCAGGGCTGCTTTGAGTTGTGCTGAGTGCGCAGGCCCTGGGAACACGTTCCGTGTCAGAGTGGGAGAGGAGCACTGTGCTCAGGAGCGCCATCCTCCCGCGGAGGGCCAGGCTGGGGGTTCCTCGGGCAGACAGGGCCCATCCCACAACCCGGCAGCTGCTGCAGCGGCAGATGCCGAGTGCCACAGCCTGATCCTGAGCTGCAGTGATGCTCCGCATGTCGTGTCAGCAGGGATAGATCAGCGGGGAAGTGGCCGGGAATATGTTGCCGTGCGAGTAGCCTCGGTGCTGACACTGTTTTTACTTGCCTAGGCAGCATCTTGATGAAATCAAGGGAGACTGAACATGTTTAAAGTTTTGAAGTGGAAAGGAAATAATAATGATGCTTTTCTTGAGGCCAGCTCTTTTCTCAGCCATTTCTTCACTACTTTCCTCAGTAAGAGGGGGGGGTCTGACTGCAGGAGCTGGTTTAATCTGATTTAGTAACAGCTGGAATACAGAGATTTTTTGTTTAGTTGTTTATGCATCTTAATACATCTTGTCCCTTTCACTTTCTTTTTTCTCCCCGAAAGAGTTTTAACAAATGCAAAGACACTGTAATGAGAAGAGAAGAAAATTACTCCTGACCAGAGAGCTGTGGAAATTAAATCCCTCCTTTCTTTTTCCTTCTCTCTTACTAGAGAAGGACCTTGTGAACGTGACTCAATGCAAGCAGCCCCCAGCAGCCACAGGGAATGGGAAATGGTTTGTGTGGGTGTTCCAAATCACCAGATAAAAGTGTAGAAATGGAACGGATGAGATGCCAAACCCTTAACTAATTTAAGGTGGCATAATGCAAAGGGCTTCTGCCTGATGGAGAATTTGCCTTCGTTTTCAAATCTTCAAGGCATTTCATACATGACATCAAAAAATGACAGCTCTTCTGAAAGCTGCAAAGATTTGGATAGTGGCCACCCCAGTGATGCAGAAGTTTTTCTTTTCCATCTTCCTTCCATACCCTGACTTTACTGCTTAATAGAATAGTCCATTTTACCTGGTAAGCTCAGTCAGTGTATTTTATGCAATTCATGATATGGATTTGGCTAAAGCTGTGCTCTACACAGTGGATCTGGTTACCAGGTGCAGCAGAATTTCAAAAATGAAATGAATGGAACTGTGGAGGGAGTTTGCTGGGTCTGACCATTCAGCTTTGGGGTTCCAAGTGAAGGAATTAGAGCTCCATACCATACTTCATGGGTTCTTTTATTTAGAATTAAACAGCTCAGCTGGGATCTCTTAGCCTGATGTGAAATTCCAGCTTGATGGTTTTCTGATAAATAGTCTGTCTCCTGTGCTTTGCTGAAGCTCTAGGAAGAAATGTAGGCTTCACGTAAAGCTGCATGCAGAATAAGCTGTATTTCACTTTTACAGGGATTTTTACCAGCAGTTATTTTCATTGTGCTCAGACATTAACCCCACTAATTTTCCCTTTTGTTCCTTAAAGCCTTAAAACTAAAGCTTATCAAAAGACAA
The DNA here is from genome assembly GCA_013400495.1 of Nicator chloris. Classification (NCBI taxonomy): domain Eukaryota; kingdom Metazoa; phylum Chordata; class Aves; order Passeriformes; family Pycnonotidae; genus Nicator; species Nicator chloris. The sequence goes on along the minus strand of WAAE01019691.1, from coordinate 441,267 downwards.
CACATTTTTCAATATTTCCTGGGAAGGCAAAGAAAAAGTCTCCTGAAGAGGCATCAGTTAAAGCAGGATATCCATCATTTTACATCTGATGGGCTGGGTGTATTGCTTATGTTTGAGCCTCTCTCTCAGCTGCAGCTTTGACTCTCTAGGGGTCTGGGTGAGCAGACCACTTTTGTTAACTTCAAACAGGTGAGGGTGTGATGCACGTGGGATCAAACACCTCTGGCTTACAAGAGCACCTGTATTGCTCTGCATTTGATTTGCACCTGAAAATATGTCTACCAGGTACATGGGCTTGTATAAACCTTGACTGTGAGGTGATCCTTACTCTGAATTTGGAATAATTTCATTAAAGAAAAGGAGGCAAATACCTTCTTATCTATGTCGACTAAATCTCCTTTCCTCTAATTTCATCACTGAACATTTTGCTCTTCACTAAGTGCAGGAGCAGGACCCCTGGCCCTGTTCCCTGGGCTCATGCTGAACCAGTGTAAGAGAAACCAGGGAAATAAATACCTGCAAGTTCACCCAGCAAGTCAACAAAGTATTGAGGTATTGACCTTGCAGATGAGTGGGAACTGCTGGTCCCTTGCTGCTGTGTGCTCCTGCTGTTGTCTCCTGTGGGCTTCACTGGGGGAAGCACTGGCATTTCAGCTGGGGAGGAATCCTGCTCCTCACCTGGAATCTGCCATCAGAAACCCAGGTATTTATAGCACATGCACCCCTGTGGAAAGTGCTGCTATTGTATTTGGGACACTTCAGTTCTATATTTAACTCTGTTACCTCCAGTGAAAACCCTCACATTCTGCCTGTTATTTTCCTTAGCTTGCTCTCAGCTCATGCTCATGTCACTTCTTTCTGCCTCTAGACAATTACTGCCATATGTCTGTAGGTTCCAAAGCAAGGAGAATGAAAAAACTTTCAGGCAAGTGATGAAATTAAATTGACACAGTGCAGGACTGGAGCTGAAAATGTTAGACTGCTGCTATGCCTTCTCAAATGCCTTTTTACCAGCTAAGAAAATCTGCCTTTAAAAAATGGTTGGGACATGACAAGAGGGCAATATTTAAAAGTGAACAAAGGGAGCAGAATTCACAACCAAGGTGTGAGTGAGATCAGGAAGAAAACCCCATTTAAAGCAGAGATTGACCAGAGGTTTTCCCCAGAGGAGGTCTCAAATATTTGTCCTTCTGTCACTTTTTTAGCAAAAGATTCAAATGTCTCTGGGAGTAAAACCACACTTTGGATGGTGTTTGCTTTAGAAATGAGTCATGCCTGGGAAAACAAACTTACTCAAGATGCATCCCACAGCAAAACAAACTTATTCGAGATCAACTTACTTGAATATCATAAATTAGTCCAATTCCACTGGAATTTGATATCAAGTAACCTAAATACAAATGTATGTGTTTTGTATAACCTTCATTGTTAATAATAAGTGAAACTCTGGTCATCTCCTCCTTGGGGACAAAAAAAGAATTAATTGGTGAGGGATAACTGGAAAAGACTTTAATCTCAGAGGACAGGCAAGGGGAAAAGTGAAAAGATATAAACAATGAGTACTGCAAAAGACAGATTGAAGCTTTATTTTACTTCTAGAAGATGGAGATGCTCTATGAAATGCGGTAGCAGGAAATTCAAAAGCAATGAAAGAAATTAAGACATTGTTTGAACATATCAATAAAATTTGATACTTAGAAGCAATTCATAATAGAAAAAAGACTGAAATGTGGCTATTAGGAACTCATGAGTGACAGAGCAATCTGGCTGCAGCTCAGTGTGCCGACTCCTGTGTGCTGCAACATCAACTTGAGTTGACCATTTAAAAGCTGTCTTTACCCTTTTATACTGAAGCTTCATTTCATTCTCAAGTCCTGCCCCATCAATTGTTTGTAATTTTTTAATAGATCAGGCTTGGAGCTGTGCTTGTTAGGAGGGGATCCCTCAGTGCAGAGCCTGCCTGCATTTGCAGTGTAGCTACAGGTTGTGTGTGTGGTTTGACTTGTACTCATGTGAGCTCACCCTGAGGATGCTGTGATTTTAAACACTGTGCCTTATTTTAGTGCAGTGGATGGTTATAATTAAGGGAATTTGCAAGTAGAAATTTGTTTGGGCTAGATGTACAGACATAACACCACACAGATTGCATTCTAAAGATACACAAGTACCTCTCTGTGAAAATGTGGCTGAGCATTCAGGGAAGAGGTTGAGTAGAAATAAAATATGAAACAAGGGAGGAGCCTTCCACCAGTGTCTGTGAATGAGAGCAAAGGCATTCCTTCCCACAAATGCACCAGGATCAAGGGGGAAGAGGCCACAGGACCATAAAGGAAGAGCTGCAGAATGTACAACCTCATCTATTTTTACACTCACTTATCTTCCACTCCCCTACCTGCTTACCAGCCCTAATTTGTTTTACCTAAGTGGATAGATTGAAATGAAAAATGAAATTAAAAGGGACCAAGTAAACGATTTTGCCTTGCAGCTTCCTGCAGGGTATGGATTTGGGTCATTTGAAGGAATTTAAATTCTTGACTAGAAGCAGGTGAAAGGTTGCTGTTTCATCTGTCATTTTGCTGGAAGTGTAATAAACCCCAGGTAAGAGGCGAGGATGTTATTGCTCTCAGGTTGATAAAGTCTCCATGGGAAGTGCTGCTCAATTCTTTTAAATTACACAACTGCCAAATTATAAACAAACTCTGCAGAACACAAGGGGTTCTTATGAATTTTCTCTCTTTCATTTTGCCATGCTCAATATCCTGCCCTTTATTAAACCACCTAAGGGATGGACAGTGAGAATTGAGAAATCTCTTGCTGCTCCCAGGGGCCTCCTCCACCTCTCAGTTATTGGACTCCTTGTTTTTACTAAAACTGCAGTCTCTCATGTAGAAATGGTGTCAAGCTGCCAGACACACACGCACCTCCAGGTAGGTGAGGTGGCACTTCCCCAGTGACAGGGGATGTGCAGAGCGTGGCCCATTTGGTGTCTTCTGAGGGATATGAAAGCCATCTCTGAAGCACTGGAAATTTTCCTGCTTTGTGCCTCTTTCTCATGGATGTAGGATAAATCCCATCTCGAGACCTCACCGCGGAGTGAAGCGACGAGCAGTGCTTTGGAACAGATTCTAGGTCACCGGGGTTTTTTAAATTTGATTTTATTTTACTTCTTAAGATACAGATTTAGAAACTCATTAAAGCTTTGTCCTTATGGATTAGACATACTTAAAACAACGGCAGGATTTTCTCCAAAGGATACAATGGAATTTGTTGACAAGATTAGGGACAGACAAACGGTGTCACCCGAAGCTCACAGGAGTTACTGAGGAGTTCACTGATAAAGGGTTTGGATCTGGTCTCCAGAATTTTGCAAGTGGAAAGAAAAAAAAAAAACCAGCCTATTTTACTTCTTGGATAAGGAATAATTCATTGCTACTTCCTAATAGAAACCATGGGCATTGATTTTCCATGGATTTATGTGTAGTGGTTTACAAGACTAATTTTTACAAAATGGTTTCTGTTGGCAGATGTAAGCAGTCTCCTGCTGCACTGGCTGAACAACTGCCATTAAGCAAATGGTTGTCATTAGCAGGTACTTTTTTAAAGCTTCATTTTGTTTAAGCATTTTTTAAAAATCCAAATATCTGTAGAATTGCAAAATGGGGAAAAAAAATCTGTATCTAGCTCAGATTGCTGAGAAATCTTTGGGAAAATTGGTTTATAAAGCGTCTTAAAAAGATGGACACAGCTGTACAGTGTTGACTGTGTAATTCTAAATATAATTCTAAATCTTATTAATTCCAAATACAATTTCATGAAAAGGAAGCTCAGGGAGAAATATAAATGCATGGGATAAATGGGTTTTCTTAAATACACAGACATTCCGCATGGAACTTACCTGCCCTGAATTTTTAATTCAGTGATAGATCTCTCTTCAGCGGTTTCTTTTTAGAGCAACACCTTAGCCAAGGGAATGTGAAAATGATAATCTCAAAGTTCTATTTCTGGAGGTTTCTAACTCAACGTTGAACCATTTATTCTGGGGGGAGAGCTGCTGTGTAAGGTCTTTGGTGTCCTGGCTGGGAAATTGGGCCGTTCCCTCACCTGCAATTTGGCTTGTGGGATCTGCGCCCAAATATCTGAATCAGCAAAACCCTCTCTGCATTTTAAGAGTCCCTGATTTACCTGATACCTTTGTAGGAGTTGTTTTAGTAACAATGATTTATTAGAGATCTGGTCCTGTTTACCTTTGTCTTGAGGACAAGGAAGTCCTGTTGGTTCCATGGGAATTGCAGCTGCTGATTTCAGCTCTTGAAGTGCTGAAAGGGGTTTTTGGTTTTTGGGCTCTGTCTCCCTGGGTGTACCTAAACCTCTGGATGCTGAGGATGATGTTCTAGCAATGGGATTGAAGATACTTCTGAAATAAACTGGGATTTATTGAGGATGTTGGGTTTGTCCTGAGAACTGTGATCGACATCTAAACCTTTGGTCTTTTCATGCCAGCTCTGAAAGTGTGTTCAGTTGCTGTTCTAGACTCTTTTATACAAGTAAAAATTACTTCCTGCAAGTGCTTTACTACACTTTCAGTTAAGGGTTTTAAAACATGTACGTGATGCTATTTTCATGACATGTTGTTTATTTAAGGTGCCTATTAATATCTTCTTAAATATTCATATAATTTAAATTTTACTTGGTACTGTCACAAGACAGAGATACTACTTCTGTGAGAAATGTACTATTGTGTATTATACTTCAGGGCAAGGTTAAGACTCAGTCATTCTGCATTATATCTGGGTTTAAGAAACAGAAGAGTCATGGATTTAAGAAACAGAGGAGTCACGGATCTCAATTACCTCTCTCTCTCTTGCTCCTTTTGGTTTTCACATCTGTTATAGCTTTGATGTGAAATACCTGCAAACTGCAAAATTTTGCTTGATGTGAACTTGAAGAATTTTTTGAGCATTTTCAGCTTCTCTAGGCTTATTTTGTTCCATTGAGGTTTTGCATCTCTGTATAATTAAGTGTTTTGGAAAGTCTTGAGTCTTCATCTGACTCTTCTGAAATCAAAGGAGATTTTTCTTTATGGCTTTCATGGTAACTAAGCTGGCACTTGGCTGCCTTTGAAAATCAGACCTGTAACTTAATAAACAACAAATCAGTGTCGGTATTTACAGTGGCTGTCAGCATTTGCAGTGGCTTTAAACAGCATCTGCACCATAAATATCCCCATTAGGTTAATCCTTATGGATGTGGAAGGGTTACTGTTAGCCAAGCCCAGGCTGTCCAGGTTTGGTTGGATGCAGAGGGCTCCTTCCTGGGGAATTTGTCCTGGTGGTGTGGTCACTGTGTACTGCAGTGTGAGGCAGACTCTGTGCTGAATGGGGTTGGCTCTGGAGGAGGGAAAGAGCAATGCAGAGCTCCTGTGATTTACCAGTCTCAGCCCAAGAGTAGCTCCCATGTTTGCTGATGCCAGTGACAATGTGTGTTCTGCTCTTGGGAACATCTCCTGTCCCTCCTGCCAGGCTGTGCTTCTTGACTCAAGCCAGAGTTCCTCTTATGGTGCCTGGAGCAATTATTAATGCAGCAGTTGTGTGAAAACACAGATAAGTGTGTACCTATCTTGTACGGCATCTAGAGAAATGTTGGAGTGAAAATCAGGTTGTTGTGCTTTCCCTGGGCTGAAGTGGGAGGAACCACAGAGACCAGCAGTGGTTGTGCTGCAGCAGGCCTGCCCTGTGACATTCTCCTGTGCTGGTGAATTCCCTTCTCAGCCTTCTCTCTACCCAGGGAGCCCAAGTCAGTGCATCTAAAGAGCACAGTTTGGATCTGGCACCCTGAGTTCCACCCAAATCCTGCTAAAGGTGTCTAAATCTGTTTCAAGGCTACGTTGAACACAGAGGTGCCTGGGGGTGGCAGAGCCACCGTGGTGGGCACTTGTATGTCCCTCTTCAGAACCATCACTTGTTGCTCCAAGGGTGGAGACCTTTGGGAAGAGCTGTGGCTCTGCTGTGTTCCTGTTTGCCAGAGGCCTAGGGACATGGGCAAGGCTGTTTGCAGATTGTTCCCAGCTTTGGGGCAGCTGTGACCCAGTTCCCCTCTGACAGCATGTCCAGGGCAGCGTTGGGGCAGCGTCCGTCGCTTCAGGCATTGACTTCACAGCTCCTGTAATAGAAAGCAGCTTTTCTGTGTTGGCTTTTTATTTTTCTAAAAGAGGAGCTAGAAAGCTTTTATGATCTTCTGACACGTGAGCTAGAGAGAGAATAAAGAATACAAAGCTTTTCCTGCATTTTTAGGAAAAAAATTGCTTCCCTTCACACCTGCTTGCATTGGCTAATTCAAGCAAATAAATCAACACCAAATTTTCACTCATTGTCTGCATATTAAGTATCTTATCCATACAGCTTCCCATTGTGGCTCTTTAGGATGGGGATCTTGCTTGAACTGGTTTATTAGAGAAAATATATGTCCTGGTCATTCATATCATAATGCTCATCACAATGGTGACACTATCAGAATTAGAAGCCTTTAAAAGAAAATGCCACGAGTACTCACTTCCCCTGGAGCTAAATGAGTGAATGAATAATCTCTGAAATGAACTGAGTAATTAGACATTTCCTCTCTGGAGATGGGACAGACTCCAGGAATAAATATGGGCAATTCCCATTTTGAAAGGACCATTTGGAAAGGTTACAATTTGTTCCTGTAACAAAACAGGCCAATTAGGAGCAAAAATATCGGGGACAATTGCTGAAAATATCTGTGGAAAGAAACAACCCTTGAGACCCTGGCTGGCTGCGAGGGGGATGCAGAGCAACAGTCAAAATGCCAGAAGTACCAGTGACAGGTCAGACAAATAATAGAAGTGACAAGCTACCTTATGGCCAAGGACAGCCCCTTCTCATGTTGGATTAATTAGCATTCAAGGTGTCTGTGTGAATTCTAACTCCTTGAAAAACGGCCCTAAATGGCACCCTTGAAAATGGACTTTTCCACTCCTTTCAAACTTGTCCGCTCACCTTTCTTTGCAACAGGATCTAGCTTCATTGGAATGTTGTTTTTTGGGGGGGGTGTACATTATTGTAAAAAATTGTTTTGCTTAAATAACTCTTAATGTGAAATCTTCATTCATATGGCCTCGACCTGGCTGCCTTTTTCAAAGCATATTTCTCATCTGTGGGTCCTCCAGCTGCAAAAATATACAATGTGAATGTCTGCTCCAGGGTCAAAGTGACGCTTCTGAGTGTGAAATATAACAATGTGCATATTTATCCAGCTGATAAACATGTCAAATGTAAGATGTGTTTGACAAGGAGAGAGGAGCAAAATTTTAAGGACATGGAGGCAGATGTCCACCCTTACTGCTGTCTGTGGGCTTTCAGGTGTTTTTGTTGGCACATCTCTAGGTGTTCAAAGTAATCGTTTATGATAACGGGTGATATGAAGATGTAAGGAAGTTAATTACTTATTTATTAATTCCCAGTCTCAGAAATTATCAGGCAATGAGAGTAATGAGAATGGGGTAAAAGCTGAAGAGAATTTCAATAAACCCAGAGTAAAAACTGCAAAAGGACTTGAGAGTTTGCTAATTGATTGTCTTCATGGAGAGAGAAATCATGTTGAAAATTGTCCATGCATCATTTGTTCTAATGTAATAACCAAAACTATATAAAAGTAATTTTATTTGGGGGCAAAAAGTAATTAACCTGTCCTGTTACAATGAAACAGATTTTTTTCTAGAGAGAATTCTGCTGGGGACCACAATCCTACCTTTGATTATGTTCTATTGCATTATGAAAACTGCAATTCAGTCATATTCATCTTTCGTTCAACAGATTTTCAATTTAGTGTGGTGTGAGCTAACTGAGCTCAAACTTGGTATGAGGCTCCTTAAAGGTGACATTTCAAATAAACATAATTTTTCGGCAGTGCTTTCATAGAGGAGCTTTAACAAATGAATGACAGATGTGAAATTATGTCACAGTCAAGAAATACGACTTGTAAAACTTGGGTGTTTTGAGTAACAACATCCTTAATTTCTCTTTTGCTTGATTAACTTTTGTATCGTGGTTCCCAGGGCCAGGAGGAATTAATTATAGTGTGAAGTGACTCCCCGATGCTCTGTGAGACTGAGCTCTGGGTGAGAAGGGTTTAAGGTCTCTTGAAGTCTGGAGCAGAGGCAATTCCTGGTGAAAAATGGGAACTCCACAGTAAGGTAAAGGCTGGTGTTTGAAAACTGACTTCCAGTAGGATGAACAGATACACCAATCCATAATATCAATTCCAGGCTGCTGGAGAGGGAAAGGGATTGTCCTGGGAGAGAGGCCGCATTCCTATCTCGTTTTGGTCCCTGCTTTGGGGGTTTCCATTGGCCGATGTGGCAACTCTGGAAGGAGGGAGCCTGGCCTCCGCTGGGGCTGGGTGACCCCCAAGTCACAGCAGTGCTGGCATGGAGAGCAGGGGGTGTAGCTGAACCTGTGCCCAGCTGCCCCATTGGTGAATGTGTCCTTATACATACAAAATACAAATATCCACACTATATAAATATCCTGTTTTCCACCTCCCTCTGCCCACGAGTCGCAGAGCAGGTCGCTCAGCCCCGCGCTGTGTTCACCTGGCTCCCTCCTCATGCCGGTGGAGCAGCCGCGCTCCGCTCGGCCACGGCTCGCGCGTGGTGTCCGGATCCTGGTGCTCCCACGGCATTCCCAAAGCTTTCCGGGCCATTTCACCGCCCTGTGCAAAGGGAAGTGCTTCGTGGTGCTGCACCCTGCCAGGGGTGGCAAGGCAGCCGCTCCCGGAGATAGGCATCAGCAAGGGGAAGTGGAATTTAAACTGCCCTTTAATTTGTGCTGAGACGCGAACTGGGAATTACGAACCGGCACCGTTTAATGAAATACGCTGTCCTCAATAGACTGGGAGGGGGTGCTTAACATGTAGGGCAAAGTAAGTGCTGGATCTGATTGGATTAGTGGCAAATTTAATCTAGTGGATGACACTGCTGATTCAACAGTCTACTTTTTTCCTAGGATCAAAGTGACTTTGGCTCGACATGTGATCTGCTCAGTACCCTAAATGAACTGTAGGCTGGATGGGTTTGACTCGGTATTTCAACAGGGAAAGGAATTTAATTTGAGAAGTTGCAATGTAGAGAATGGGAAATTATCTTTTTACGACATGGGAAAGCTTTTCTATGATGCAAAATTTCCTCAGATATGCTCCCCAGGCAGCAAATAATAACTCACAAAGATGTTTCCCCAGAATATCAGCACTTAGTAGAGAATTTGTGAAAACTTGTGCTTTCCATTATATTTTTCAAGCCTGAATCCAAAGGACAAATATCCTTTTCCTGTAAAGAGATTTATCTGACTCAGCAGATTTGATTGAATGTTCTTAAAACAGGAAGATGAAAGACTATGTAAATAGGTTAAGCATGTGCTGAATTTTAGTGGGAAAAGCCTCTTGAGGTTTCAGAAGCACTTCAAAAATTGGTACTCAAATCACAGGTGTCCTGCATTAGTCCCAGGTCAGTGTGTTAAATATTGAAGAGTGAAGTGTCTCTGATTAAAGACTAGGAAAACTGATTTGGATCTTGAAGTAATTCATGTCTGTGATGGGATGTCCTGTTCCTAGGAAATCCCTGTTACACGGGGAGGGTCTGAACACCTGGGAATTATGAACTGAGGCAACTATTGTTGCAAGGGAAGAGCTTTCAACAGAAACATTTTCAATTTATTTTAATGTATTCATTTTGTGGTTCTAAAATGTATTCTGTTGCTCCAACTCAGGTTGTTCTGTGGTTCTGTGAAAGAAACCGGTTTGGTGGCCCCGGCCGTGGATGTTATTTGGGCTTTGGCAAGAACCAGGAGAACAAAGTAGGAATTGACATGACACAGTGAACAATTACACTGAAACTAAATTGGCCACTGCCAACATTTGCCAGTGTCCAGTGGCAAATGCTTGATGCTCAAGGAATTGTAGGCTTTGGATGTAATGGATGGCAAGAAAAAGGCCCGACTTCTTCACAGGGAATTCTTTCCTGCCACACAAGAAACACTGTGTTTGTGTTAGGAATGAAGCAATAAAGATAAGGCGCTTTTCTGAAAATATGATTGCTGATTGTTACTCACTTCCTCTGATTTTACTTTCCCAAACAGGTCTGCATTCCTCTGACTTACACAAGAAGAGATTTGTCTCACTTGTTAGTTCAAGCTGAGGCCAAGTTTCCTTTCTTTGACTGTGCCACCCTGTGTTTCCCTTCCAAAAGCTTCAAATCCAGGTGTGAATCTACCCCTTAATCTGTCTCTTAGTAAAAGTTCTAGTCCTTTAGAAATCTGACCCTTTAATCTCATATTCTAAGACAGAGCAGTAACGTGTGTAACTTGTGCTTAACTCAAGGAGAAGGATTTTTGTCAAAATATAAAATGTCCTCAGTAAGGACAGTAATCAGCAAGCAAATCTGGAAGTTGACGTAAGGCTTGATGGCTTTTAAATAAAACTCCTGATGTTCAGGTGGAAATGATGTCTCATTAAAATATTGGCCAGGCAGCTCGTAGTCCTTTTTACTTAGGACCTCCACCAAAAAGGGCTGCCAAAATCATACACCTGCGTGAGCCTGGTTTGATCCTGATGTTGCTTTTTCTCTGATGATGGGAAGCATCCCTTGGAGCCAGTGTTCCTGGGAGTGTGGGTACAACCCTTGGTAGCGACCTCGGATCACTGACTAAAAGAAGGACTTGACGAAAACCAGGAAAAACCCGTGGCTTTCTAACAACTCCTCTTGTCACCACGTGTGTTCTGCAGTGGGAGCACTTTTCTTGCTGTCCTGCCCAATGTAAATTGTCCCTGTGTGCTGACTGCGGAGCCAGGAGCCAGTCAGCACAGAACAAATGCTCTCAGCAAAACTCAGCCAGCTGTGTCAGCTGCCTCTGCAAGCATTCCCTTACCAAAAAGTGAAAATGAAACCTGGGAATATTGTCTTTGAACAAACAGGTGTGGCAGCAGGAGGAGACTGAGGTGGGAAAACTCACTACTGCTTCCTGGGATATGGGCTAGATGTGTTAAATGCCTTTTTTGCCTATTTGTAACAGTGGGACAAAAAAACACTACAACCAAACCCCAAACCCCAAACCAACCCAAAGCTCGACAAACAGAGCAAATGGAGCAGTTCCATTACTTCTCACTCCACTTGCTGCCCAAGTGCTTTGGTCACAGTTTGACTGATGAGGAATGGTGGGATTTGCCACTGCTGGAAGAGTTCAGTTCCCACCAGGACTAGGACCTGAGTACCCAAGAAAGGATTATTTCAGCTGTCCCAGAAAGTTCTCTTTCCCTTGGGAAGAGCAGGCTGGGTAGGGAAGTGTGGAGCTCTCAGTGGCTGCTGCCAGAGGAGCTGCCGCCGCCGTTGTTTTTCAAGGAACCTCCTTGAAATGTGTTTATGCTACAGGAAAAGCAAGCTTATAATTTTCCTGAGCTGCTGGCACCTTTCCAGGAAGGCATTGCTTTGTGTGTCAACTCTTTCTGGGGTCGGTGTGTCGTAATCACTGCTCCGGGAAGAATGGGAGGAAAGGAGATTCCTTTTAGTCTCCAATCCTGTGCCCTGTTTCTCTGTTAGTCATCCCTAGGAGTGGAAGCTTCTGTGGGGTTTGGAGCTGAGAGCAGTTCTCTGTACCCTTGGTGAGGCCAGAACTGCTTGTTGCCATCTAGAAAATAACCGGGGGGCTGCTGGGGTCATCTTTTGTGTAAGATTTAGGGACATTAACAACGGGAGTGTGACAAATCTTGGTGCCACAGAGGCAATTCCATACCCATGCAGAGCAGGTGGATGCAGGAAACACAGTGGGATGTTCTGTGCTTTTCCGGCTGGGGCAGATGGGTTTGCTTCTTGTGCTCAGCGTGCTGTAAACAAAGTGACAGAGGGTAAAATTGATACAGGTTTTCTCCTGCTGTTTCCATAGGTGAACATGAAAGCAGGGTTGTCCTGAGGAATGGCAGGAAATAGTGCACATGGATTGGAACTGGTCGTCAGGCTTACAAAACCCATGAAATATATAACCCTCCTGCAATAATTTATTGCTACAGATCTTATGTTCATGTCCTAAGTCACACAAAAAACCTCATTCATAAATTTAATTTTGGTCCAATTGTTTCTGCCAAGATTTTCTTTACAGGAAAAAGCCCACAGACTACTTTTGACTTCCAGCAGCGAAAAGGAAACCAGGCATTCCTGGAATTATTATCAAAATTCCTTTGTCTCTGCAGGGCAGGAAGCCAGACTGCTTTGTTTTAATAGCATTTTTCTATCCTTAAACCTCCAAGGCTGTCTATATGTCTCAATTTTCTCCAGAAATTTTGGAATGCTGTCTGCATTTTGTTACAGCAGCTGCCCTGACAGCTCATTTATACACTGATTTTACCTCCCTTGCCCACAGCACTACAGTATCTAAGCTGATCCCTCTGTAATAAAGCAGTAGGCAGGCTGGTTTGCTTGTGTCTCTAACATGACTTGCTGTGGTCATACATATGTAATATAATGGGATTGGTAATCCTCCCCCCCCACCCCAACTGTTTTACTTGGAGTTTTCCTGCAGTTTGTATTTAGAGTCACATCTGTATTTTATGCCCAGAACCCTGGGAATAATTCTTTTTGTCTTTATTCTAAAAAATCTCAGGAGATTCAGTCCTACTTTACAACTGCTGGTAGAGAAAAATGTCAGTATTTTTTTTAGTTTTCTGGAATTTATTCTATTTCACAACAATACTATATTTTAGTTTCATTGGTAATATTAATCAGAGGTGATAAATGGGACTGTACCACCTGCCTGGGAAATGCTCACGTGTCTCTTGTAGCTTTTTGCCTGCCGATGGGGCAAATTCTTCCTCCCTGTAACCCTATAAAAGAAGCTTTCAGAGTGGCCACAATGAAATCCTGGTAATTTGAGGGCAGGTGGTTCACGGGAAGACCCTCCCCTCACGTGCACATGTCCACACAAACACATGCACTTGATTTTTGAGTCTGACTCATCTTTCAGTGTGTGTTGTGTGACCCAGAAGGGGTAAGAAAGGGCCCTGGGGAGCTCCTCGTGCCGGGGGCAGAGGATTAGTCACGGATTGCTCCGTGTAAACCTCAGCGAGAAGGACATGACCGCTTCCAACAGCCTTTGGAACCAAAAGCCCTGCGCAATTATTTGGATGTTTGTGGAGAGGAAATGCGTAAATTGCTTTCCCATTAGTGAAGTAACCAGGAAATAAACAGAGGAGACCTTGTTTAAAATATTTGTTTTGTTCCGATGATGAAGATAAGCAGCTGGGAGAGCTCTCAAGTTGGACTGCTCTCCCTGAGTCATCCCAGCTTTGTCTGGATGTCGAAGGGCCTCGTGCTGAACACGGCACTATAGCCCTACAAATGGATGCAGATGATTTAGAAACCTGAGGAATTATTGCAACTGCTAATTTGCCATTTTCAGGTTCCAGAGCACTTCCTGCATTTGGCTGATTTCATCCTTGTTGGATGAAATGGTGCTCGGAACATAAAAGGAGAAGGTGCTGGGGCAGCCAACAGCAGTGGCATCAATTCCTGTGTTTGAGGGACAGCTCAGAGGGTGGATTTGGGAATGGCTGTACTGGGTGGCTGATTTGGATGGACACACATCCACGAGGGTGGACAAGACCATTCCATGGAAGGCAACTGAAGTTCTTTAGTTAGGGTTGCATGGAGAGATAGTTGAGCCTTGGAAGCATAGTAAGGTGAAAATACTTGTCAGGAAGATGCTCACAACATTTAAAGCCCAAGGATCAGCTTCACTAATGCTGGGGCCAAGTGGGGGAGCTGCCAGGCAGCAGCATCCTGAGGAAGCTGCCACATCTGCTGTGCTGGGTTCTGCAGGACCACTGGAGAAGTCTCACATGCAGCCCAGGGAATGGCCAGCTGGTTGTTGAATGGGCTGACTTGGGAAATCTCAGCTGGTTTTGCTACAAAGACATTGCAGATCCACAACCACAGCAGAGGAGAGGACAAGGGGCTCCATTTGCCATGTCTGGGGTAAATCATTATAAGTCATTAGTTCAACAGCTTTCTAGCAGGTAAATGTGCCCAGTACAGCTCTCAGTAATACGTGCTGTGCTTTGTTACCTGTGTTGAGATTACTTTTAAATTATGAGTGCTTTAATCGGCATCATATTAATATAACAGCAGTCTATGTTGATTGCAGTAAAATAAGACTGAAAAAGCACTGAGAAACCAGAAAGTTGTTTATGTGGAGCATTTGGCTTTCTCTGAAGCCCTGACAAAACACAGGCTCCCATGGTTTATGCCTCTCACAAGTGTTGTTCTGCAGCAGTCCATGTTGTGGGTTTGTGTCTGTGCACTTTCACAAAATAAAGCACAGTCTGATTAGTTCCCAGGCCCAGCTGCAACAGTGTAGGATGCAGGACAGAAATCTCAGGAAGGCAGCAAAGGCAACAAGGCAGGGGAAAATGTGGGTTTAGGACAGAAAGAATCTCACCATGTGGATAGGAAAATATGTAAAAGTGCCTAAACCTCATCCCTGGAAGAGCTTGGAAGCCTAAAAGTGTAATGTGGCAGGGTTAGGCTTGCAGCACATGAGTCCCCTCTGCCCTGGCTGCTGGGTGTCTCTCTGGAATAATCCCATAATCCCAGCATCATATCAGGAGCACAAAGATACTGATCAGACATGCAGATCTTCAGAAATTAGGGAAATAATGAGCTGAAGCTGGGCATTATCCTCTGTTGGGTGATGTCTGGTCTGCTGTGCCACAGAAATCTTTCTGCCCCTAAGATCAGGATGTTTGGGCTATCAGGAACATGCAGGAGACATCTGCAGAGTTTTCCAAAGTGCTGAAGTAGTTGAGTGCTGATTTCAGCCAGAGCTGGACACTTAGGCTGATTCCTGATCTCTGAGGTCCCTCTTGGGGCTTTCTCCTCGCAGGGATTTCATCTGGAGACATGGATGCTCCAGTTGTGGAGGGAGCAGCCCAGGAGATGAGAGTCCCTAGACAGCAACATGCTTGCACTGATAGATTTTAAATACCTTGTCATTTGAATACTTCTTTTCATTAT
This sequence comes from Nicator chloris, assembly GCA_013400495.1. Taxonomy (NCBI): domain Eukaryota; kingdom Metazoa; phylum Chordata; class Aves; order Passeriformes; family Pycnonotidae; genus Nicator; species Nicator chloris. The sequence continues at coordinate 426,197 of WAAE01019691.1, read as the reverse complement.
CCCTTCCCCAATCATTCCAAAAGAGTCTTACAGAGGAGATGGAGACTGTACCGAGAGCCTTTTCCTCTACTATTGTGTAGCTGCCAGCTGAAATGGATAGAGCTAATTTTTCCTTGGAATGAGGTTCTGCGCTGAGATTGCTGGTGCAGTAATTTTACAAAATGCTCATCTTCCCTGCTCTAAATGTGCCCAGCTCAGGAGGGACAGGCAGGCGTTACTGTACCATGGCTCTGTAATGGGCTCTGGAAGCAAGAGAGTGGTTTCAGTCCCCAGGACATATTTAATCTTGTAACATCTTTTACTGCATTTAATAGCCTGTCCTACATCTTAATCACTCAGTGTAGAGAAATTAATCCAAAACCCCCTTTTGTCCTGATAATTTTAAATTTCCACTGAGTTTGCCCAGGTTGGCCTGTCTTTCTCTGGCAGTTCCCCAGCTTCTGCCCTTGCCTTCTCATGGGAATGCTCCCTGTGACTCCTCCTAGAGATGGATAATTGTGCTCATCTCACTGCTTCTTCCCTTATTGGTTTTGTAGGTTTTCCTGCTGTGTTTGCAGGAGGCTTTGGTTGCTGTGTGCACACCACAGTTCATGCAGGATGCTCCTATTGCAGGGAATGAAGCATCAGAAGGATCAGAAGTGAGACAAAGAGCTGGAAACAGAGCCTGAGAGAGTGGCCCTGCTGCCCCTCTTGCTTTCCTGGCACTGCCTGCTGCCCAAACATCTCTTGGAGCCCCTGCGTCTCCATCCAAATTTACCCCGTGTAAACCTGGAAGAGGGACTGTTGGTTTCACTCACACAGGGAGGAGGAAGAGTTGTGGGTTGTCTGTTCCCCCACATATTCATGTGGCCATTGATCTTTGTTGTGAGTTTTGGCATCTCTTTTGTAGTTGTAGCAAGAAAATGTTCAATGGTTCAATGGTTTCTATAATGTGAGAGTTTCTATTCCTGTACTCTCAGGAACATCGCTTGAGCTTGGGACTGAGTCACACAAACAGTAACCCATAAAAGAGGAGTTTACAGGTTGGATAACTGCCTCCTGATGAGGCACTAGATGAGCATAAAAATGATTGAGAGGTTTGGTCTGATTCAGAATTCCTGGAGATGTTGTTTTCAGGTTTGGCCTAAGCTGCAATTTGCCAGGTGGAAGCCAATGTATTATTAACTTGAGATTGCTGTACCAATAGTAAAATTCTCACATAAACTAACTTTTCTAAACTATGTGTCTTCAACATCTGATGATTGGAGCCTGTAAAATACAATTTTATATGCTAAGAAAAGTGGCTGTGAGCATCTGTGGGGAGTTGTGGGGATTGTGAGGGACCTTTAGTGAATGTATTTGGTGTCTCAGTCAGTTTGACCCTCTGGGTTTTGCACAAATATTGCTGTTGCTGGGAAGCTTTGTATTTTCATTTATAGTAGTTTTTTCATTTTGTCCTGTAAATGTTCATTTAACAGAGGCACAGCAGAACTGGGAGAAGCTGGAGGTGGCTCTGTGGATACAGTGGTTTCTCAGTGGCCACAGGTTTGCAGGGGACCCAGGGCCTTTTCAGCAAGGGACACATAAGAGATGCAATTCTATGTGACCAGGAGGCACCAGTGTAAGGTTGAGATTCCCGTGTGAAATCAGGTGGAAAGCTGGAAAAGGCAAGGCTGAGAGTAGCCTGGCTTAGGGAAGGGAGGAGATGAGGGCACTGGCTTGGAGACATGAATGAGTGCTTCATCTCCCTTCCTTCCCTAAGCAAAGCTGTTCTCAGCTAGTGCCTTTTCCAGCCTCCCATTTGATTCCGTGCAGGGGCCTGAACATCCATCCCCCTTTCCTTCTGCTGTGTTTCCAGTCTGGGGGCTGTGCCTGCTCTTGGGGACACTCCTGATGAGCACAGGAGAGTGCGGTGGCACAGGGACAAACCCGAGTGGCTGAGTAAATGGAACTGATAAAGATTTTACTGATCATAAACCACAGCCAGTCAATACCAGAACAAGCTGACAGCCAGTGGGAAAGGCTTCAGCAACAGCATAATGGGTTTGATTTTTTCTGTTTCCATCAATAACGTGCCAAATGCATTCAGCACAGGCTGAAGGGGACCTAACGGGGTATCTAACAGGCCAGCAGGGAAAGCCTTGCTGTTGTCACCTCTAGCACCAAAAAACCCCAAACAAAGCAAGGTTAGTGTTTCAGCAGCCCATTAGTGTGACAGTGTTATCCAGCTGTTAGCAAAAGCGTTACCTCAGCTGACATCTGAGATAATTTTTAGGTGCTCCTATAGTTGAATCCTTTATTCTCCATGCAAGGTTTTGAAACCTTTTTTTTAGCTTGTTTTTTGAGCTTAGTTTTTTTCCAGATGGACTCATCTGGAAATTTTGTTGCACCTAAAGCTAAATGCACAACAGAACCTCCAGCCTAAATCAGTAATATTCTTACGTGGAAGTCAACAATACTTTTCTAGTAAGTTGTGTCACTGGCAGCATTTGGATGACCTGGGACATTCCTTGGTGACCTTGGGAAGAAGGAAAGCCTTGGGAGAGCTTCACCATAGGGATGTGTGTGCACAGTCAGCCCAGACCTGCTCACTAAACTGCCTGATCCACAGCGGCACCTAAACCCAGGCAAATGCAAACACCTTGGAATCTGAGTCAGACCCCAGCACTGAATTGTTAAAGGCACAGCAAGGGCTGCCTTAAGATAAGGAGAGTATGCTTTCTTCTCATAAATAATCTGTGATTAAAAGCTGCTGCACCTGAGAAAACACAGTTTTTATGTGAAATCTGAATAAAATTCTCTGATTACAGAGATAAGGTAATTAGCACCTGTCTGTGTGTAATGTGTGCTGAAAAGGGGAAACATGGCACATGATGCCTGAGAAGTGTCAGGGCTGCCACTGCATCCTGGATGTTTGAACCAGCATGTGCCAGCTTTTCCCTTTGCTAGGATTCAGTTTTGACACACTTGGTAAACTAGCTCAGATAAGTTAATTATATTTTTAATTACTGGGAGAAGTCAGGAATTGCTGGATCCATAATCACGAGGAATCTGAGCTTGGGGTGGGAGAATTTCAGACAACAGCCAGACTGAGAAATGCAAACCCTGTCTTAGTGCCATGGTGCTCACTGTCCCAAAACTTCCTGAGAATATGTGCCTTTGTTGTAAATAGCTGCTAAACATTCTGGTGAGCTTAATAAAATCCTGCCTTGGGCAGATGTCTTTCTTTCTACATGATAGCACTAATCCCAGTGTCGCTGTGTTGCGGGGGAACTCGGCTGCACTCTAATAAGAAGTTCTCCAGCACTTCTTCAGTAAGGGATGTTATGTAAGATGTGCAGCCCTAACAGAAAATCGTAAGAGACAGGACTAAAAATGACCTTGGGAGGTCCTCTGATCCTGCCCTGGGGAGGTGGACGCTGCCAGTGCCAGCACTGAGTGCAAGGGGTGTAAATTGCTGAGAGTGTAAATCCAGCAGTGCCATTTTATTTTTTTTATATCCAAACAAGGTAGCTGAAAGGGGATGGATTGCAGTGATAGCATGTCTCAGTCATGAATATTAATACTGAGGTAATTAAATCAGATGACTAGGAATTCTAGGACAGGGAGATGGTTTGCTTGTCACTGAATCTGGTCCTCAGTTGGCAGAGAAACCCTTTCCTGAATGGATGGAGCTGCCAGGTAGTTACAGGAGGGTTTAGTGTAGCCCTTGCACAACCTTGGTTTTCATTTCCCATTTATTGAAAGATTATTTAGTTGTCACTGCAGTGTGATGGGTGTGGATTTGAATGACCAAAATCTGATTTGATGTGCAGTTATTAAATTCCTGCCAGCACAGTGCAGGAATCTCAAAGGTCTTTTCCAACCTTGTTAATTCAGTGATTCTGGAAGAGCAGCATAACAAATGGAGTTTGTTGAAGCTGGGTATACCGGAACCAAATTCTTGGTGCCACACATCAAAGTATCCCTACACCCAATGTACTGAATTCTTTGCCCAGGTAAACTTTTGGCAGTTTCCCTCACTTTTATCCTCAGTATTTAAAATATGTGCCTTGGGATGCGGCTCTCAAGGATTCTGGAGACCTCCTTTAGGAACATGAATGCCAAAGCAGGAAGTATTGCTGGTAACAGAATCCAGGTGAATTTTGCATTATCACCAAATTGTGTTTTTCCATTTTCTGGCCATGAGGATGTAAGGATTGCCTCAGAGCAGCCTTCTGTCCAGCTCTTGGGTCTCCCATTCTGTCTTTCCCTCAAACACTCCTCTGTTGGATAAAATCCCTTTCACCTGCTGTGCTGGGCTTGTTACTCCAGCTCCTATGAACAAGTAGAAAAGTAGGTTGAACCTCTGGGGTTTTGCCTTCTGTGGGGTTCCCATCCCTTTTCCAGAAATCTAATAAGTGTGTAGAGGACCTCAGACTTTTAAGATGTTCTCCAGTGCAGTCCGACAACGGCCTGTGAGGTGTAAACCTCAAAAAAACCAAAAACAAACAAAAAAACATACCAAAAGAACCCACCCAAACTCAGAAAGAGGAAAATATCAGAATTTAACATGACATCCTCACCCATTCTAAAGCAGCAGAGGATAATCTGGCTTAAAGAATATTATGAATTCCTTGCTAGACTGAGACCAGGCGTAGTCATATAAAAATGGATAAAGCCAATGCACAAATATGCCTTTGGCAGCAACATAAGTGTCTGATAAAGTTTGACATAACCCCAAAATATCTCCTTGCTTCAAGAGTGTGGATGTCAAAAGAAAAAGAGATCAGCTACGTAAATATTGATGTTCTCTTACAACATGTTAGAGTGACAGATGTGGAGAGAGGGTGAATTGTCACTGAATTTCCCTAAGAGCAAGATATTTCTGTGTCTCTAATAGTTCAGAAACTAGTTTTATTTCAGCCCTGGAATGAAGCAGCACATGTTGATCACGTTCTCAATGATGTTAAGAGCACGGGAAGATCAAGGAGGGAAGCTCATTTGGTAGTAACCGATCCCTGAGAATGGGAATTTTTCCAAATTGTTACGCCCTTAGCAATGCCTCACAAAGGAAGATGGGAAGGAGTGGAAATCATGTAACCAAGGGACTCACAGGGGCTGAAAGTGGCAGTAATGACATGAGCCAGTGACTGTCCTGTTTGCACAGGTTGTTCCAGAGCAGAAGAAATGGATCATACAGGTCTTCTCATAAACACTTTTAGGTGCAACTTCTGTTTGGGTGGGTTTTTTTAAAGTTTGATGACAGTGTTTCAATCCATGTGTTTTCAATTTCTCCATCTCCTGTGTCCTTGACTGACTTTTCTGCTCATTTTTCCTGTAAGCTCTTAACATCCCAGCATAAATATATTAAGAGATCCTGAAATATATATGTGTCTAGTCTATGTGTCAAGAAGACTCATATACATAAGGATTTGCTTGCTCAAGCCTTTGGTAATGACCTAATTTTCCCTTTTAATCAGATTACAAGAGGAGATTTAAGTAACTGTTTCACACTTTAGAAGGGTTAAGAGGCACAGAGATTCCAGACCAAATCCTCAGCTGGTAGGAGCTGGAATCGGGAAGTTGAGAACTGAGGCTGAGTTGTGTGATTTGAAGCAGGAGAGATCTCAGCTCTGGACTCCCAACAGACAAATGAAGGAATAAAACTAAGAGGCGACATTGCCAAGAGGTGTGTGTTGTCTGAGGAGATAAGGAATGCTCAGCCAGGAAATCACAGAAGGCCTGGAGCTGAAGAGAATCCAGAGGGGAGCTCACACGGAGGGAACTGGTGGGCACAGCTGGGAAGTTGGACTCAAGCATGAAGTCCAAACCCGTGCTGACACAGCAGTCAACTTGTAACCAAGGAATTTAGAGCTGGCCAGTGCCAGAGGGAGCACCTGATCCAGCCCCTCTGACAAGATTGGTGCTCAGGAATCATCTCATGTAGACAACAACAGAGAGAAGGGTTGGGCTGTGCTGGGAGCTGGTGCCGTGACTGTGAGGGAGCTCCCGCAGCTCCTCCCAGGAGTGCCTGTGCTGGGAAGGAGCTGATTTGGTGGGAGGGCCCCTGTCGTAGGGAGTTAATTGAATGAGCTGTTCATCTCCTAAGTGCTCATCTGAGCCAAGCTCAGCGGCTCTCCAGAGATGCACCCATCACTAGCTATGAAAATCCTCACGCAGCAGAGCGCACAGAACCTCAGATTACCTCTTCCTCTTTTATTGCACAAGGCTATTTTTAATCCAGTGCCTGGCTGGGCATTAATCATCTTTGACAAATTACTGTGTGTTGTCTTCATGTTGTGTAAATTCCCATGCATATTTTAGCCTATTGCAGTCTCATAAGAGCAGTAAGTGACACCTTATTCCCCTTATTTTATGGGCAGGCTGCAGTAGTGATGAGGTATCAGAGGAAATTCATGCCCAAATTCATCTGTCAATTTAAACCAGTGGACAGCTGTCTTGTCAATGCAGCTTTGCAGGGCTGTATCAGCCTTCAGCACTGCCCCAATACCCATGGATTCCATACAATCCATCATCAATTTTGCTAATTACATGGCAATGTGAGAACAAACAAATGTGTGATGGGAATTGACATCGCAGAGGAAGCTGAGTGGATCACTTGAGTCAGGAACACGTACATGCGGAATTCCACCTACATACAAGGAGGTGCAAGAGTCACAGCAGGTTTTCTGCACCTTTTTTCTTACACTTGAGTGCTGCACTCCTAGACACGTCTCTCTCTTAGATCCAGGACTTTAGGAGCAGCAAGTCTATGTGACCCAAGAAATGTGTGATGGTAAACCTTGTGGGTGCTGTTAGTGCCGGATCAGGGATCTCCTCTTCTTATGTCAAGTTCTTGGGAGCAGACTGGGAGTGACTCCTGTTCTTCACAATGCAAAAAAGGTTGCGCTCGTGGAGGCCGATGAGTGACTGGTGAGCAGAGCAAGCAGGGTTTGCCCTTTGTGCAGTTTTGAGGGCAGAGCATGGCAACAGCAGCGTGTCCCTGGCATGTGGGGGCGAGGAGGACACGCCGTGAGCCGCGCTGTGCCCCGGCTGGTCCTGCTGTCCACCAGCTGGGAACCTCCCAGGCCCTGGGGACACACAGCTGCTTCCCAGCCCAGCCTCAGCTGTGGCAGCACGGCCTGGCAGGAGCTGGGGTGGAGCCCACGAGCTGCTGTGCTTCCCGGGGAGGTTGTGTGTGCCCCAGAGCCCCGGGACGGTGCGAGGGGTTCCTCTGAGCCCGGCTGCCTGCACAGCACCATCTGCTCTCCCTGGGCTCCACAGCGCTGACCCGGTGGGATAATGCATTACCCCTATAGAGCATTTCCAAGTGGGGGTGGGTTGGAAGAACTTGAGCCTGTGTTGTTTTTCTGTGAGATTCCCTGGGCCTGAGAAGGGACCACCTTAAGGTGCAGCAGTTCAGAATCACAAGCAACAAGGAATTGATCAATTCCAGGATCAGTGTTGTTTGCTCTGCCCTGGGAGGAGCAGAGTGGGATGTTCCATGGATATTTGAGAGAGGTAATCTGCTGTGAGTACGAGTGAGAATGTGGCAAAGGCTCTGGCACTGGTAAACACAAGCAGATCTCTGTGGATAATACGAGTTTTTTTCTGTTTGATTTTTTAGAATCAACCTTGTCCTATGTTAGGCAGCTGGAGGCCAGAGTAAGACAGCTGGAGGAGGAAAATCGCATGCTGCCCCAGGTGGGTGACAGCCCCGCGGGAGTGCCCGGGCTGCAGAGGGACCAGCAGCCCTTGTCCTTCCTGCGTTTGAACACTCAGATAACCAAAGGCTCTCACATCTGTTTGCTCATCTTGCTGTGTTTGAGTAGGGGATTCATTTAAGGCTGCAACAGTGCTTTCATTAAAATTTTTCCTTTGCAGGCTTTGATACCTTGTTAAGAAAATTTCCTGGAAGCCGCTACTTCTAATTAATTAATTAATGGGTTGGGAATCACAGAGAACTGACCCTTTGCATTCTGGTTTTATTCCAAGAGATTCTTGTTAAAATATCAACTACTTTTTATAGTTAACCAAAATATTTTGCTCTAAAAGTGCAAACATGATAAGTAATAATTGGGTTATATTGTTTTTAATACTTCAAGGAATACGTTAGCTACATTAATGCAAGACTGAAATTCAATTGAATAAATAAGCAAATGTGATGTTAAAGGTTTTCCCAACATGTTTCTAAGAATGGAAAATTTAGTAGTCCAGTACAAATGAATCAAAGACACTTGTAATTTTCATATATGCACATACTTACTAGAACGTATTTCTATTATATTTCATTAAATAATCCTTAGGAAAATCCATCAGGTCTTCAAGTGAAGTTGCCCACTGGAAAAGAAGTTGGATTTTGCTTAAATTGAACACTAGTCATTGGTCTGATGAAGACAAGTGCTTTTTGTTGGACTTAGTACCACTGTTTGACTGTAAAATCCAAGGTAACAGTGATGTAGTAAGGAGTAAAATCCACTGGCTCAGATTTATTGCCTTTTCCTAAGGCAGATTTTAAAGTGTGGTGGCTTTTCCCCTCACCTTTCATATGACAGTTGGAAGGGCCTCTGCAGCTCTTTGCTTGGTGACCTTGCGCACTTTGCTTCTCTCTACCCTAATTTTTGGATCTGGAAAAGAAGGACAACAAGAAATGTCTGCTCATTAACATGTAAACAGTTTCAGTAGGAAAGACAAAGGTTGATCCTCAGTGATAACAAATATTATTTGCTTTTCAAGAATGGTTCTCAGGCAAATGTTAACAATACATAATCCAATTTTTAACAACCACCCAAAAATACTGAGTGGTTTGTCTTGGGTCTGGAACAACACTGGGAGGTAAATTGTGCAGAACATTCTTCATGGGTCTTTAGAAGTGTCCGTGTGTTTTGTGTTTGGTTTGTCTGGATTTGAGGTGCTGAGGCAGAACTCACAAAAAGCATTCTCAAATCTTACCAAAGCCTCAAACACCCACACTCTGTGCATTGAGTTCAGTGAAAATACCTTGGCTGGGGTGCCAAACCAGAGAACAGTGCCTGTGGAAACAGCCTGGCACCTAAGCCTGTAGCTGTTGCAAAAACCATTGAAACAAAATATGCTGAGGGTAGGGTTTTGAAGGGGAAGAGCAAGGTGAGCAAGCCCGGAAACTACTTTTTGTTTTCAAATAGCCAGGTCAGTTTGTCATATGTATGGTTTTGTTGGCACAAGGATCTGTGGCAAAGTTCTGAAAAATCTCCTCATATCTCTGGGTACTTCATTCTAAGACTTAATGAGTGGCAAAAGTTCACATTTCCTGGCATATTTTACTCTTTCTCCTGGTTGAAGTCATGGCTTTGGGGAGAGGAAGGAAGTGTAGACACCGAGCTTATTCTAACTTTGCACTCATCACCTCGGTGTTACATTTGCCTGAGTTTGTTTTGGGGGTTTGTTATTCCTGTGGGGCCCACCTAGAACGTGCTCACCTCAGTGGTGATCAGGCCCTGTCACAAAGACAAGGATGCAGGATGGAAATGCATAAACTCCTGGCACTGGTTTAATTCCATTTAATGGGAGGAGTGGGAATTTGTTGGGCATGAAGCCAAGCCAAATGCTTTTGACAAATAAACTGAAAATCTACAACAAGCTCTGCAACTGATGAAGGTTTTTGGCACAGCCCTTACTCAGTTACAGTGTCCTGCCTTAAATTTCAGAACTGCCTCAGTGAGAGATGCCTTTTGCTTTTTGGGTAGCCCCTTCCCGATGGGGTGCTGGAGCACTGGGAGGGTTTGGGAATTGCAGGACTGCATTTAGGAGAGAGGTGACAACTCACAGTCATGAGTGTGATACTTCTGCTGTCTCCACTGAGGAGCCCTGGCCTTGTCTCAGGCTTTTTTCTCTCCCCCTGCCATGCTTTTCTTCTTTTTCCTCTCTGCTTTCAATATCCTTTCTTCTCCCCCTTTTCTGCTTATGTGTCACTCATGGAAATGCACTGACACATTTGTCGACACCTCTCCAGACAAATCATTCTGTTCCTCTGTCACTTCGATGTGGTTCTTTTCCAATTTCTTTTGCTTTGCTTGTCTCCCTCCATATGTATTAGTTTTCTTTTCAAAACCCCACAGACCTCTAATGTAAAGGTTTTATTAATATTTAGTGGCAAGAGCATTTCCAAAGCAAATGGTTTTAAGTGCTGCCATCACTGTTCAAATGGAACCTGGGTTTCAGCTCACTCTGCTGTACCAAAGGCCTGCTTTGTCAGGGGAATTGCAGTACCACCGCTGAGTCAATATTTTAGTTTGGTCAGGTAGTAGAAAAGGTATAAAAATGGGAATATTCGCTTAAGCCTGTTAATGTCTCTTGCTGTGCTGCACCATGGTTGAGAAGGTGGCTCAGAGCACAGGAAGGGGTTTCAGAGTTACAAGGAGCTGTAGGTTGCAGTTTTGGTGAGAGCTGTTCTTTTGTTGTTGTTGTTCTGTTTTCCTTCTCTCCAATAGCAAGAAATTATCCAGACCTTTTCAGTTTCTGGCCACAAACAGGACTTTTGAGCAAGAAAGCAGATACTTTCCAAGATTTATGGCATGCAGCTGGATCCTCTGTTGGGAATGCCAGACTGAGCTAGCTGTGGCCGGACCAAGGGGTGAGCAGCTTGCACTGGTGCTCCTCAAACACTCCTGTGGGCAAGGCTGTGTGACAGCAGGGCCTGGGGGCTGCAGGGCTTGAGCAAGAGCATTTCTGGTTTGCTGGATGGAGTTCAGGCCAGAGTAGTTCCCCGTGGGGCCGGGGCAGGAGCAGCACACGGGCTCTGGCAGTGCCTGCTGCTGACTCAAAGCGCACATGGAACTGCAGCACCACTGGGGATTGGGTTGTGCAGCTGACATTGAAAAGGGAAAACGCAGCATCAGCAGTGCTCTAACCACGTACAGTGTGTTGACCCTGGCTGGAGGCCAGGTGCCCACCCAAGCTGCTCCATCACTCCCTTCCCCAGCTGGTCAGGGGGAGAAAACACAGCACAAGGCTCATGGGTTGAGATAAGGACAGGGACAGATCACTCCCCGGTTACTGTCATGGTTAGAACAGACTTGGCCTGGAGAAATTAGTTTAATTCATTACTGCTCTAATCAGAGTAGGATAATGAGAAATAGAAACTAAATCTTAAAACCCCTTCCCCTCACCCCTCCCTTCTTCCCTGGCTCAGCTTTATTCCTGATTTTCTCTATCTCCTCCCCATCAGCAGCACAGGGTGGACAGGACATTTTTTCCTCCTTCTTAAATGTGTAACTCATCTGCACTGAGCTGCAGGGCTGAGAACTGGGGAGCCATCCCTAAAGCCTCTCCATTACTAAACCCCTAAATCTTCCCCTGCCACTCAAATCTTGTCACACCAGTCCACTACACCACAGTGTAACACCTATGCTGTTGTAATGAAGATACTCAGTGATAATTAATAAAATATGTAGGGATCAAAGGTTGGATTTTTATCCCAGTTCCAGCTCTCTGGGCTGTGACAGCCCTGTTATGTCAGTGAGTAACTTCAGAGGCCTGGAAAGAGCAGTGTCCTCCCAGACTTGCCATGGTGCATGACTGCTCCCTGTGCCTTATGCTGGGGGAAGCCAGATCAGGATCTGGCATCTGCACGTCAATTAGCTGAAGATATCCCTGAGTTTTTGTCGGGGTGGTATTTCAGGGCTGATCAGCTCAGCTGAAACACTCTGGGAATGTGGACATCTGTCATATAATGACAGTGAATGCATTTGCAAAAGACAAACTTGGCAAGTCACCCAATTTAAATTGCTTCAGTTCTTATTTGTTTCACAGGAGGAGGAGACTTTTCCCCTTCCAGCTCTTTGTCCTTGTAATTCAGCTTTCCCTTTCAGTGAAGGGGAGGGCAAGCATTGCCAGGATGCTGCAGACAAAGTGCCAGTGGGGCTGGAGTTGGGATGCAGGGAGTGAGCTCCTGGCTTGCACAGCTCAGGACCAGGAGGCAGCTCTGGTGCTGGGCTGAACTGGAGCCCTTCTGCTCCTGCTCACCTGGGCTCTGCTGCCTCTGTTTCCTCATTGTTGCCTTTCCAAGGCATTTGGTCCTTTTCCATCTCTTTTTGCTTTTGTATTTCTCTCACTTGCACTGTTGCTTCAGGCCCTTTTTCGGGGGGGGGTTGCATCCTTGTTAGTCCACTCCAGCCCTGGTATGTTAAACTGGGACATGGCAGGCATGGCTCTTAGGCACACATTGGTTTGTTTTTAAGCTCTTCCAAAATTTCCATTTCCTTCTTTCTTCCCCCTTCCATTAGATTATCCCATTTTATTTCAACTCATTTCCATTCCTTTCAAAAACCTTTCACTGAGATCTGTGGTTTTTATTTTCCCCCTTCATGATATTTTTTTTAATTATAAATCCAATTAGAAGATGGGAACTGTTTGGTTAGTGGATTTTTCCTAAAATCTGTGTCACTCACAATCTCACAGTGTTTGTCTCCTCCTTTCCTTAGCATGTAGAATAGGGAATCCTTCAACCAAAACGTAATTAAAAGCCATTGAACAAATGGATGTTTCCTAATCATGTCATCAAATATTTGCTGAAAGAAAGTGAATCAAGAGCATCCACCCACCCAGTTCTTTCATGTGCTCCCATCCCCAGTAAATTAATAGGCCATAAATGAAGGGCTCCTGTTCCCAGCAGCTGAGGTTCTGGGCAGTGCCCATTGTGCTTGGCAGAGGAGGGCTGGAAGACAAGAGCTCATGAGTTTCATGTTACTAAGACACAGATTCAAGAAAATCTTGGTGTACAGAGAGTTGCAGTTCTCAGAGGACAGATAGTGTATTTTCCAATTATAACTCTAAAAGTCTGGAATTATTTGTCCTCAGGATTTTCTAGCAGACTCTACGGAATCTTCTAGATTTTACATGTGTGGCCTCCAAGGTTTGGAACTGCCACAGCACAGAACCTTTTTCTCTTGCCTGTTCATTATCAAAAGAGGTTTCTGATGGGCCTGCTGGAAATGGCTGTTTCTGAGGGGGTGTAGCCAGTAATGGTTTTGGCCACTCAGAAATCTGAGTGTGCCTCCAACCCAACTGTGAGGGCCTGTGGATTTTGGCAGCAACATCCTGGAGAGATTTCTGCTGAGGTCTTTGAGGACAGGTGAAAAACTGCAGTGTTTGAAGATTGTGTATTTTAATTGACAGGAATGTTCCCTAAAAAAAAAGGTCACCATTTTCTTTAGTGTGTTATTAATCCAGCAGAGCAACATGCTGCAGTTGCTGTGTTCTGGTTTTCCTTTCTCCTGCCTGTTTGAAACAAACTGACAAACACAGTCTGTGTTTGCTTTGAGCTGTACAGGGAAATCGAGGGCTGGGGAAATCAGGGAAAAAAGCTTTGAAAATCAGGTAGTGATCGAACTGGCATGACAGCTACCCAGCAGGAAGGATCTGCTTCCCAGTAAACCACTTGCCTCTGGGATAAGAGGCTGCTGCAGAATGAGGTAGGGCTTGGATGGTGAGTGAACAGAGCAGTGCCCAGCGGGCAGGAAAATCCTGCTCTCTTGGAAGCTTTGATGAGGTGACTGTGAGTGTCCTTGGGGCAGCCATGGACTGCTTTTCCCTTCCTGGCTCTCCCTGTGTGCCAGGCAGTCCGGAGGGGCTGGCACATGGACTCCCATGGACAGAGCTGGACACCGGGCTGGGCACTGCAGTGCTGCTCATTCATGACTGTCCTTATCAACAATACAGATTGAAAAAAATGAAGCTTTCTATTGACTTAAGTAGAAAAGCTCATGATTAATTCTCTCCATCACAGAATACCCTGTTCTACACAGGGGTCTTTATTCTGAGCCTGACCATGGTACAGTGCAGGATTTGCCTCTGGCACTGTGGGAAAATGGCCTGAGTAGTAACATTTTGCAGTTAGTGTGAGTGAAATGCTAAATTTCCATTCATCTGAGCTTTTTGTTAGGTGATATTACAGGGCTGAGTCAGATTTCCTGTTCTTTCTATTCACTAGAGTCACGTTTTGGCATTAGATATTTTGTAGATTTGCTTCTAACAGCAAAGGGATCTGCGCATTCAGGGATTCTTACGCATGTGGGAAGCCATAGACAGAATATAGTGTGGGTTTTACCTGCTCTCTGCAGTGGGATGACCTGCACAGAAACCCCTTCAGACTCAGAAGAGGCCATGTGCACACTGCTGTACTTGGGCACAAGGGCTGGCCAGGGCCAGTAGGGAAGGCTGGTTGTGTGGGATGAGCAAAAATGTAATTTATTTCTCAGGTGCTGATATTATACAGCACTGTTTGTTCACAATTACTCCAGATGTTTAAAGTTTATAGAGATTTCAACACTACAGAGCTATGACTTCATCCCTCCTGTCTGATTTGGATCCATGTCCACAGTTTGTTACTGGATAAAAAATGAAAAGATCTGCCCCATGGAATACTGCTTCCAGTGGCTGGATGCAGACACTGTGTGGAGCTAGGGAAGAGAAGGAAGGGAGCAGATTTCTCTTCTCATCCTCAAGGTCCTGCTCAGGATCCAGTTGTACACCAGGCTTGGCAGTGACAGGGGGCTCACTGCAAGGACACCGAGGCCAGGTTTTGGTGGAAGTTGAAATGTGCTCCCCCTGGGAAGAAACAGCAGCTGTGCCAGAGGCTCTGCAGACCTCAATTCCTCATCCCCCAAGGCCCCATGTGTTCAGACACCACTGCTTTGGCAAAGTGCCTTTTCCTCCTGCTTTGCTTCACTGCCTCAGGAACTCCTAACAGCATTGCTGGAAAGAGTCCAGCTCACAGGGCCCACGCTCAGGCTGGGCATCCCCATCATCCCCTGGAATAAGCTTCCTCCAAGGGAGGCAGAAGCTTCACTGCCTCGGTGGAGTGGCCTCACCTGACATGAGAAGTCCCTGAGCTGAGGAAGGGCCTTCAGGGCTGCAAAATCTGCCTTACTTTTTGAAGAAAAGCTTATGTCTCTTATAAAGGACAGAGGGAGGAAGGAGAAGGATGTCCACAGGGGAAATACTAATTTTCAGTCTCCTACCAAGATGTGCTGGCTGCTTGAAGCAGTGTGTTCACAAGTTTCTCATTCTCATGAAAGGAGACAAAAATGTGCTACATATGGCAGGGAAGAGGCTGTGGAACACAACTGCCTGGAGGAGAGATTGAACTCTGAGAGCAGCACCACTTGCAGGAGGTTTGGATTTTATTGTGTTCAGGAAGCTTTACATGTGTAGTCCCTACTCATTTTCTCAGCATTTTAATGGCAATATTTCTATTTTCTATTCAAAACTGACCAAAATCTTTGCTGCCTCTGGAGTTAGTAAAGAAACAGAATACTTTTACTGAATAAAAGCTCCAAAACTGACAGACTGAATTTATCCTAACCCAGACTTGTTATAATCTGCTTTATTACCCCTTTTCCTTCAACTTTCATTTCCTTTCTCAAAGTACAGCATTAAGTCTGGCCAGTCATTAACAGATCTATAAATCCTTCCCAAAGCAAAATAAGTCCTAAACCCCCTCCATACCTCACAGCAAACTGGTCCTGGTCATTGCTGGGGGGGATTGCAGGATGCTGCCCAGCACAGCCCCGAGTGTGTGCTCCTGTTGTCAGCCTGGTTATGAGATCCATTAATGCCCACTCTAATGGATTACATAGATCCAGCACTTGGCAGGGGGACAAGTTTGTGTATGAAATGAGATTTCAGATTCAGGCTTAAAGTACATTTTCTATGATAGCAGCATTTTTTTTGAAAATTTGTTTAAAACTTTTTTTTTTTTTAATATGTGAGGTCTAGTCCTGCAGATGACTGTGAGGGTCAAGTTGATGTTTTGGGTGGCCGGGAGGGTTCTCTCTGCCTCTTGGCACTGCTCTGGGCCTGCACTATTGGTTACAATGGCCTCAGCATATCCCAAGAGCATTTAGCAACTTGCATTGGACTGGGTTACTTTGCAATGAATTTTCAGGTGGACTGGATCTGTGAAGTTCAGCCTCGTGTCTTTGCTCTGTGCCCTTTATCTCCCACACCCACCTTCATCTTTCCTATTGTTTAGATTAGAGACACCCCCAAAACCTCTGCACTGTGCTGTGTGCTTGCTCAGCAGGGCAAATGACTGCACATGGGGCACTGATCCTCATCAGAGGCTCTTTCCACTGTCATTATTTTTCCTTCAGAAATGCATTTCCCACACATTCCAGCAGGAATTACCGCTGCTTTATTTCTTAATGTTTCCTGTGGTGTTTGTTACTCCCTAAGGGAGGAAACTTCCACCCCTGGGTCTTTGAAACGTTTTGCTTCTTTGTATTTCTCAATTTTTTATACAGAGTCCTACATAAGGAATGAAAAGGAAGAGCAGAGCAGGTTGGGAGCAGCTCGGGAGCGGGGCTGGGGCAGTCCCTGCGGCTGCAGCACTCACATTGCTGCCCACGGATGCAGCAGGGGTATTTTTAGCACTCCTCCAGAGCTGCCTGCTTGCTCAGGTTACCTCACTGCAGGAGATGCTTTACATCCTGCAAAGTTTGAGGTGACTGGGCTGGAAGAGTTTAGGTAGCTTGCATTTTTTTGGCAGTGTCCTGAAGAGCCCTTTCAGGTGTCCGCTGGGAGGACAAAGCCTCCGAGGTTGTCACTGCTGGGGACAAGTTGACATCTCTCAGGCCAAGGGGGCCATGCCCTTGCCTAGAGGAGCTGGAGGCAGGGAAGGAGTGAGCTGGCAGCCCAGAGCTCCGGGCTCCTTCCCTGGTCGGCTGCGGCTCAGCTTGTGTTGCAAACCTCGCAGCAACGTTCAAAAGTGTGAGTTCTGTTGAAGGAACAACCTCCAGAATTACGGGGATAAAATTAGACCTTCTCAAAACCTTCCTTGAGCTTGAAATTATCTCTCTAAACTTTGTAGCACTTCTGTGAGGTGGTGTACACACATAAGAAATTTTGTTACTATATCCTGATTCTCCGGGGAGACGCCCTTGAGGGGCCAGAGCGTTTGGGTGACACTCAGCAATGCCACCCACGCTGCCTCACGTGGCCCTTGGTTACTGTGGCACGGAAAGAGGGGGGCTTTGGAGTAACACACGCCTTCAGCGCTTCTCAGCCTTTTGCAAAAGAGCCGTAAATAACTGACATCTGTTTTAATCAGCGACCAAGCCTTTTGTGTATTAAATAGTGTTTAATTTTTTGCGAAGGATGCCATTAGGATGCCAGGAGGGGCGGAGGGGAGTCACTGCTCTGCAAACGAGCCAGCCAACGTCAGTGGACATGGCTCAGCCTCTCAGCAGTCTGACTCAGTGGTAAATGCTCTGAAGGTAACGCTGCTCCTCTGGTACAGTCCATGCAAAACGTCCTGTCTGTCCCTCAACACGTGTGTATTGTCCTGGCAACATCCCCGTGGCACCACCGCGATGTTACCGTCATGAGTGCGGTTGTTTTTTGTTTGTCACTCATTGCATCTGTGGACTGTGTGTTTCCTGGGCAGGGTCCAGCCCTCACAGCCGTGTTGATTCCAGCTGTAGATGCTCTCCACGTTACATTTGTAGTTTTTCTTTGAAGCTGGACGTGGTGTTTTGCTGAATAAGGAACTCTTTCATTGAGTATGCATGTTTGTGCTCCAGTGGAATACAAGGGATTCCTGTCACCTGTGCAGAGAGAAAGACTTTAATGCAGAGATAAAGCCAAGGCACGCAGTATATTTGTGTTAAAAAAATAGCAAACACCACAATCCCAAGGTCAGCGTTGAAACTCCCTTGGGAACAGATGTGTTTTACCCTGAAGTCAGGGCTGTATTGCAAAGGCCTGTGTGCCATTGATACACGGCAGTTGACACAAGTAATCAGAGGAGTAAAGTTTCAAGTTCTCCTTTCTGTCAGCAGTAAAATTGTTGCAATTAAAGAAACTTAGAAAGTGTTACAAGATTCCAAGGTTTATGGAGTGACCTGAGACGGCAGGTGGCTGACTTCACTGTCCCACTGCAGCACAGGCACCAGTGGTGTCCGTGTTCCTCTGGAGGGGAATAAAACTGAGGGAGAGCTGAGCAGAGTGAGGACTGTGTATTCCTCTCTCCAGGTGCTGGCTCAGTCGTGGTTGGTAGGGGCTTTGGGCACCTCTTCTCTCCTGTGCTTCACTCATTTCTAACCTGCTGTAGGTTAATTGGGTGTTTTTCCCCACCTATACAGGTGTTGCAGGGACGTGCTTGGAGGGGGAAGTTTTGCCTTCTTTCCGGAAGGGACTTCTGTAGACATTTGCTCTGGTTTTGAGCTCAGCAGTGCTGTTGAATTGCCTGGACATCCAAGTTCCTGTGCAGGGTGATTATGACCCCCAGGTCGGGTGACACTGGCTTCTCCTTCGTGGAGCCAAGCACAAATGACAGCAATCAGATCTCTTCCTGTAACACAACCCCCGGGCACAGCAGCGCTTCCCCGCAGCCACCTCGCCTGTTTTCCTGGCATCCAGAGGGGAGAGGCGACGGAGAGTGCCCCAGCCCCTCTCCTCGTGCCTCACTGGCAGGTCCCCTCTGCGGTGGCCTCCCCAGCCACGTCCCTGCCAGCAGCACGCTGCCCAGGAGTGCACTTATCTCACCCTGGTACAACGTTCCCAGCTCCCGAGGAGTGCCTGGTCCAGGGTGCTCCAGGTCCTCTCTGCATCTTCCATATATTTCACCTGCTGCTGCCTAGAAAATAAAGCTGTGCCGGGTAATTTTGTCAAGAGATCATGTGTCATTACGGAAAAAAAGCCTTTTGTAGTTCTCTTAAAATCCCCCTTGGCAAAGGCTCTTCCCTGAAGAGAGCGTTTAACAAGGTGCTTTTGACAACCTGTAATAACAGCTGGTCTGTGTAAGTGAAATATTGGAACAACAGCTGACACCTTGCTTGCTGAAACGGATTGATAAGAAATACACAGAGTTTAGTTCAATATGATGTGAGAGCTGAGCTTTAAGTTCACCAGGAGGTACTGTAGCAATTGATGTAAATGAAGTGTTGTGTCCAAATGGAGAGTGAGCTGTCAGCTCACAGACTGCCCAGCTTCCCCATCCCCAGGCAGGGAGCAGACCCTGCTGTTTCCCAGGGGGGACACATGAGTTTGGTCCCACCTTTCTGGGGAATGCACACTCTGCAGAATCAGGCGCAGGAGGAAGAACCAGCCAGCACCAGGAGCCTGCTTTTCTGTACAAATTTGGCAACTTGGAATTCCTGCAACAAAGAAATAGTCTCTGTTATAAAACCTCATTGTTAGTGCAACCCACTTGTGCACAGCAAGAAATCTAAAGAGTGGGAAATGTGTTTCAAAGGGACATTTCCATTAGAAAACAGAGGAGGGAGTTGTCAAAATAGTGCTGTTGTTTTCCTGGCTTTGAAAAAGCTGAAAAAAATATTTTAAAAATTGCCTGGGATCTCCTGCTGGTGAAGGAAGTGGGGAACAAGAGCAGAGCTTTGCCATGCAGCTGGTTGGCCAAGGCTCTTCCATGACCTGCTCTACCAGGTAGGATGGTGTCATTGTAGGACACAAAAAAAGGATGAGAGATTCTAAATATTTTAGAAGGCAAAGAGTATAGAAAAAAGGCTTTATTGTCTAATTTTTCCTACTTTTATAAGGTGTTCTGATACAGACTTAACATGATTGGTGAATAGGAACGACGCCTCTCTAATCTCATTGGTTAAACCAGAGAAACAGCTAAAATGCTTTGAGAACTAGAAAAGCAAATCACCACCTGGAGAAAGATTGTTTTGAGAAAGGACAGTTGTTTGCCAAGATTGTTTTGAGAAGAAGCTTTCTTGAGAACTTTTTCCTTGGGAAAAAGTTAGCAGCTGCTAGCAGGCTAAAATCTCTCTGACCCAGAAATATCAGGCCCACAGATGGTTGGAAGAAGTTGCCACGTGTGTGACCCCATGCCTGGGCCACTTGTTCCTGACCAAACTGCTTGTGGTGCCCCACACAGATTGGCTTTTCTACTGAGACAGCTGGAAAAATGTGCAGTGTGAGTTTAAGGTGTTTAGTTTTATATTCCATATTGAGCCTGGAAACACCTGAAGATGCAGAGTAATCTTTGTTTAAATGCTGACAGTATGCCCTTGAAGATTTTATATGGAAATTAAGTCAATTACTGTTTCTGTAATGCAATTACTGTTTCATTAGGAGCACCGTAGTGTTAACATGTGGGTTAGTATTGATCAGAAAAATCTATGTGTATAATATATCTGGGATAATGTACTGTATGACTCAGCTGACCTGAATTTATCCTTCATAAGAATAAAACTTGGCAAGTGTGATTAAGCCTGGCAGCCTCAGTTTCCCCACCTGAACGATGGCCCTTTTGTATTTTTCTGTCTGTGCTATTCCTTCACAATTTATGGATAAACCCTCAGTTTGTAAGTCATACATATTTAATAGCAACCCATAAAAATTGTGATGTAAGTAATGCCACTTTTAAGATGCTCAATTTGACATTATCACTTCATTTGTGTAAATTTCAAATATATACTTGTATCCCACCTTGTCTCTTTGTTCCCCAGCCATTCAAAGCTCTGCTGCTGGCATTGAAATGCTCCCTGTTCCTCTGACTTTTATAATCTCTGCCTGATTTGACTATTGACATATCATTATACTTTTTAAATAGTTGGTTATTTTCTTTCTGGTTTTGTCTTCTCTTACACCCACCCAGTCCATGTTAAAAGCAAAGCGGATTTGTGATGAACTAATTATAATGTTTCTTTTCTTTTGCATTCTCCTTGCAGTTCCTGCCAGGCTGTAACTCAGTGTTTAGCTGCAGCCTGATGCACTGTGGGTGTTTCACAGGAAACATTTGCCATGGCATCTTTTTGCCTGTGAAAACAGTGGAACGATGACAAGTTTCACTTTGAGCTCCAGAATTTTGATGCATGGTGTTGATGGGTACCAAAATGCAATCTGGTACCAAAATATTGGAAAATGCAAATATGGATGTGTAATTCATGCTGTAGGAATTTTATGGTGGTATATGATCATGCTGGTATTTTATTAAGATAACGGAGGTGGGAATTCTCTCCTCAGGATGTGCTTGTGGAATTGGTGCCTTCTCATCAACAATGCATTTGGGAATGGTTTTGCTTTGTATTTATAAGCTTGTGGTGCCTTTTGAGAATGTAGCCATCTGTGGCAGCAGGTTTAGAGGTAGTTCATGGTGTATTCGTGAGCATGGGGGTAATTCCAAAGCACAGGAATGTCTGGAGAGGTGTCATTCATGATTTTTCTCAGGTTACTGGGAAGTTTTGTTTGCAATTCACTTGGGAAGGGAGGCCAAGGGAAGGTGAGATACACCAGTTGGGATTAGGGGTGTAGCTGGGCAGGAGGGCTCAGGGAGCTGAGATTTCCATGGGTATTTCCTGCTGCTCATGGAGTCCCAGAGGGCTGGAATGCTGCTGCAGCCAGCAGATGTAATGGCTCCCACCTGCAGTTGGGTGCAGGTTCCTGCCTGGCTCCCAGGGATATTCCTGCATCCTGGCACTCTCCTGTGTTGGAAGTAAGCTCCATGGCTGCATCACGAGCCTCACAGCTGTTCTTTAGCTGAGGTTTCTGCTGAAATTTGGAATGATTTTGAGTGACATTTTTACCCCAGCTTGTCACTTGTGCTTATGATGTGGGCTCTGTTGTATGGGTTTGTCCCTTCCTAGCAAGCAGGGGTCACTTATTCAGTTGGAAATAAAGGACTTTGGGAAGTGTCACCTCCTGGTTTTTTACTCTGTCAGCATTAGCTGCATGGTAAATATTGTCTTAATATCTATTGACAAGAAAAATTGTTGAAAGTCATAGGTAGGTGCAATGTGCCTTCTCACAAAAGCTGTCCAGGAGACCTTCCTCTTTGCTGGTATTAAGTTAGGAAAATCAGGAACCAGAGGCTGGGAAGAATAGTCAGATCCAGCCTGGCTGTGCCACAGACACCCAATTCGGGAGGTGTCACTGGACCCCCATTTTTCATGCTCTCACCACTGCAGTGTTTCACTGCAGAGCAAACATGCCTAAAGCACACCTATGTTTTTTATGATGGTGACTCAGGATTTCTGGCTGAAATTTTGGTCATATGGCAAGTTTGCAGGGTTTGGGTCACGCCCACCCATTGGAATTAAAGACAGTTCCCTTTAAAGACTTGACTTTGTCAGGCCCTGTGCTTTAACTGTGTAGTCATGTTGCTTCCAGTCTAAAGTATTTCTGGTTTTCTTGCTTACACTCAGGTTTTCTTCAGCAAAGGCTCAGAGAAACTGGGTTATCTTCCCATCTCTTGCACAGAATCACAGCAGGACCTTGGGTTTGTTCTGCCTTTGCTCATCAGCTATAGGAACTACCTTTTCAGGATGTCAGCTTCCCACGATCCAGCTCCTTTGTCTTTATTCAATGCCAGCTAATGCCGTGTCTGTTCACTGCTGGACTTTAGGCACTGGTAAAATACAAATAATGAATGATGACAATGGAAAACAGCCTTTACCTTTCTTGACAGTCATATTGCTGTTGGCCTGGAGATGACTGGGTGATTTAGTAGCAGTTAGAAAAAAAATAATCTGAAATTGCGATACAATTGATAGGAATCACCATTCTTGTCTCTAGTGGTCCCTGAGAGGCCTGGGGACATGACACAAGCTACTGCTCTTGTGCTCATAATCCATCAACTTTTCTATAAATCATTATAAAATACTTCCCTGAATGTTGGGGTGTGTCACTTCTCTGCCCTTTTAATTCCAGCATTGTAGCATGGGTGTTAAGCAAAGTGTAGCACAGTGAGTGCAGGCACAATTCCTCTGACCTCAAGGAAGAACTAGTGAAGTAAAGACTTCTAATGCCTTGCTTGATTTTAAGAGAACAATTAAATCCTTTGAAACAGAGAACTGCTCTGTGGTTTTTAAACTGGAGACATTTAGACACCTCTGGATGGATCTTTGTGCTTCTGAATCACATTCTGCAAGAGACGTGGTTGGGGAAATAGTTGGCCAGAGTTTCTGTTGAGGTCTGCAAACACCCTCAGTCTTGTGTGTGAAGCATAAAATATCCCAGATGCACGTGCCAGTTCATGTGTCCCTGTTTTTAGTCATTTTTACCTGGCAGCATGTGCTTTCTGTGTTCAGAAGGAATGCTGTGTCCCTTGAGAGACAGTCTCTGCTCCTGTTGTGTGTCCCTGCCCTGTGTCCTAGCTGTGCTGCATGGTGTGTGTGCCGAGCTGTGGCATTCCAGATGCATGTCCCTAGGAACGCCAGTGCTCCTTAACTGGGGATAATGAGCTCTCTTTCCATCCCTCCCTCTAGGTTGTGTGGAGGAAACTTGGAGATGCTGCAGGGTCGTGCCCTGGAATTAGACAACACTTGTCAGGAAGTCAATACAAAGGACCTATGTAAGAGGCCCTGAGCATGTCCCCTCTCTGAAGAACACAGTCTGAACTGCCCGGGAGAGGGGAAGAACCGCCTGTGTCCACCGCAATTCCCAGCTGACGACGGGGGTCTGCGCTGCGAGAGACTGCTGGAAAGGGGGGGACATTCTGCACAGGGGTCTGGCGGGGAGCCATGTGGCAGTGTCCCCAATCCTGCTGTTCCAATATCCCGGCTAATGAAGCACTGCACCCTCACTGCAACACTCCACCCTTAGAAGCACTGAGGTATTGCCATCCTAACCAAAAGATATTTGGGATTCTTGCAGGCGTTGCGCAAAATAAGTTTTATTTTGGTTAGTTACAGTGAATCTCTGATAGGTCTGAACGAGTTTTCCACTGGATTTAAGAGAGGTTTTTCAGCAGACTGGAGAGACACTGATAAACTGTGCCTTTGGTCTCCGCAGGTTTGAGAAAGTCGCTTCTTAGTAACTCACACTTCAGTCTGTAAAGGATCCGTAATGGTGCTTAGGCAATTTCCAGGTGATTTTTTTGCTTTGGTAGAATACCTGCCTTTGGAGGTGCTAAAAGACCATAAAGTCCTAACCAGCCGGTAGTGTAGCATAACTACAGTACTTGTAGTGATCCACAATTTCTTTCTAAATGAAAGTCAAGATAGCTTTCTTTTTGACTCACTTTGATGCACATCTTCTGAAGAGGTGTAAGGTGTTTAATGAACGGCCATTTAATGAACAGAATACTTAGGCATCACTATTACAGGTCTCAAGTCAGGATTTCCATCAGAATTTATTTTGGAAAGTATTTTCCAATTGTCAGGATGCTAATTTCTACTGTTTAATTTAGAGACATGATGGTTTGTTTAACAAGAGCCTACAAGGATCTAAAAGATTGCACTGCATTATAAAAGAAGCTTTTCTTGCCACTGTAGCGTTCTTTCAAAGAAAAAGGTTTTATTATCCTCAGAGCATGTCTTTCATTATTATGAGGCAGAAAGCTCTTGTTCAGATTGCCTGAGATTTGACCAGACGGCGCCCTAGATGTGCTTAGTTTATTTTTATCTCTGTGTATGATCCTAGTTGTGTGTATTGAATTACAATGATAGATATTTTGTGTATATCTTAAAGCAATGATAGTTTCATGTATGAATGTGCAACAGGCTTGTGACTGAATGCTGTTGCTTAACTTTTTACCATAGCTGAGTATCAAAAAGACTAATAAAAATTAATAATTAAAAAAAAATATAGGAATGCAACAATTCCTGGGTTTCTGGTTTGTTCTTGGTTACTAAGATTTGAGCCAAAGTCAGAACCTCTTTTTCTTAGCTTGGACTGTATCCGTGGGCTATTTGCAGTGAAATGTAGCTCGGTTGCTGTACAATCTTTTGTTATATAGGAGTAAGATGTAAATCTGCTATCTGTTTTCAGAAAAAAAAAAATGTTAATTTGCAGCAGCAATTCTGTTGGTTTCTGTTGTTATTTTCACTTGGTACCATTCAATGTAAGGCCTCTGGTTCAGTGTTGCTTTCTTGGGCAAAACTCCCATTCACTGCTTCTCCTTGAGTTGGAAATGCAGACTCCAGCCTTCTGTTTTGAACCATTGCCCTCCTGCGCGGTTTCTGATATAACCCCCAGCCCAGACAGCTATCTGTTCTCTGCCCATGTTGTTTTCTCTGCTATATTGTTTGCAGAGTTCAGTCTCAATTGTTGTATTCCTATCTCTCTGTATGTATGAACAGCTGTAACACCTGTACTTGTGCCTGCACTCTGGATGTGCAGGGGCCAAGCGAGGGACACTGGTCTTTTGACACTACACTTGTGTAAATTTTGATACTGTATTAAAGCTATTTTTTTACAGTTCTGCATATGATGGGGTATCAAGTATTGTGTTCATCTTAGCAACAGTAATAAATTATAGAATCCCACCCTTGTTTGCTCTCCTTTACTGACTGAAGCTCTGAGCTGCTTGGGCTTACAGGCAGGAGCTGTTGGAAATGTTTCCTGCTTGGTTGAGATATAAGCTGCATGCTGTGCATTTTTCTTCATTTTCTTGCCAGGTGTCTTTAAAAAACCCCAGCAAGGTGAAGTTGCTTCTCTGTTTTCTGCTAAACAAGGAATAGCTGTGGGTAATTGTGTAGGGGGTTGTGACCAGGTGCAACTCGTTCAGTCCTCAGCTCTGCTGTGTTTGCAGCCCCAGGGCACTTTTGCTGGTTCTTTCTTCCTGCTCTTCTCACAGAACAGTCTTGAAGTGAGGACAGGAGAGCGTGGAGTTCCTGGAGTCGTCTTGTTCAGGTAAGGGGTGCTGGTGGGGCTGGGGGAGGCTGACAGTGTTCTACGGTGTGTTGGTAGCCTCATGTGCCACCACGTCCGTGTCCTAGGATGGGCTTGTGTGGGCCAGGGGAAAGGGCTGGCTCTTACTGCAGAGCAGAGATCTTTCACTAAATTTTCTGGAGAAAAGAGATACTTAGAACGGTCAATATCTTTAAGCTAATAAATCTCATGGGAACTCCTTAAAATGCTTCTCCCTAAGAGGAGAAAGTGGGCAGTGTGTGGAGAAGGGAGTCAGTGCTCTTGGGAGGGTCTGTGGCCTGCTGAAATGCCTCTGTGCTATTAAACAAAAATTGCTGTAATACTTGGGGACCTTCAGCTCCTCTGTCTTGCTCCCTGCCCTGTGGTTAAGCCTTTTTCAGTGAAATGTAACTGTGCCAAGCCTCGTGGACTCTTTGTGCAGTTGTTTTTAGCAGAATTCTGCTTTGGTTGAAGATTTGCACGTGTTGTTACTTTCCCAGGATCTGAGCTGAGCCTGAATGAACTATAAATTCACTGTGTGAGTGAATTTTAAATAGCACTTGTGTAGTGGATGTATGGAGTGGATTTTACCTTCTGTACTGCAGAAAATCTGCTTTGCTGAAGGGTTAGAAGGTAAAGAATGGCACTTTGTTTTCAGCAAGTGACTAGTTTCAGTAGAGCCTGTTCCCCAAAGGCTGCAGTTGATGGATGTGTTTATGAACGTGGCATGAAGCCAGAGTGCCCTTTTTTAATGTTTTGAGCAGAGCCAGCCCAAGCAGCCTCTGTGGCCTGGGGACAGTGCCTGGCCCTGAGCTCCTTTGTGCTACCCAAACCTCACAAACACCAAATGCCCCCCAGTCTCTCTGTGTTGCCTCTCCAACAAATACCAGCCATGCCAGGGCACTGGTTTGTTTAATTCCCCAAATGTTTTTGAAATAAGTCCCAGGGTGGTGTGAATTCTTTATAGTGGTCTCACCACTTTGGTACAGAAGAAAATGGCTCAGCCATTTTTTTTTTCCCACTTGTAAGTGGAAAAAAGTCTTGATGAGACTGTCCTTTATTTTGAGCAGAATGGGACAGCAAATGCAGCTGTGGGGTATGGAATGCCAAAGTCTCTGTCTATCTCCACACTTGTGTTTTCCAGGCTCAGGTGATCCAGCTGTGAATGTCTCCAAACCGGCACCAAACTGCAACTCTGGTCATCCCAGATCCCCAAGGTAAGAACAGCGGACTCAATAGCAGTTCTGCCTGGAATGAATGAATAAATAAAGGCTCTGCATTAATTAATTGAGCAGCAAACAAGCATTTCCTGGGCTGCTTTGTGGTTGTGGTACTTTCTAGCACATGCAGTTGGGCCCAGGACTGGATTGTGAGGTGTTTGCCAGAGCTGGCAACTCAGGTCTGATGTGTGCAATACTGGGAGTGAGGGGGAAGAGGAACTGCCAGAGGAGGAACGAACAAATTGTCTTTCTTGGAATTACTCTTTTCTTAAAGAAAAATCCCCTTCCCCTCCTGCTTGGTGGCTCCAGACTCCTCCTGTTTGTTTGTTTTTTTTATCCCAGAAATAGCATGGCATGGTTGAGACTTTCGATGTGTGCAAGGTTAGAGGAGGTGAAGGCTTGGAAGACTTCATGGGATTGGTAGGGGGTCAAGCAACACAGAGATGGTAGTGTGAAGGAAAATGAACTTTTGAATACTTTTACATAAATAAAAATATGACTGTGTTTTAAAAGCTTACAATGAGATAGACCAGAGACAGAAACTTTACTTGAATCTTTCTTGACTGTGAAAGATCAGACAATTCCATGTGAGTAATTCAAAAATTGAGAAATATTGATGGAGATAATGAGAAATAAGTGAAACTGTGGTGTCCTGTGATATTGATATGAGGGCTTTGCTGGAGTCAGGCTGTGGGGAGCTCCAGCCTAGTCCAGGCATTAGTGGGCTATGGGCTTTTGGGGAAGGACCCCAGGGACTGCATCACATGCTTCTGTCTGAAACAGCTTCCTATACACCTGGTTCACAGAGAACTGCCAAAATAATAATGCTGAATTATTTAATGTGTTTGTTAGAACATGGTAATTACTCTCCTCTTGAATAAGAACTTGTTATAATGATCTCTTCAAAGCACTGGCTGTGACCCTGAAGTTTGAAGTTTCTTTGGATTTTTTTGGCCCCCACTACTGTGTATAGGTTGAAGTAAATTTTAAAAAATATTTGTAAGTCTGCAGATTAAAAAAAAAAAAAAAGGGAAAAATAACACTGGGAGCCCATTGCCAGCTTCAAGAAAGAAAGAAGACAAAGGGAAGTGGGATGGGGACCTGCCCTGCCAGGATCCAGGCTGCTGCAGGTGACTCTTATGCTGCATTTAGGTGGGACAATCTATTTGCAATGAGCTCACCTGTGTGAGGCAAACACTGAGAGAGAGAGAAGGTGGTTTAATCCTTTCACAGGTGACTTCATTTTCATTTTATCATCACTCTTGGTGAATGCCAGGGGCTCAGATTGACCAGTGAGCAGTGGTGTTCCCAGGCCTGAACACCTCCACTGTGGAGCAGGGGTTTGATGGCGTGTTTGGGGTTTTTTTTTCAGGAAGCTTGAGAAGCCCCCTGGTGTGACACAGGGCCATCCTGGCTCAGGCCAGTGTGCTGAGCCCTGTTAAACCACAGCTTCACTCACAGCTGAAGTGTAAAGGTCAGAGTGAGAGGAAGATGTTCTCTTGGGTTTGGAGGTGGCCTTTCCAAATAGAATCTGGTTTGTTGTCAGAGCGGTGGGAGTTGGCCTGAACATCAATTGATGGTGTGGGGCTGTCGAGCTGCTCTGTTTTCACAGGCAGTGGACTTCATAAGAGAGGAAATACACAATCTAAAAATACAGTATTTTCCTCCCCCTGCTGAAGGGGAAGTCTCCACAGACTGCTGCATTTTCCCATTTAGGAAGGCCCAGAGCCTACCCTACCCAACCTTGAGAATCCCAGGAAAAGCACACCATGAAACATGGAAATGTTTCCATGGGAACTGTTCCTCTACACCTGCAAATAAAACAGACCTATAACACCAGTGACAACAGGTCCCAGTTTCTGCACCAAACTACAAACAGCGAATGCTACAAAGGGAGCTGGTAAAGAGCAGAAGTGTAAATCAACAGAACTGCTAAATTAGGTACGTGCATGCCTCTCTGAGAAAGCACAAGCAGATAGACAAAGCCCTTGGGGAAAAAAGAAAAGATCATTTTAATTACAGCACATCCAGCCAACATAAACCCCATGGATTGTGTGAAATCAGGTTTGTTCCTCTGATCCGCAGCAGGAATCCCTGCAGCAGATCAAATGTGTTCAGAGAGGCTGTCCTGCTAATTGCTGCTCCTAGCTGTGCCAAAGCAAACTATTTAGACAAAAGAGAATGCACTTTTTATTTAGTATTAATTATGAAATAGCATGTCTTGATGGGCTTCACAATAACACTACATTGGGGGGGGTGGAAAGTAGTTCTAATCCTGTGAAATAATTGGAGAATTAACCCATTGCTTCAGGCTAGAACCCCAACGTGTGCATACAATTAGGTGCAATGGCATGATGAGTGATATCATGAATAAGGCCTTTTCTGTAATCAGAATAAATTATGAAACTCATTCTAAATCCTTCCTTATGAGCATTGTTGTATGTTCTGGTGTTAAAACTAGGTCTGTTTTGTTTTGTGTTTTTTTTCCTTTCTGGCATGATTTTCACACTTCCTTTCAGTTTTTATTTTTAAGCCTGTTGTGGCTGTTTTGCAGCATCTCTTTGGCCTCTCACTAGAGATTTCAGAGTTCTGCACTGAGTGTTTTGGGGCTTGGATGTGCTGCTTGGGTACTCTCACTTTATGCTGCTAAACATGGACTAGAGGTTTTAGTTTCTTCCTGTGCCGTTCCTGCACATGTGCGTTGTCTTGGAGCAGCTAATCTACATTTGTAGCCATGGACAAACAAAGCCAAAGATGCAGGGAAGACGTTGTGTTGGTACCCTGACAGAACAGAAACTGCAGGAATATCCATACATTGCATCCATAATCCATATGTGCTTATGTTAAGTAATAACTTTACTATGTCCAGGAAAATGTTTCTGCGAGCACTGATGGAAAACTGAGCTGGGTGGCAAAGCAGGTATATGCCAGCAGAGAGCAATAAACATGCTGCTCTAAAGGCACTTTGGAGACATTTTCAGGTGTAAAAATGAGCAGTTGGCTAAAAAAATACAAATAAATGGAAAATAGACAACCTGAGGCTTTCTCAGCTGCTTCCCCTGGCTCTTTTGAAGCTGCCTTCTCTTTTCTTGGAGGATAGTTCCATTTGACACTGGGCTTGTCTTTTTCCCTGGTAATATCCCTACCTTAGCAGGAAAAAGGAACAATGGAGAGAAGAGGCAGCCAGTGATCAGCGCGCAGAATGGCACTGATAAAATTTAATCTTGGATCTTAATTAATTAATTAATGCTGAGGTCTCAGTTGTAAATCTCCTTGCCTGGTTGAGGAAGGCACTGGGGGCTTGGTCATGCTGTGTCCCAGGATTTGCTTGCTGGTATCGGGGCTGGGATTGTTGGGGGTGTTTCTGTCTCCTCAGCTCCGTGGGGCTGGGTTTTATAGTGGGGTTTTTCATGTGGGAGCAGTACCCCCCTCCCACACCCCCTCAGAGCCCCTCTCTCCCCTCACAATTCCCATCTTACCTCAGGGCCCCGTTCTCCCCTCACAACTCCTCTCTTCCCCGCCTTCACGGCACCATCTTCCCTCACAATTCCCCTCACGGCCCCGTCTCTGCCATCTCCCCTCACAAATCCCCTCTCTCTCCCCTCATAAGTATCCCCTGTCTCCTCACAGCCCCATTTTCCCCTCACGGCCTCATTCTCCTCTCTCTCCCCTCACAGCGCCATCTCTGCCATCTCCCCTTACAACTCCCCTCTCTCTCCTCACGGCCCCATTGTCTCCTCATAACTCCCTCCCCTCACGGCCTCATTGTCCCCTCACAGCGCCGCCAGGACGGAGCCTTCACCCCCTGCAAAGGTACTTGCCATAATTACAGAAAATACTCGTCTGGGAGAGTCTGGAGATTAAAAAAAAAAAAAAAAAGGGTGGAATTTGGAGATTTCCGGTCCTTTATGTCATGGAGGGAGAGACCTTTTCTTGGGCTGGATGGAATCTACATAGATAATTTGTGCCTCCACCCGTGCCCGTGGGTGACTCAGGAGCTGTTAATGTCACAGACTGAGGAAAACTTTCTGAATGCATATTATAAAAAATGGGTTGTAAGTCACATTTGCTGCATTTTAATTTTCTATCATGGTAGAAAATATATAAACAGTCCAAAAATTGGAGTGATTCCAAGAGGGAAAGATGTTTAGTCTAATTACCTTGTGCTATTCGTTTGGTTGGGGAGGAAATATTAGGCAGACTTTTTTTCTTTTTCTTCCCTAGGAGTAATTAAATATGCTCCCAAAAATGTTTTGGGCTAAACTGCCTATTAACCACATTTTTAGTTCCTATTTCACATATTACTAGCCTCAGAATACCAGTGGCCTGAACAAGAGGAGCTGAAATTATATAAATTAAGGGATAGTATTAGAAGAGAGCTGTGTAACCAAAATAACTCTCTGCTCAGATTTGCTCTGTGAGTTTTCATTCTTCTCGGATACATAAAGATGTCCAAAGAGCAGCAAAAATGACTGCAGTGCTGAACTATAACTGCAGACAAACCCAAGTTCTTATTCTGTTTTCAATTACTTGAGTGATCCGTATGATATTCCAACCCACCAGAAAATTAGTGCTGGTTTACCAGATATTCACTTCAAAAAAGAGGCCCAAATCTCCTTGTTTCTATTGCTGCTTTACAGACACAGTCCTGTGAACTGGGATTTCATGGGTATAAATGACTGGAAAATTACCTCAAAACAATGCATTTTCTATTCTTGTTGTGGTGTGTCTGTTGCAATTTCCTGAGGAGTGGGTAAATTACATGGAAATTGTCACATGTAGTGATTAAAAAGCTTTAAAAATCAATTTCACCTTGGGAGTTGGTAGAGAGGGGTAACTCTGAATGTGGTTTACTCTGCGTTTGTGGAGCCTGGGCCTGAAAGCAGGTTTATTTTATTTGGTCTTAGCTTAGTGTTTGTTAGTATGTGATGTTGTTTGCTGTGGTACTACTGGAAGGCACCTGGGAATGCTTGATGGTCTTTGCTTGGGAATACTGTTCAGAAAAATCTTGCTGTTTGAACTCTGCTCCTCAGGGAAGGTCCCTCCACTCTGCTGCTGACTTCGGCCCTAGTCCTTCAAATAATTTCAGAAAAGAAATGTAGATCCCAAACAGCCTCATTAACACCATTTTTGTTAACACATTTTCCCTTAATTTTAAACCTTCTAACAGGTGTCTGTTTGGGGTTTTTTGTTTACATCAATGTGAAATATTTATTGACATGAAGAAATGCCTTCATCTCTTTGAGAGACAGGTTTGGTTTGCACATATTCCTGCTCTGCACAGGAACATTTGCTGCTGATTAAAGGGGTACAGTTCTGTTTGCAAAGCAAGGTGCTTGCATGGGCAGATTTCTCCCCTTTGCCTTCTGGTTTCTCTTCCCAACTGGAGTTTTCCAGGTGCAAAATGGCCTTCACTCAGAGAAAAGACCATCTGGGTTTTGTCATTGCTCAGAGGAATAAAACTTTGCAGCTGAGAGCTGATTTCAGTTCTTCTCCTTTCCTGCCTTGGGTCTGGAGCTGGTTTGTGGCTGTGCCAGGCAAGTTGGCAGAGGCTGCTGGGCCTGGTGAAGTCATGCTGGGCTGTGGCTGGAGCAGCTCCCCACTCCTTTTATCCTGTAGGAGTGTGTTTGTTTTGTGTAGGAATGTCAGTCTATCAGAGCAGCAGCATTCTCCTGCAGACAGTGACAGTAAACATTGCATTATGTGACGCTTTAGCTCCCCAACATTCCACTTCCCAGCCTCTGCTGTTGGTGTGGCCCAAAGCAAAGGCATGGATGGGGGAGAGAAATAATGCACAGAGGAGAATTCTCTGAATGCCATTGCTGTTGTGGGTGCTGTGAACCTCCCTGGGATGGGTTGCAGGGGTGGTTTTGATCACTCTGTGCAGTGTGGACCTGCAAATCTCCACATTTGTACGTGTGTGTCTCCCTCCTGGCCACGGAGCTCGTGGCAACCCAGAAAGGTTTCCCATTTGTTGGCAGGGGAATGAATAATTTCTGAAGTGCAACCCCTCAGTAGTGGCATCTGGGAGATTTTGGTCTGTCACGTGGAGCACCAATGCAAAAATGTTTTCTGTGCTTTTGCCATGTCCAATTATTTGCCTGGTGAATGGGGGAGCTGCTTTTTTTTTGAGCTACAGATGTGGCCTGATTCTCTGAGCCCCCACTGCCAAAGAGGAGCGCTCCCTCTGAAGGGGAGCAGTGCACCCAGGCATGGTGCAGGGCTGTCACAGCAGCCCTCGGCACAAGCACCCCCGAGTAGCCATTTCCAAAGCATCTGAGCAGCGTTTCCAGAAGCAGCTCCCGGATGGCAGGAGAAGCAAGGAGGCCCCAGCCTGTCTGTACATGGTAGGTGACAGAGTTCCTCAACTAGATATGCTTTAAAGATATATAGATATATGTAGATAGATAGATATAGATATGTAGGAATGTATGTTTTAATTTTCAAGAATGATGATTCTTATCTGGTGGTTTGTGCTATATATCAGTTGTTTGTGTAAATAGATTTTTACCTACCCCAAGAATTGTCATGAATTTTACCCTGGCAAAGGGCCTAAAAAATTGCAGGAGACAAGAATGAAGAGGAAAGTGTAACCTTTAGGCAGAGCATAAAGGAATAATGGATGTGGAATTTTTTTTTTGTTTTCCTCTGTAATGAATGTACAATATTTTTCTCCATTACTAGCTGGCTGTGGAAGTGAAAATATGGAGGCTGGCGAGGCAAGGCCATAGAAATGAGGAAATACTAGTACATAAACCCATTTGTGCTAAAATATTACACTTGTCGAGAAGATAAGTAACACTGTGTGTTAGTAGTGGTAGCAGAGTGATGGTTTGCTATCAGCCTTCATAATTTATCCCATGCAGAGCATTGCCTGTGGGCTAAGGGCTTGATAGATCCTCTCAGCCATCCTGGTGTAGCAGAAATCAAGGTTTTGTGTTTCACTCTTAACTCAGTGGATCAAGGAAGAGAAGCGAGAGAGCAGATTTGATGATTAATTTGTTGGGCATGCATGTTGTTATTGCTGCAAATCTATATGGCCCAGTCCACTGGAGGATTGTGTGGTTTCCAAGTGACTAACAACATGTGCCTGCTTGCTTCAGGGGAGATGGTATGTTTAAAAAAATCCGTATTGGAAGTTTGAAGAATTTTCAAGAGTCCCTCCTTGGGGCCTATAAGGTGAGCAGCTCGGCCACAGCTGAGCTGTGTGTTCAAAGAGGGTGGGCCCAGGGTTTCAGTTTTATTGTCTGTGCTCTCTCTAAGTGGTTGTGTCAGTGTGGTTTGAGCTTAAAGGGAATGTTGCTGAACATGTTACAGGTTTTTAAAAGTGAGTTTGATACTGTTGTAGGGCAGGAAATCACTGAGTAGTGGGTTATGCTGCAGTCAGTGCTGCGTGGCCATTTAGAGACTATGATGCAGCCACAAGTTGTTAAACAATTTCAAGCGGGCCTATCTTCAAAGCTTGTAAAACTAACATTTAATGAAGTGAAACACAGATCAATGGTAAATTTTGTGCAGCGTCTCAGCTGTATTGATTGCAAGGTTCAAAGACTTTCAGTATGGCCCTATTAAACACCTATAATGTTAGTGTTGGAATGATGCTTGGCAAATGCTAACAAGGTTGAAAATAATTCCTGCTTTCTGGTCAGCAGCGAGGGGTGGGAGCTGTTTGGTCACACAGCAGTTGCTCCTGGGTCAGTCTGGGCTGGAAAGAAAGAGAGTTCCGTGCTGGCGCAGCAGCAAAGGCAGCTGTGGCTGCCGAGTGTGCAGGTGTGGGAGCTCTCCCGCAGCACTGCCGCTGTGCAGCTCTTGTCTCTTGTTCCCCGAGGGGATTTTGCCTGTTACACGTGGGCAGGGCTAAACCTGGGCCAAGTGTGACAGCCAGGGAGCTGACTGGAAGTTTGGCCCCTTCCTCCTGGTGCCTGGAGTGCTGTGGGTGGACATGCACGGTGCCCCGGGCATGCACCTGCTGGAGACTGTGTCTGCCACAGCGGCTGCTTGGCAGAGCAGCTGAGAGTGTAATTTAGCTGTACTTGGCTTTGGCACGCTAAAAGCTGGATCCTGGCTCCAGCCCGGTCCCCTGGTGAGAGGTCTGTAATTTGGAAGCACTCAAGGATGCTGACGGCTTTTCCTCTGCTCCATGGATATATGCTGGACCCTGCAGGCTCAGCTGAGCCGTGCCACCTCCTGCCCAGCAGCGGGATGGGAATGAGATGATGTTTGATCAGGGAGGCAGTACAGCAAAAATAAAATCAATACAGATCAACTGAAGGGTTTTAATCCTGCCTTGTAATAACTCCTTATCTCTCCATCCCCCATATTCATTACAGTGTGGTGTTGCTGAATGCTGCTCGCTTGCAAATCAGAAGGTCCCCATGCCATGTAGTGACTATAACTACACACACACCCCAGGAGTGTACCCCTTGCTGTGAGAATGGGGAGTGTGCATGGAAACAAACCCAGGCAGCTTCCAGCAAGGCTGGGCCTTAGGGAGAGTCTGGGTGCTTTGTTTGACTGTGGCAGCTCCTGCTCCGGGTCAGCTGGCATCCCACACTTCACACCTGGGTAAGGAAGGGTTGTTCTTCTGTAAAACAGTAGCTCCATCTCCTGCATACAATTAGAAACATAGCAGCACACCAGGGAACTGCTAAATATAGAATGGCCTGAAGGGATGAGCTTATGTTTCCCAGGATTTTTTGCTGTGATTCCCCACCCCTACCTGCCTTATGGGTGGTGCAGGAGAATTTAAAGGTCAGGTGAACAAACTACCTCAGAAGGAGGAAAAGGGGTCCCTACTTCTGCCACTGTGGTATAAAGAATAAGAGTGAGGAAATTCGATCGGGAAATAAAGGACCATTAATTCAAGATGAGATTTTGCCAGCCTGCGTTGGATAAAGCTCCTTCCAATTCTGGGCCAAGGAAGAGGAAGCAAGGCTGAACTAAGGGAGTGTGGGGGCTTGAGCACAGCAGGATGTTGGTCCTGTACTGGAGCTCTAAGAAGGGAGGCTTTGCTGAGGCCCTGACCTGGCTGGGCCCGTAGTGCTGTGGGACATCACAGCTCCTCTACAAGAAATCCCGCCTTTAGGAAATTCCTTCCCTTTAGGAAATGCACAAAGAGCGAGCGCTTTAATTCCTGGATGTCTTAATTCAGAATGAGTTGTTTCACTGATGCAATGACACAAATTTTGCTTGTGCATAATATTTATTTAATGAAGGCTGAATGAAAGAGCTCCCTCACTCCCTGTGGTGTGCAAATGTCTAGGGAGGGTTTGGTGCTTGCTTCAACAGCTCAGGCTCCTAAAGACTTGACATCTTGTTTATATTACCTAAATAGATAAATGCTATTTCCGGGAGCTGGTGTTGGGCTTTTATGACAGTCTTCATACACAGTTTCATTTTTAGCGTAGGAGAGGTCACAGTGTTTTGCCGACTCAAAATACCCAACACTGACAAGAGGAAGCAAATTTCATTAAATAAAAAAGGGGTCAGCACTGCACAGGCTGATTATTTATAAATAGTACCTCCAGTCAATACCTGATGGTTTATTGAACTTAATGAAACTCTTGTAGCCAAATGTGTATTTTAAGAAGGCATTTGACCTTGGGCATCTCTCCTGCTGAGGGGATGCTGTCTGCTGTGTCAGTGGTTCAAAATCAATAACCTCCAGCGCTGTCCTGTTGAGAGCTCTTGTACTTAAGGGTGATATTGTAAAATGTGACAATATTCTGCTGACAAATGGCTTGATACCCATATCCCTGTGGGGAAGGGTGGGCAGGGTTATGTGGTGACTCTAAAAATGCACTGATAATGAATGAGGAAAAATTCTGCTGGGGATGCCACTTTATCTGTTTAGCACTTGGAACTGCTGCCCTTGTGTCAACCTTTACCAATGCTGTCAATGGGGGTCTGAGTGAGACCTGTTTGCTGTTGTGATTCACAAATTTCACAAGATTTTTTAAGACTGTGGAATTCCTACTTTGCTATTCTCCTGCTTTTAATCATGGTAGCAGGGTGATAGCCCTATATGCAGAAATTATGCTTGTCTTGTACGCAAAAATCAGTGCCCATGTCTCACTTTAGGGGCTGGCTGGATGTTTTAGGCTGTTGTCTATAAGTAGTTTAAGGGTGAACATCAGGAAGGGAGAAGAGCTGCCTGATGCTGGAGTAAATGGAGATAAACTGGCAGTGGCTGCATTTATTGTATCAGTTGGAAGAGGATCTCAAGCCAGAAAAATTGTCTGCCTGTAAAGACCAAAGGAAAGAGTTGAAGTTCCTTTTAGGTACAACACTTAGTTCACATAAGGGGATGTACATTGGTGGACAGATGGGTTTGTTGCCTTGCAAAGGGCTTTTTAAGATAGTGAAGGCTCCAGACCAACCGAGATGCTGCACATAGACAAGCTTCCATGCACAGCATCAGTTGGAGGTTGTTGGCACTGCTTATGGACTAGGCTGAGCTTAGATTTTCTGGGTTCCTGGGTTTGGAACTGGGGTGTAGATCAAAGTTAAGGTACTCTATAAACTTAGTATGAAATATTTTGACAAATCTACTTGTGCCAACCTAGCTTGTGTTGGAAGATGTGTAGCCTTTTACAAGGATAGCACTGTAATACTGTCATTCCCTGTAAACATCCCTATCATGGCTCCAAACCTCTGGCTGTGGAAATGTTCGTGCATCTCTTGCTTGACGCAGGCTGACAGGAAGAGAAGCAATAAATGCAAGTGTACGCATAGATGTGTAATTGCAATTTTCCAAATTAACTTTTTTAATAACATCTTTTAAGTACCTTATGTATTAAAGAGCTCAGTGGGTCTCTTCTTAATATACAGTCTGATTAATTCAAATGAGAAAAAACAGTCATGCAGACAGGCTTTTCAGCTAATGAACAGGATACATAAAATATGCTCTGCCTCACTAAGGTGTTATTGTCATCTGACATTTTTGGAATCTCTCATGGAATTTGTTTTACATTAGCTTCTGGTAGTGCTGATGGAGTGGGTGAATTATTGCCTCTTTGTCTTGAGACTTGAGCTAATCCTCTGTGCAGATTTTTGGAAGTTTCTTTTGCACAGTTTTGAGTTAGGCACATTATTAAGAGAATTGCACACAGGAAATGTTACCCCAGCAGCACAGGCAGAAGAGACACAGTGCTGTGGGTTAAGGCAGTAGACCTGTAAGTCCCATTTTTTGCACTAGTAAGAGTTAGAATGTTGTTGCCTGTTTTAGTCCCTTGTACATTACCTGTGTAATGTTTTTTAAATATGTCCTGGGCCTTGACCAATGGGGCTGGCTGCCAAACCTGAATGGATCTCAATGAGACCTTCTAGATGGGAAGTGATAGGGACTTTGTGATGATCAACAGCTGCTTTCTGGTAGAGGCTGGGGATGTTTTCAAACAGAGCTATCCCAGAACACTGCCTGTGTGTGAAATGCTGTGTGCTTTGGTCTTTCAAAGCAAAATGTTCCTGAATGAAGGGGAATCAAGCCTCCTTAACATGCACTTTAAGTAATCTCTTGGCACATATGGTTCTAGTCCAGACTGAGTGTTTCCCAGGACTTGGGTATGGGGTCAGAACCAGTGTCCCTCATCTCTTTCAGGCATTTGATATGAATAAAGGCATTGCTGTGCTGAAACAACAGTTTGCATAGCCTGCAAACTACTTAACATATGTAAAAACCCAACTCCCTTCCCAGCCTGAACAATAAACGTTTTTGGGAAAATATCTTGAAGGGAAATTCCCTTAATAAAGCCTAGTTGATAATTTTCTTCAGTGAGTTTTGGTGTTGTTTGAATGTGTGTCTTTCCTGGACCATGTGCAGAACATCTCCCAGTATTCTTTTCCTGAAATATCAGTAAACTCATCTAGCAGGGAGTCCTTCATTTTCCTTGCTCAATGAAAAAGCAGATTTTGCTCTCTAGCTTCTAAAGTAGTCTTATTACAGAAGAGATTTTCTGCCCTGAAAGAAAACAGGCAGAAGAAGACAGAAGAGGCGTTGCTAAAGAGATAAATGACAGACTCAGCCTTAAACCCCGAACTTGCAATTTATTTGCAGAAAATGTTCAGGGAGTGCAAAGACAGGACATCTGCTTCATGTTATTCCCAAAGCAACCTGCTTATTCAGCTGCAGACATCCCCACCTGCTCCTCTAATGAGCTCAGATCTCACAATATTCCACGTTCCTTCCTTTGAACCTGGGCAGAGCTGTCTGAAGCAGGGGAACACTTCCTAAAATTCAGCATAGAGAGAACCCTCTGCATATGTGCTGTTGGAGTCTCTCTGACTCCTGGAGTTGTGATGGCTAAATTAGGCATTAGTGTACAAGCTCCTAATGTAGGATATTGTCTGTGAAACTAGAGCAGTTTTGGGGCTGGCCAGGGGTTTGGGTTCTGGTCTTGAAGACAGAATTTTTCAGTGTGATCCTTTTCTAATGCACTGCTGGCATTTGACATTTACCATCGACTGCTTATGCAAACTAAGGGGTAGCGAAAAGATACTGATTTCTATTTTTTTCCCCCTCCCTGTACTTTAATTTTACAAAGTAAATATCAGAAAGAACTGCTTTGCAGGTGCTTTTTAGCACAGTGAGCATAACGCTTGGGGAATGCAGCTGAAATCCTTGGCCAAGGCTGCAGAGGCACTGTGTTTCAAAATGCATATGACTTTGGTGGAAACTCTGGACTAAGTGCTCACAGCCTGCAGAGGTGCCCGCAGCAGTGGGAAAAGTGCTCCAAAATGGCACAGTCATCTGCTCAGGCAACGTTCTTTGGGAGGAAGGGAGTGCCCTTGAAACTTCACAGAAGTGACAGATCCTGGTCCAAGTCCCCTGCTCTGAAGGTGTCTGTGGCAGTATGGTGCCTGCCTTGCTTTGGAGGCCGGGGATTGAAAGTGGAGTTCCATTGTACCTGAACGTTCTGAGCTGACTTCTTCTGACCTGTACAGAGCAGAGCAAATGGGGCAGCAGGCAAGACAAAGAATGGCTTTTGTAGACTCCCAGGGAAAGAGTTTTTCTTGACTGGAAGCATCCCTGGGAGCTTCACTGTGTGTCCTTCCTCATCCCGAGCTATTTTTTGCTCTCCCTGCAGTCAGATACACATGGTCAGACACAGATCTCCACCTTTGAGAAGGACCTTTGATATCTCATACTAAACATTGTCATTAATGAGCCATTTACTTGGTGTGATGCCTCTTGCCTTTTATCAGCCACTGTTTCCTGGGCTGGTCTTGGCAGGGGAGGATAGGTCTCTGATGGATTCCCAGGAGGGCTCTAGGAAGGGTCTGTTAGGATGGGAGCAACAGCTAATGAAAAAGAGTGAAAAACTGCCTTGTGCTGGCACCTGCCAGTAAATATTCTCGAACAATTTAGGGAACTTTATCTGGACTCAGTGCACCAAGCCTTCCATCTGCCCTTCCAGCAGCAAATGGTGTGGGGTTCCCCAAAAGCCACAGGCTATGGATATATGTGGGGAGTAGTGGGCAGTCCCAGCCCTAAGCCAGGAGGCTCTGGAGCACGTGGCTGGATTCAGGCACAGGGCGAGGGAGCCACTTTGCTGTCCTGTGTATGCTTTGGTAGTGCAAAGGTGAGTGAGGTGTGAACTGGGAGATGGGATGGGAGCATCCAGCAGTGACAGTGGTGTCTGTAGTCACAGACTAGAAAGAGAATTTCTGGAACTGTGAAAATGGCTGCTCAGTGCTATCCCAAATATCACTGCCTATGAAGGAGATGGATTTGTTCTCCTGATCAAATAATCTTCCTGGGTTTGCCATCCTGAGCAAAGACTCTTGTTCTTTGTTGGTTTTTCATTTCCCACTAATTTTTCAGAGGATCAGGGTAAATATCAACAGTGCTTTTTGAGGCCAACAGAATCCTGGATGTGAGACTGGGATATGCTGTGGTACTGGTGGCAAACTGTTCTGGGTGTGATGACTGGAGGGACCAGCATTGCTTTAGCAGCTTTTTTTGTGCTTCTGCTCTGTGCCAGGAGCTCTGTGTCACACTGGTGAACCTCTGCCACATGCCAAAAGCAAGTGGCAGTGAGACCATGAGCCTCAGGATCATCTCTGGTGTGAAATCTGAAAGCTCTGGCAGGGAGTAGAGGATTTTCACTGATGCTTCTGCATCAATGCTGGGTTGAAGGCGTCTGTGGGATTCTCTGTAACAGGAAATTGTGTCTGCGTGTTGGACCTGACTGGATGAAACCCTGTGGCAGTGGCAGATTGAAGGATATGTGAAAAAAATATGATCTGAAAAAAGCGACTAATATAATGAAAGGGGATCTGCAAGTAAATGCTTCAGTACAGGATGCCAAGGGAATCATCTTCATCATAGTGATGATAGTCAGGTCCTCTCTGCTGCTGTCTCCCAGGAGCAGCAGATCCAGAGAACAGAGCTGTAACTTTCTCTGTTGGAGTGAGCAGGAGAAAATTGTCCATTTCTCCACAAGAAAAAAAATTGGCACTGGTGTTTGCCTGTTGCACAGAGCTCAGCACTTGGATTGTCTCTAACTGCAGCCTTTCCATTTGTAAAAAAAATCTCTCATGCTAATTAGTTTTATTTGGTTTGGCCAGCTACCAGGTAAAAAGCTGGATAACACAATATTGGCATGGTGCTCCACAGGTCCAGACATGCTCCATTTCCAGTAGCTTTTGGAGTCTTTAGTGACTTGTATTGCACAGTTATTGCATATCCTCAATCAGTGGAGGCAGCATAGTACATAGCTAAGTGCCTTTTGCAGTGCCCAGTATTAAAATTTGTGGTATTTAAGTTGCTCTACGTGTAGGAATCAAGTATAATGATTTTCTCACTG
The DNA here is from genome assembly GCA_013400495.1 of Nicator chloris. Classification (NCBI taxonomy): domain Eukaryota; kingdom Metazoa; phylum Chordata; class Aves; order Passeriformes; family Pycnonotidae; genus Nicator; species Nicator chloris. The sequence goes on along the minus strand of WAAE01019691.1, from coordinate 384,631 downwards.
TAAATGGGGTGGATTTTTCCTGTTATTGGCAGTTAGGCTTGCTGGGGCAGAAAAATAGGTGAGAACATGGAATTACAACAGGTTCTAAACTCAGTTTAGCACCAACTATATATAATTATACTTAAGAAATAATAATAGCTGGCAACTGTGGCATGATAGAAAAAATGTGAATCCTCCCTGGAAGAATGCCTTTGCTATTTGTAGCCAATTTCACATGCTTAGTAACTTAGTTCTACATTGATTTCTGTAAATGGTACTGTAGCTCACAAGGTGGCATTTAGCACATTAAATGGAGTAAAGAGGAATAGTGGCCCCTCAGAGGGCACTCAGGGCTCTGATAACCCTTAACTGGGTGGGAAGCTGTTATAAAAAAATTCTACGCACCCTCAAAAGTCACCCCTTTCTTCCCAGAAAAGGCCAAAGCACAAACACTTGTCTGGAACCTGGGGCTGGGCCTTTGCCCAGGGACTGGGACCTGCTGCAAGGGGACATCCTTAGGGAACTGCTGATCCCTGCTGTGTGTATTGCACCTTTTCCAGACCCACTACACTAGTTTTTCCTCCAGTGACTAAAAAATTAAATATGCACAGCAGATGTGAGACCCACTGGAGCACTTATCCGAATGGGGAGCAGCACCAAAGAAAGATGAACAGCAAACTAACAGAGCTGGATGTGACTGAGGTTTTGTCCTTCTTTCTGAATGACCAAACAGTTCATTCACTTTTAGCTTAGAATTCATATTAGAAAGGGGCATCTTTAAAAAAATGCAGTCCACCGTGGCTTAGGAATTTGTTCCCTTGTGTTGCTGGCCAACATTGCCTCTAAATGTGACATTAATTCTGATGTGTGGCTGCAGGACCTCAGAGGACAACAGCTGCAGGTTCACAGCGTGTGGGACAGGCCAGGGCCCCACACCCAGCACACACCAACCAGGCATGGCAGATGCAAAAGGTCAGCTTGTGCCCATTTAACCACAGGACATGCTGCAAAATTCTGTCCCTTTTAAAACAATTGATTAGCTCTGATGATATATTTACCATTATCTCGACCAGGCAATAGATTTGTCTCCATCTAGGTCTTCCTTCAGGACCAACAGAGTTCTTGATACCTCAGCAGGCTGTTTGCAGATATCAGCTTTGTTTAAGCGCTGTGATAACTGACTGTAAGGGGCTGATTTTATTCCTGAAATATTCATGTTAATAACAATAACTTTTGAGAAACCCATTAAAAGTCTGTGAGGTAATTTAAAAGAAAGGTCATATGCACCATTCCCCATTCCATAATGATCAAGTTAGTAACTTTTGATGGGTACATTAAATGATGCTGTCACTCCTGGGCAGATCACAGAATCAAAATAGGTTTCTATTTCATTCAGAGTGTAACACCTGCAATGAAATGCTCTTCTGGCTAAAACAGGTGTTTCCAACAGAGGGAAGGTTTGCTGCTTAAACTGCATCCAGCCAGTACTGTGGGTGTCTGCCAATAGACAGCAACCCATAATCTATATATAAATTAAACAAAACCCTTTCATGACAAGAATATTATTAAAGCTGCAAAGTCAGACACTTGGAGGTGAAGAAATGCCAGCATCAAAGTTTCCTGGGCGACCTCAGTTTGTCCTCTCCTTTGGTTGTGCACATGCATAATGATGCAGTTTATAATTATACGGCCAGAAGTTACTCCCTTTTTAATGCCATATCCCCATATTCAGCACCTGAAATGTCATGGCTCCTGGGGCTGTGCGGTGCTGGGGCCTTGGCTCTGGATTGTTGTTACCTAAACCAAGAAAGGTGGCTTATGGAACAACACAAGACTTATGCCCTGGAGGAGAACATGTTGGGCTGTTGTCCTGTGGGTTCTGCTGGAATTTAATTTTAAGCATCCCGATGAGGGTGTGAGAATGGGGTGCCACACCTGCACAGGTGCTGTCAGAAATGGGCTGTGGGCTTTGCATACAACACTGTGAGGAAAAAATTATGCTGGAAATATTTGAGGAGTTTCTCCTGGTGTTCTGTGGCTGTGTGTCTGGGAGCATGCGTGTCTCGTGAGCCCTGGTGGGGTTTTAAGCTCATTGGAAAATAGTGCATGTGCTTTATAAGGCAATGTATTTTCTGGGGAATTTGGAACATCGTTCTGGCAAGAACAAAGAGGACAAGTTTCTCCAGTCTTCTCCTCCAGTATTTTAAGCTTCTTTCTGCATACTTCTGATCCTAGGTACAGAAGAGATTATATTAAAAAATATATAGCAGGAGTGTATTGTGATGGTTCTTGCACAAACAGTGATGTTTGCAACTTTTAGAATGAACTAATTGGGTATGATTTCATACCTCCTTTCACAGACTTAGCAGCACTGCAGCTACTCGGTCTGATGGTGGCTGCAGATCTCGCTGGCCACTTCAGCAGATCCATCCCTCCCTGATCTGCTGCTTTTGTGCCCAAATCCCTGCCAAGGCATGGCGAGCTCTCAGCATGGCTGGAAGGAGCTCAGCCTCCACATCTGAGTGTGTGTAAGGAGCCACGTCTGCCACCTGAGGTACCTCAGCTGGCTTTGACTTGCTCCTGGGCTCTTGGCTGTGTGTTAAGCCTCTGCCAGCAGCGGCTAACATTACATTTCTAAGTATATGAAACTGGGACTGGTCTGTGTAAGTCTGCTGTGCTCCAGCCAGAGCTTCCAGCAGTGCTGAGGGCATGAGATCAGCTACAGATCAAGGCTGTGCTGTGTCCTCAGCTTATCTTTTCCATCTGAATGGTCTCCCTTTTTTTTGTGTTCTCTCTTCTTCCTGTTAGATCTGAGGGCTGACTTTGTAACACTCTCTGTGCTGTTGGGAGCAGGGGGTGTCTCAGCAGGTCCTGCTTGTGCAGGACCCGCCTGCCCATGACACAGGCACCCGTGTCTGCCAGGGCTTTCTGATCTCTGTGAAGTCATAGTACAATATAGACACTGAAACATGAGAGGAGAGGCACAAAGAATGAACAGGAAATCACCTTTTCTGTATTAACTCTTCATCTGCTGTGACTCTTATTGTCTGTGCACAGTTGTCTCTTGTTTTGAATTTATTTGTTGTATTGTCAACAAAAGGGGAAAAACTCTCAGTTTTATTCAGCATGGGTTTTTTTGATAGAGGTGTTAGAGATGATAGATCAAGTTTAGATTTCTAGAACAAATGTGTAGATTTACACATGAAAAATTTAATTGTTTTCTTTTTAAATGGAAGTTTTTGTTTAATACTTGAGTTTACTCTTTCTTCAGAAGGCAAAGGAAATCCTGGTATAGAGCTAGAGACAGGGAGTCATAACAGAAGTTAAACTGAAATTAGACATGAAAGATCTTTTTTTTAAATCTTTTGTCTCTGGAGCCTGAGAGAATGGTGCCTCTCTGGTGAAGGCATGACAAAAAGGGAAATTCAGCCTCATTGGAAAATATTTTATTCCTCTGAGACAGAAGGGAAAGTCTGAGCAGAAATATTTCTAAGAGTGTCAGTCTGTCTCTCTCTGATCAGACTGTGCAAACCCAGCACTTCTAGTTTGGTTTGGGGGTTACTCTGCAGTTGTAGGCCTCTGGCAACAGTTGGCCCAAGTATCAGCAGACACTCCATCAAACCCCTTAAAGACATAGAGAAAAAGAGAAATTTATTTACAAATTTATTCTTGAATAGTCCACATACAACAAATTTAGCAAGGTTGCATCCTGGCATAAGAAGTTTGTAGAAACTTTGAATTTTTGAAGTTTGCAGAAGTGGAGCAAAAATGTGAGGGTTTGCAGATGAAAGTGAGTGGCACTCACCTCCCGGGGCAGACTCAGGGTCTGCTCTCTCTGGAGGTTTTCCTCAGCTCTTAGTGGGTCTGTGTGAATTATCCTTCAAATGTCTTTCTGTAAAGGAAATATCATTCCCAGAGGCAGGATCAAGCTGCTAAAGGTTGTTCAAAGAAAAAATAGCACTGGTTTTATTTACAGAGACAAAGCTTAGCCCATGAGGTCTGTAGCATCAGCTGCCTTTATCCCTGTGGTACCAGCTCAGAGCAGGGATGTGCAGGTGGAATGGGAAAGGAGTTGGGCTGGTGTTAGGGAGAGCTGTGTGTTCACATGGTGTTTGCTGTTATTCTCTTTGGGTTTGCTCACAGGGGGCTGTAATCTTGTAAACCTCTGTTTCAGATAGGAATCTAAAATATGGAAGGACATGCCTAAATTGCAGAGATCTGAAAACTCACGTGGAGCTTTGCTTCTCCAAACTCCGATGTTGTCAAACTCAGCAGAAAAGTGCTATAAATGTGGTGCAAGTGAAAGCCACATCACTCGTGATGTGAAGCCTGTGCTTGAGAGAGATGTCTCAAAGACAACGAATATATGCAAGCCACACTTGCAGCTAAAGAGTATCCTTATATCCTTGTAGAGAAATTTATCACCTTCCCAAGCTCATAATGTTGATTTTATTTTTTTTTTTCCTGGCTTGAGCTGGTGACCGAAGCTCATGTGCTTGCAGAGGACCAGCTTGCGGTCATCTCGTTGGCATTCTGGTTTGCCACTTGCAATTAAATCTAAATGTTTCTATGTGCCTTCCCAAAAGACAAGAACCTGCTTGCAATGAGCTTCCCGGTGCCAGGGATCCAACTTCCCACTGTGCTCACTTCGACTGACCTTTGGAGCACGGAAGGTTGTGATGTACCCGCCTGCTGGGACCGGCACGATGTCTCTTAATTGCGCTCTGTAATCAGCGGCTCGTTTGCAACCCTCTGCAATGACACAGCTTTGTCCTCCAGCTGAGGGCACCACGGGAGGCCACTCTGCAGGCAAAGGCATGAAGGAAGATCAAGTACTCCCGGCAGCTCTGCTTCGATGCTAGGAGGCTCCTTGGAGCTGTGAGCGGGACCTCAGCGTGTGTTTTATGTGTATTGATTGGTAAAGGAGGCATAAAATCCTGCCTAAACCCACTTTCTCTTGGGAAGCTTCCATTACCCAACGCAAAATGGGACCCAAAGGGCTGGGGTCCTAAAAAGCATTAATTCCCTTATAAAGATGTGTTTGTGACCTTGGATTAAACCAGAGATTAACCTATTCCAGGAGAAATAGGTCCAAATCAGTGTTTCATGGGAGTTTGCAGGATCATAGTAAGGCACCTGTGATACCCACCACAATAAACTCTGCAGGGGTTAAACTGGGGGAAGCAGGGGAAACTTTAATTGCACCATCAGGGGTGAAGGAGCTGCAAAGTTGTTCCCCCTTTCCAAAAAAAGGAAGAGCGAAGGACCTGTACTTTGGCTTTGCTTTGGATTAGTAAAGGTCTGTCTATAAGCTCTGTATAGAAATGGGGGCACTTGAGTTGTTGCACAAACATCTTTCACCCAAGTAAAAATAGGCTGTTGAAGAAATGGTGACCACTGGGGATGGTCCAGGAGAGATGTGACTTTGCTTCTTCAAGGTGTCCATGGTTCAGGTGCTGCTCCTCCTGGACAGGTGAAACTGTAAGGGCAGAAATGGCAAAATAACCCCAACACTGAACCGAAGTACCACATGCTCAGAGCTTTCTTGAACAAGACACTGGGACTATGAAATGACACTTTGGAAAGGCTGAAGTGTAGATAAGCTTAGGCTGGAGCTGCTTCAGCCTTGTGCAGGTGAGCCTACAGTGCAGGATGGCTCTCTGAGTCCTTCCTGGAATCTTTACACTCCAGAGTCCTTTCTGGAGCATTAGCCTTTCTCACGTAAAACAATCATTCCCTGCTTTGATGGTTTCTCCTGAAATGTAATCTGCATAAATGGAACTGCTGCAACCCTGTCTGGATTGAAACATACAATGTTGTAGGAGGGAAAGAAATAGCTGTGTTTTTCTTCAAGGCAAAATTTCTTATTTTCTTGACAGCTTTTAAAACAAAAGGTGTTGTATGTGGAGTGAAAAGGGCCGATGGGGAAGTGAAATAGTGAAATAAAAATGAATTATAGCTCAGTTGTTTCACTTTCTAAAGGTGAGGTCTTAAATTTCTAAAGTGGCCATCCAGATGCTAAAAGGCATAACTTTTACAATTTATTACAGCACATTTTCTCCTTTATGTCCTATAAAACACTGTAGATGTTCTTGACCATACACCTCTGTCATAGCACGTGCTACATACCTGAAATGTATTCATTCCCTCCAGCCAGGGGACCACAGGGCTGTGCTTGCTCTAGCCTGTTTTACTGGTCCCTGTGATGAGCAGATGTTGGAATGAGCTTTAAAAACCTGAAGGGTAGTGATGCCAAACCAGCAAAATGGTAAAAAGATCGTGTAATCCATGTTCTCCTGCATGGACTGGGCTCTAAAGTGGGCCTGGCCCTCCTGTTGGTTGTGCTTGACCAGGAAAGCAGATCTGTGCTGCAAATGAAGTTTTTGCACTTTCTATCCTTTACTGTGGGGAAAACTGCATCTTGGTGCTGTAGAGAGTGAGCCTTAGAAACACAAGGAAGACAAATGAAAATAAGAAGGACCATGAGTGGTTCTCTGCCTGGGAGGGAAGAGGAGGGTGAGCTGAGAAGCCACACTGAGGAGTCACTGCTCCTCTGACACCACTGACTCCAGACCATGGGGTTTCATGCCAGGAACAATATTTCTCCTAGGAGTAATTCACGCCACAGCTGATGGGCACCGGGATGGAGCTTGGCTGGATACCCCAGGCCTGTTTGTTGTGTGCTGCAGAGCAGATGGGATCTGCATGAGGTACAGATTTCAGAGTCAGGATGGTTGCAGCCCAGGCAGGGTTTGGCAGCTGCCAGTGCATTTGTTGTACACATGGTGAAAAGTGGGCCAAATTATGAGAAAGGGATGATTCTGTGCATGTCCTGGTCAAACCAGGTGTATCTTGCTGTGCTTGTGGTAGTAACCAGCATTTTTAATAATCTGCTGTATGTGTAATGCCTGATATTTCAGGGGAATCAAATATATCTGACTGAATTACCTTCAAAGTGCTGCAAGAAAGTCAGTGGTTGGGCAGAGCTCAGCGCAGGCTGCACTGGGACATCAGTGATAGCCCAGGCACCTCAGAAATAAGCTTTTACAAGCTCAGAGCTTTTACACGTGATGAATCAGTAATTTCTTACCTACCATCAGTAATTTTTTACCTACCACAAGGGAAAGCAGTGTACTACGGAAAAAAACTAATGTTCAATTTACATTTAAGCATATCCATATTATATGTATATTTAACGTTTGTATTTATTAACCAGATATTCTGGTTTATGGTCAATACTTAAACATACAGTGAACACATCATATAGCAAATATAATAAATAAATAGCACTTTTTTCTTACAATTAAATATTGGTTATATTTAGTTTACTGCACTTTATCTTATTAACATGAGTTTTAATTAAGCCTAGTAAAAATGTTGTCTCCTGTAACAGTTCAGTAAAGAAGTAGGACAGGTTCCAGTAGTAAATGCATTTAATCTCTTTAGGGAAAAAAAAGGTGGTTTACGCATTCTAGTGGTGAACACTAAGGATAACATCTTCTGGGAACATCTGATGTTGGGTAGGAAATCGAACAATCACATTGTTCCTAAATAAATGGATCCTGCATATATGGCCTTAACTGGACATGAGGGTCATTTATAGTGGGTTGCTTCCATACTTCAAATTGAATGTATAGACACTTTAATCAGTATGGAGTATTTCTGGAGTGTATCTGGGATAAGGTAACTAACAGGCAAAAAAGGAGGTTTCCCAAATTGTCAGTATTTAGACTGCCGGAAATATGAATAGCTCTGCCAAGCCATTATGGTAGATGGCCCACATCTAAAGACCTTTCAATGTTATGGGAATTTTTCCATTGCTTTCTCTGGCATTTGATTCAGGGTCCCTTTCCCTGGATTTGACTGAGAAGCCTCGCTAAAGCTGTACAAAAGCTGTTTATTTCCATTGCTGCTTAAGCAAACCAATCTGACGTGGAGTATAACATGATTCTGGAGGCGTAGTTGGGTTAAACTCTCTTTTGTGTGTTCACAGGCTGTTCCCTCCTAGCCTGTGGATTTCTGTCACAGGACTTATTTATTGCTCTTGTCTAGAAATCAGGAGTTGGGTGGGTACATCTGGCCTTTGCCTGTCAGACTGCTCTGGGTGGCCAAGGGTAGCAGTGGATTCAGACACGCTCTCAACTACCTCCAACTCTACTTAACTAAAACACCTGGTCTTAAATGCAAAATTTTTGTAGTGTGAATTAGTATAGGGAGCACATTTGGAAGGCTCTGAAGAAAGCCTTGGGTGTGTGCATTTTTGTTATTCCTGTAATCTTTGCAGAGATGTAACACCCAGTCAAATGATGTGGGATCACTTCTGAAAAACTCTGTTCTCACATCTTCTATGTGTGCAAATCCTTTTTCTGTATCAGGTCAGAGAACAAATGCTATGAAAAAAGTGATTTATTGGTAAAATAGTGATTTTTCTGAGAAAAGTTCAACAAAACAAAGGCAAAACATCTTTCCCATCTGTCTCCCAAGAACTACGAACCTTGTCTTGAGATATTGTTCTTTTTTCATGCTTGGCGACGACAGAGAGCCTGATTCCTTCTCCTGAGAAGAGTAATAGATTTTCTTCTTTTGGAATGGGATTGGTATTTGAAATGGTCTTGAGGTGCTTGCCTTCACTTATCTTCTGTTTCTTATCTCTTGAGCCTGCCAGTAAGTCAGTAGAAGGGTTTTTTTTTTTTTCATTCCTTCCATGTTATATGATGTCTTTATCATTTATATTCAGGGGAGTAACAGGTCTTTCTAAGAGCACATGGCCGGCCATGTTGCTTGGGAAGCTCAGATCTGCACACACTTGGCACACCTTGGATTTGTAGGTAGAGAGTTTTAAATATATTTTAGAGTGTTTCTTTTGCAATAAGTGCAGAATGGCTGTCACCATGAAACCCAACTCCTGTGTTACGGTTTGTGGAAACACGAGCCAAGAATAAATATATTTTACTGCTTATGGTATGGTTCTGTTCCTGTTTCGTGTGCTGTGCTCTGATCAAACTGCTGAAGGCAGCCTGTGATGCAGATGTACTGATACCCTGCCTAAATTAACATGTCCTCACTTTTTCTGGTGTCTGAGAGTTTTTGGGTTAATATTGAGCTTGTTTGTGATCTACAATTGCTTTTGGTCAGTTACATTGATGGAGGGATGGATGTTGTCTCCCTGGGGTAGGATCCATGACCCTCCCTGACTCAGCTGCATTAATTTGCAAAACGTTCTCCCTGCCTGAGCAAAAGGAGTTTCAGATCTGACACTTCCAGAACCACAGTAAAGAGTGTCCAGATGGATGTGAGGAATGGGATAAAACCTGGCTCACAGCCTGGGATAACTGCACAGTGAGGATACAGCCAAAATGTCCCTCTCTGGCTCTTCTGACACTCTCTTGGGCCTTCCTGCTCTTTCCCCTTGCAAAAATCCACATTGTCCTTTCTTGTCTTTCCTTCCCAACTCTTTATTGCTTTAGTAATATTGAAAGGATCTGCTGCTCAAGCTGCCAGACAGGCAGCTTGCAATAACAAAGGCACAAAACCAGCACTAGAGATTTCCTGGTTTGACTAGGATTTGTGTGCAGGAAATCTCCTCCTGAGCCCATGTGGGTACAGAGAAACTTTGCAGCCCTGCAGCCCAGCAAAGGTGTGGAGCTAAAAGCCCCAACCACCCCAGAGAAATGCTGATGCTTTTACCCCTCTCCCCCCACCAGAGAGAAGGGCAAAAGCATCAGTCAGTGTCTCCCACACCTGTTTTATTGAAGGCAGCAGCTTTTGGCTGAGCACTCAGCCCCTTCACTCTTTGTGAGCCCTGGCTGCCGCCCAGGGCAACAGCCAACATGGGACCATCATTACCTGACTTGCACCTTTGGAAGTTTTCTTGTTCTCTGTCTTCATCTCATGAGCTGGGTGTGGAGCAGGAGATCTGTGGATATTGCACTGCAAAGGGCAGTGATTCCAGGAGGTGTTTTGGGAGGGGCTGAGGAGTGTCTTCCATGGCATTTCCAAACCAGAGCGCTCCGGAGCTGTTCCTGGGCTTATTAGCACTGAGCCCTCTTAATTCCAAGAGGCTGCTCGATGGCCACTCAGGAGATAAGGGGAGATTAAACAGCAGAGCATAAGTGCTTGAAGATGAATCCTTAATACCTGTGATGGAAAGGAGGCTGGATTAAGTGAGAGTTGCACCTCTGTGAGCTTCATTTCAGAGCAGGGATAGCTGATCTCACCCTCTGCTTCCCCCAGCTGCCACTGGAAATCAGCTGGTCCGGGCAGGAAAAAAGTTCAAGCCATTCTGGCATTAAGCTAAAATCTTTTCTGGAGATTTACACTTAAAAAAAATTGTTGTGTAAGGGACTGAGTGGAATATTGATTGAGACTCTCAGGATCTGGTGGCAAAAGGATTGTTTGAAGGGTGGCATGAGTTTTGTACACACAGAAGGGATGAAAACGATGAATCAGATGAATGCTCTGTTAAAGAATTGCCTTTGTTAAAAGAAGATACTCCTTCCTCTAGAAAGCCTCTTACAGAGATCTAAAGAGAAGCGGTAAAGTACGAGCAAGAGTCCTAATTCTTCTACTGCACTTTGGAAAAAAAAAAGGGCAGACCTTGCTGAAATGCACAGACTCCTACATTTGGCAGAAAGGGCAGCCCTGGACAGGAGGACTCTGTCTTTCTTTGGGTTGAACCTCACCTTGGCTCCAGGCTTGTCCATAGGGATTTCACCTCCAGAAGGCATGCTGTGGGCACATCCCACCTGAGGGACATTCAGTTGATTGCACCACTCTGTGCAGGCTTCCCACAGGTTTCCAGACCATTAAGTGCATTAAGATGACATCAGTGGTCTAAACCCAAAAGAGCCAGGGATTTTGGACTTTGGGATGAAGCTTGGGTTTCTAAAATTCATGTCTGTGCCTCAGTATACCAGTCTATCCTTCACATGGAGCTCCTGGGGAAGTTTGTTGGAAGTTGGAGCAGTTGGCACAGCCCAGTGCTGGGATGGACTCTGTGCTGCAGCAAGAGTTGTCTTTGATGTCTCACTGGTTGCTATCGTGACTGCTGCTGCTGTCAGGGAGAAATGCAGTGCAGTGAGCTGAAGACATTGATCTGATTATGGAGACAGGCTATGAAAATAAACCTTTCTCTAAGAGCACAGTTTTGACAGTTGACTTTTTTTTTAAGTGCATTCGCAAAGCTTGGGGTATTATACTTTATATTCTTACTGTTCAAAGTGAAAGATTGCGTGCACAAGGCACACATGGATACGTATAATAAGGTGCTTTATGAAAACAAGAAATAATTTTGAGCCAAATTTATACCTCTTAAAAACTTGTGGAGTTTCTGGCTGATTTGGGTCTGCCTGATTGTCTCCAGTGCTGAGCTTTGTCCTGGTAGCTAAAAGGTGTTGGTCAGACCCCAGTGCTCTGAGCAGTGCTGGCACAGCATTGGGGCTGTCTACCCAGCATTCCCCCTCACCTGGGGAAGCCTGGAGGTGGGCGAGAGCACGGGACACAGCCAGGACAACTGGCTCAAGCTGACCAAAGGGATCCCCCAGTCCATATGACAGCAGCAGCAAAAGCTGTGACAGAGCAGGACAACGGGAGGCATTTGTTACGATGTTGTCTTCTGGAGCAATCCCTATGCATCCTGAAGTCCTTCAGCCTGGGAAGTGGCTGGACATTGCCTGCTGGTGGAAAATAGAGAATAAATATTTTGTTTTCCTTTGCTTCTGTAAACTGCCTTTCTCTTGATCCATGAGACTTTTCCCATCTAATTTTTTTCCCTACCCTGTTCTGTTTGGGGGAGTGATGGAGCAGCCTGTGGGGATCCAACCAGGGTCACCCCATCACATACAGGGACTTCTCTCCTTATCCTGACACTGGGATCAGCTTTGCAAAGGCAGTTGAATGACGTGAGCCTGGAAGTGATGGAGCCTGATTGCTCAGGGATTTATACCTCATAATTGATTGGGCTTTGGCAAAGCCTTTCCTGCAGGACAGAAATTAGTAGGGCAAGAGCTTTTTAAGAAAGTCAGCTTGCAGTCACTAAAGAAAGGAAAAATTACGAATTATATACACAATGAGTTCTGCTGGTGAGACAGTGATGAGCTTCCTACAGAATTGTCTGTGGAAATCTCTTTGTCTTTTTTCAGAAACAAAAAACTCTTGGAGAATACTTTGGGGGAAAAAAAGGTCACGACATTTGAGAGGCAAAAAGGAAAAACACAGTACAGTGATTTCTTTTTTTTCCCTCACAAACCTCAAATCTGCAGTACCTGGCCTCCATACTTCTGTCAGCAATTTTCTTTCCCCTCCTATTTTTGCAAGAGAATTTTTATATGAATTTTGTCATGACTTGTAGGGCACAGGAATTGCCTTGATTTCCCCCAGCCTGTACTGTACCTGTCCCCTGCCCTGCAGGTACAGCCCTTCTCTGTGTTGTCCCTTGAATAATGAGCTTTTGTCAGGGATGTAGCATTGGCTGGTAGGAATGGGTCGGGTTTGGTTGGCTCCTGCCAGCAAACACAGAGCCATCAGCTGGGACAGCCATGGAATCCCCCAGTGAGGTGTCAGGTGTGGTAAACTGCGCCCTGATCTAGGAAGATTATCTGTAGAGAGGTTCTTATCCAACAGAAAATAAAGAACATTTATTTGTATTCATATTTAATAATGAACCATAAACTGCATCAAATCAAACACGGATTCCCTGTTGAACAGTCAGCAGGTATCAGAGCAGTGTTTGTAAGGGGGATCTCTCTACCTGGGTGTTATTATCTGCTTGCACAATTTTTTGCCAAGGAAGTGATCTTTGAAAATAGAACCCAGCTGCCTGCTGGGATCTGTGTCTGTGAAGGGCAGTGGGAGAGGGATGCTGCTTACCCCTGACCTGCTGGATTATATCACTCCTGTTTCTCAGCATAAATGTTCTCCCTTTGCAAGTGAAAAGAGGATGTCTCAAAGAAATCTCTGCAGAGCTCTGACCTGCACTCCCAGTGGAGCCAGGGTTAGCAGCACTCCTGTCTCCAGCTGTGAGGAGTGCAAATGGGCTCTGCCAAGCCTTCCATATTTCTGCCAATTTTGTCTCACAGTTCAGTTGGTTGTTTTTTTAAGATTTGTTACAGAGCTTTTCTATTTTAAAGCAAACCAATGCCATGAGTCTTGCATTTAAATAAATGTGTGTGCTTAGGCAAATGCAACCAAAACAATAGAAAAATAAGATTAGAGGTGATTTGGGTAATTTTCCAGTCTATGGGAGGGCAGAGTCAGCCCCTCCGCACACAGTCTGGGAGAGTATCTGAACTGGTCAGTGCTTTGGGGCACTCCATAAGAGGAGAAAAAAGGTACATTTTGTACCTGGATTGTATCCCAGTCAGTGTGGTGGGTTTGGGGAAGCGGTGCTTGTTTTTTTAGCTACTCTTCCCTCTTGAATGCACTGCATTTGTAACACCTCTTGCTCTGACAGGTAAAATCTCTGGCACTCTACTGCTTTTATTTAAACCTTTTTTCCTTGGAGAAATATTGGAAATGTGCTGTATCAATAGTATCCACCTCTGTTACCATTGGGAACCACCTTGTTAACAACTGAACAGTTAAATCTTTCCCTTCTCTGCTTGAGAGAAAGATCCTCATTCCTCAATATTCCTAATTACTCCTCTCCTCGATACCTGCCATGGAGAAACATAAATTTTTTTTGGATAAGGGATCGGCTTGGCTTATATATAGAAAAGCTGAAAATCTTGTGTCTGTATGAGACTGGATTTAGTGGGAGCAGCCTGGGGAGCTGATGCACTAAATTTCACATGAACAAGGTACAGCCAGCACTTGTGCAAGGGTCCCTAATCCTCCCTGGCTGTGTCCAATGCCTCTTTTGAGGGACCTGCTGGAGTTCAGGAGCAGCCGCGCCGCTGACGTTGATTACTCTGTTTGACCTGGAGCGCTCGGAACTGTCCCTGGCAAGGCAGAGTCTGGGGGTTTGGGTTTGCAGTCAGTAAGGGAAATATTAGCCCTTACATTAAGCAGTAGTGAGTTGAGGTACGATATAGTTTATCGTATTTTAAGCCTGTAACATAAACAGTGATGGGTTGTTCTTATCTGAGTGCTTCCAAACAAGGTTTTGATCCCACCCAGCACATTGCTGCTCCAGCTGAGGGTGTAGGAAATCAAAGATAAAATGTTGAGGTGAAATGACCTTCCCCTCCTTTCTCCCTACAGATGATTTACATTTAAGCCCAGATGCAAACCTAGATTTCATGGCTGGTTTTCCTAGTGTAGACTAAACCAAAATCTTGGATCCAAAGCTTGTCAGTGTTCAAAGTAAATTATATCATAGTTTATTCTCCTTTCTGGCAGAGGTGGAGTGAAATTCTCAGGCAGACATCTGTGTACAGTAAAGAAAGCTTCATGGAAATGCTGCTGTTGGCTGGAATGTATATTTATTTATTCAAGTCCTGGAAAACTAGGTGAAAGACAGGGAAGACAAGGGGGATTGTCCTAATGAACTTGGCAACAATAATTGTAACTAAACCAAAACTGTTAAGGTCTGAAACAGAATAATTTAGATTTGACCAAAGCTTGGTGTTGTTGGTTCTCTTCCTTTCTGACACTGCAGATGTGTTTCTGCTAAACCATTATGTGCTTAGCATTGACTTCCATTAAAAACACATTGAGACGGTGGGAAGAGTTTTGTCACAGCAGTGAATCCCTAAGAAGAGCTATGTGTGACATAGCAGGTCAAAATGGTTATTGCAATGTTTGAGCAGCGCCAGCATGAGGCACACAACCCCTTTGAAAATGGAAAATTTGGGGATATAAGGCTCCTTAATTGCCCTTGTTTACCCATTTGGTGCTGCTGAGCAAAGGGTTGTGCTGTGGTGAGGATTTTGCTGGAGCTGAGAATGGAGTTTCTCCCTGTCTTGGGCAAGGAATAGTTGATGGCCATTGCATGAAAGGAATGCCATAATTAGCTCCCAGGGCCTGTATGGGAGTGCTGGTGTGGAATGTGTCTCTAAACCAGAAACATACCATCTCTGGTGTTACGAGAAGTGCTGTTTTTGTTATGCTTCCCTTCCTCAGAACTCAGGAGAAGCCATAAGAGCTGCCCAGACAAAGGCAGAAATGGGGATATCTTGAGTGGAGAACCCTTGGCTCCAGATTTTATTTCCTCCACTGTTGTTGAGGGTACACAATAAATCTTCCCCGGTTATTTTCACCTAAGGCAATGATGCACCAGAGTGATGTCTTAAAGCTTACCCCAGTGCAACAAATATCCTCAATTTATTTTTTACGAGCCTGCTAATTTTCACAAAATTCTAGAACTGTTCAGGAACCGAGAAACAGCTGTATAATGGAAAGGGGTATAAACCCCCAAGCACAGAACCTTCAAAATATCTCCAGAGAACCAATGCATTTATATCAGAGAAGTGAGACACGTCACAGCTGATCCTTCATCAGCTGCCACTTGTGCAGCATTGCTGTCTTGGGCCACATCCAAAAGTTTTGTAGGTGATCGGGGTGGCACTTTGCGTCCTCTAGTCCAGATTGGAGATTTTTTTCTCCAAGCCCTTTGAGCAAAAAGGAGATAAAATATGGTTTCTTTTTGCTCAGAGGGGCCCAAAGGTCCTGGAGGAAAATCAATTTGCTTGACAGACTTGGCAAGGAGAGCTCTCAGCTGGTGGCTGGCCTCTCTCCAAGTTCTCCCCGTCCAGGGACAGGCAGGATAATTTAGCAGATCTTGTTGCAGCAGAGTGGGATAACATATTCGTGAATGTCCAAGTGACTGAAGAGCTCAGTGCGTAAGCAGTTGGGAGAACAAATCTGTTTGGTGCTGCATCTTCCCTCCTGTGGAGACAAGGAACGTGTTTGACCCTGTCCTGTGGGAGCCACCAGTTCAAAGTCACTTTGAAAGGGGGCGATGGAAAGCTGGGATGGTCCATAAATGTCCAAACATTGATTCCTCTCAAAAGAGGCCAAGATTTCCTTTCAGTCTGTGGATATACCATGACTGATTTGTTTTATCAACGGTTAGCTGATATTTTTCATTTTTCCTCAGTTTTTTTCCTTACTGCTTTAATTTTTTAACCTTCTTATCACCTCTAGCTGTGTGTGTTTTGGGTGCTTTTAAATGAAATTTCAACACTACTCTTTTTGAAGAGAAAGCATTGCTGTTACTTTAGCAGCCTTGCAGATATTCAGCTATTACTGGTGTAACACAGCAATGGAATAATATGACTCTCCTTGAACCCTTCTGTTTGTTTTTACTGTCAATATGTGTCTTGGGATTTAAGGATCTGAAAAAACCTTCCCTGAATGCAGTCCCTGGGAGGAGCCAGTGTGTGCTGGCACATGTTGCCCTGGTCTGGTGGAGAGTTTTGCAGTTCTCTCCAATCCCAGTTAGTAGCTGTGATAGGAAAACCAACAAAGGGGGGAAAGGGGCACTTCTCCCTCTCCAACTGCACCATGTCAGCCCTGCCTTTGAACACCTTGTGTTGTCACAGGAAAGTGTATCAAGAAGCAAATTTGTTGCAGGGATGGGCCTGGTGGTGTTGGCAATGAATCCTGTGGTTTATGCTGCATTTGTTGGATGGAGGCTGCTTTAAATTCATTACCATTTCATTAAGTTTGTTCCGTGGGGCTTTCATTCACTGTTGTCTGTGGGACCCAAATAAATGAGAATCCTGGAATATCAAAAGAAGGATAACCACAAGCATTACGCATTTCCTTGTTTAGCAGAGAGATGATAAAATCATTCTGAGTACATGGGAAGACAATTACAGAACGCAAATTTTAAGTCCTAATGTCCTGCTTCATTTCTAACCTGCATTTAGAGGAATCTTGTCGTCGTCCTGCTTAGGAGTCAAACACCTGAAAATTCCTGCCACGAGGGCTCCCTGCCGTGTGGCTCAGCTGCCCCTGGGCTGCAGAGGGTGAGTGGGACAGCTCTCGGGAGGGGTAGTGCAGAGCTGGCTCTGGCATTGCATGTTTAAGGGCCGTCGTTGGGTTCTTCAGATCACTTGAGACAAAGTCCAGAGCGACTTAGCAGAGCTGATTGCGCCCTGAGGATGAGAAAGGAGTAACTGACCTGGGGGGATCTTTTCCCACTGTCTTGTCTGTGATATTGCTCCTGTTTCAATCCTCTGGGACCCAAAACTGTGCAGCATTTTGCATCTCAGAGTCAGCCTGAGAGAAGGTTGCTAAATGGAAAACAAGTCCATCCAAGAGTATGGGAGATGAGTTTGCAGGTGCTGAAGTAACACTTGGCATCATTAACTTGTGCTTTTAATCATAAGAAATGTACCTGAGAAACTTGATGGCATCCTCCTCTTCCCTGATAAAAAATGGCATTAGAACATGTAAGGAAAATAACTTCAGCCCCTTAGGCCCCATCTCTGTCTCAGGTGCAATGGGGTAACAGATTAACAACTCAATATTTTCTTTAGAGCCTCCCTTCTCTTCCCAAGGGCAGCCACGTGTCCCCTGTCCCTGTATTACACGGAGAGGACAGCCCTTAGCTGCCACCTTTCCAGTTGTACCAGAGCTGTGCCAATTAAAGAGACTTTTCTGTATTTATTAAGGAAGAGTTACTTACACCCAGTGACATTTCTGCTGGCTGCTGTTAAAATCCTCTCCACGCTAAAGTCAGCAGCCTCATCTCAGAGTGACAAACAAAACTGCTACTGAAGAAAATGTCTCCTGAAGTGTTGAATGAAAAATTGTTTAATGGTAAATAATACAGCCTGCAAAGTTATGCTGGGAAAATGGACTAAAAGGAGAAATCACATTTAATGTTCTTTGGGTTTTTGCTCTTTGCAGTTACAGGAATTGATCACGCACAGTGAGAAGGGTAAGAAATCTCAAGGGAGACAAACACCAACACATCTCGGGAACAAAAAAAAGACAAAGGCTTCAGAAAGATGTTATTTCCTTTACTTTCTAGTTGTTCTGCTTATTATTTGTTGTTGTTTTGGTGTTCTTTTTTTTTTAAGAAACAATGCATTTCTTTTGTCTTCCCGTCTTTCTTCCTTTTCATCTTCTTTCTTAAATGTCTCATTAGTTTCTGTTGTGGAGTTGTGCAAGATGAAATGTTGTCAGCCTGTGCTGATGAATACCTCTCTGCAAACCTTACATAATCCATCCCGGCCCCAAATCAGGTTAGTGCAGAAATAGAGCTTTACACCTTTGAACTGCCAATTCTGCAGCAAAAAGCAGCCTCTGGCATCAGGTGCCAGGCCAGGCTGTGCCAGCACAGTCAGGAAGACATTGCACTAAGTTTTGGGACACAGAAATGAGGAGTTGCAGCCACCACTTCCATATCCTTTGGAAGTCCTCTACCAATTTATCACCTCGGAATCAGGTGCACCTTTTTCATGGTGACAAAGGTGGAAAATTTCAGTATTTCCAAAACCACACTCAATAATGACACTAATTTTTCTAGTTCTCCACTTAACTCATTGTTTTTCCTGGCTAACTCTGGGGCATAGCAGCGAGACTTCTGTGTAATTCCATTATTGCCAAGGGCCAGATTGTCAGCTGCATGTTTGAGTGGGGGACACAGAATCAGAAAGGACCTCCAAGGATCATGGAAGTCCAACTCCTGGGCTGGACAGGTTGCATTTGCAGCAGTGTCAGTGCAGTTTAGGCTGACTCTGTTGAGACTATCATCCTTTGTGCTCCATGCAGGAGCAGCTATGGCAGTTTGTACGTCCAAAGATGTCCAGGGAATGAACTTTTACAAGAAAGGCTGACAGGGCTGGACTTTGATTTTTCTTCGTTAGTCAAGAAAATGTTTGCTGGTTCCACAGAATCCCTAGGGAATCCCTCAAAACCAGACAGGGTGCTCGTTATTTTTCACTGGCTATGACCACTGTTCTGTGTTAAGGCAATTTATTATTTCCATGTTTATTGTCAGAGAAGGGTTCGTTTTGTTTTATTTTAGACCTCCTTGAAGCTTGTGCATAAACATTTACCTGTTGCTCTGTGGCAGGTAAATAAGAATTGAGCCTTTTGTATGCTATGGGAATAAGATGGAAATGCTGCACTGAGGATGCAAGCAAACAAAATAGGATTATTGACTGATCTCTTGAAAAATGTATGTGCATTTCTCCTGGACCTACTGTGAAATGAAGAAATCTGAGTAAATGCACATCCCTGAATCTCTCCCTTCTGCTACTTAGGTATTTGGCTCCTCATACCTTAGGGCAGCAGCAGCAAAACGCATTAGAAAACAGAAGTCCAACTAATGGCTGCAATGAATGAAAAACTCTTGGAGGTGCTGTAATGTGCAAATAAAAATGTGTTGGAGTAAATGGTCCTCTCCCAAAATGGGAGTCTGGCTGCAAACAAGGAATCAGAAAATAGGCAAAGTGCTTTTCATAGAAGTAATCCAGGGAAATCATATGCTACAACTTTCTTGCAGGCCAAGCACTAATTTAATCACAGGAGACAAAATGTGTCCTATTTCTCTACAGGACATGGGAAGATTACTGGCTCGTTCTTTTTAGGTTAAGTGCATGTGCATAGGTCACACCTTATTTTCCAGGTGCTTCCTGCAAGCAGAATTCTTGGACCAGCTGCATGGTAGAGGCCTGTGGATAGTTCAGGAAAAGGGCCATGTCCAGTGTGGAGCCAGAGGAGGCCCTGGAGACTGCTTTGGTGAAGGCCTAGATTTCCAAATATTTCGTTTTCCTTGCTCTGTCACATGCCAAGGGCCAGAGCAAAGGGACCTGCTTTTCTCTTCCCCATTTCTCTGTGTTTGCTGCCTCTCGCTAGAGAATTATTAGGTAACAAATACATAGACACACACACACAGATTCTCATTAAATGAAGAAGGACTCAGTAACTGCACGTTATTGACTTCAGTGGTTCCCAAATGTGCATCCTGTACAGCTTTTGGATCTGGGGGAATCCCCAGCTTTGGATGTGAGCCTTGCCTGCAGGTCTTCTCCAACACGAAGCCTTTCAATTAGAGCTGCCTTCAGTGTGGGGCTATAATGTGATGCTTCTGGCCTGCTCAAGGTACTTTTACTGGAATAAAAACCACAAGTCCTATTTTATGGTGTACCTGTCAGCTCCTTAGTGCAGGAAGTGGAAGGGGGCTGATGGACACCATTGGGATACTCAGAAGTTAAAGACCAATGATCTGTATTTAAGGCTCAGGAATGTGGGAGGAAGACAGGGCCAAAGGGAGAGTGAATGTGGCTGATTTCTTAGTGCTAATAATCCTCAGAGAGTGCAAATGGGCTGAAGGGAAATTCAGCCACTTGAAAATGCAGTTTCAAATAGAAGGATTACTGAAGGCTGAGGAAAGAAAGGCAGAGCAAGGCCCTGGTCCTGCTCCAGTCAGGGGATGCTAATGCCGCTTTCAGCTATTCAAAGCCAAAAAGGGAAGGGATAAGGAGGCTGTGCCCCTCGGGAGGGATGCTCATGAAGGAGGGGAAACATTAAACCAATTTGCAATTGAGTCAGGCAAAAGGCATAAAGGAAGGAAACTGGAAAATGAGAATGCAGTCATAAAGAGCAACGACCAGGTCAATGCTATGTTTAGTCTCCACAGACTTACATTCTATTTAGTGAAGGGAAATGGGGTAAATTTCTCTTTGCCATCAGGCAAGGATGAAGAAAAACCTGAACCCTTCTCTCTTACTTCTCACCTTCTGACTAACATCTGCCAAAAGGTTTTTTTTTTCCATTTCTGTTTGTTCAGTCCAGGTCTAAGATAAAATTGCCTGCTATTTTTGTGATATGCCAGTGGTGTTGTTTCTGTTTATGAGAAGACAGAGGTGGCCCTCCCTGCAGGTAGCTCACAGTCTGTGGGACAGGCACCCATCTGGAATCACTGAGGAGCTCGTTCCCTCTTTCTCTCCTTATTATTGAGTGGTTGGGTTAGTTTATTGCAGGTCTTGGGAAGTGCTGGGTTTAAGGTGGGGCAAGTCACAGACTGCCACAAAAGCTGTGGTGAGGAGGGCATACAGCAGGAAATGGGAATGTGAGAAAAATGAGAATGTGAGCCTGACACATCCACAGGGTATTCAGCCTACAGGGTGGGAGAAGAAGACTGCAGGACAGTTCTGCTGCTGCACTGGGCACACGGCCCTTGGAGCCTTCCTGGGCTTCCCAGGCATGGAAACAGCCGAGGTGGCTCCAGGGCTCCGTGTCTCTTGCTTGTGTGGATTCCTCTCTTTTAGCACACACGCTGTATTTGACTTTTCAACAGAGTTACTAACGTTTTGGTGAATTTTGAGATGAGAACACCTCTCCCCGCGACTCAAATGCCCATCTCACAAAGATTCTCAAAATCTAATTATGAGTAATTACCCTATCAGATCTCTCATCATTCATTCCTGTAATTGGGTTTGCAGGGCTCAAAGATTTCTGCTGAAAGATGTGTAAAATGATTCAGGTTTTTGATTTTTGCCTTCAGAGTGTTTCTGGTGATATTTTGAGTCCACAACCTCTGCAGTCAATGGCTGTGGCTGTAAGGGACACCGAGCACTTGGAGCACTGCCAGCATTCCAGAGCCATTTGTGTGCCCTGCCTGGGGGGAATCCTGTAGTGGGCACCATCAACAACATCCAGACAGGAGCTTCCTACTGGAGCTGGATGAAGCCTGTGGCACTGGCAGCTCACCCAGGGCAAAAACTCCTCCAGGTTTGAGCAGTCAAGCCCACGGCAATGTGGGAGTCTTCCTTTGCTCCTTATTCCCATCTTTGCTTGAATTCCTGCTTGAGCCTCTGAGTCTTTTTGCTTGAACACATCTGGGTCAGCTTCTGTCCTCATTTGGATGTTGCTTCAGTTGTGGCTTTAAGCAGGTTTTCATGAGAAAAGCTGAAGGGAGAGACTGGCCCCGGGAAGCTGCTGGACGTAAGAACATTTCCAGATCTTGTGGGTTGCGTAAGCAGAGGGGGCAAAAAGGACAGCAGTCACAAGAACAACTCTCTTCCCTGTCTTGTTGAAACAAACCTCTTTTCTTCTAGGACAAAGCCATTACTTTTTATACAGCAAATCGGGCTGTTTTGTTGTTTTAATGGATTTGCAAATTGAATTTGTTATTAGCAGTAACTCCACCATTGTGATGTTAAATGGCAGGAAATTAGCCCGCTCTGTTGCAGCCACCTCTTATTGCTGGTACCTTTCCCCTTCTCTTCTAAGAGGCTGGGTTTTGAAAAGCCCTGGACAAGGACATCATAAGGAATCTTAATTCAGTTCAGTTTAAAAGCTAAATTAGAGCAATTGATTGTTTTGTTCTGATGATCACAGACCCCAGCAAAAAATCCTGAAACATCTGCAAGAGCCAAGGGGGAATGGCTTTAAACTGACAGAGGATGGGTTTAGATTCAACATTAGAAAGAAATGGTTTCCTGTGAAGGTGGAAAGGCCCTGGCACAGGCTGCCCAGAGAAGCTGTGGCTGCCCCTTCCCTGGAAGTGTCCAAGGCCAGGTTGGATGGGGCTTGGAGCAACCTGGGAGAGTGGGAGGTGTCCCTGCCCACGGCAGGGGGTGGGATGAGATGGGCTTTGAGGTCCATCCCACCCAAACTGTTATGTGATATTTGTAATTGAAAGACAAATCAAAGTCTTTATTTAAGAACACTGGTGGAGGTTTTGAGGCTATTCAAAAGAGATTTTTGCTTTTATTCTCAATGTTGGACTCAGCGCTATAGGCACAGTCCTGTGGCATGACCTGAAGCATCTTTATCCTTCACAGATTAGACCACTTGCCAAAATATGCTGGTTTGGTTCACTTTATGATTATTAGTCATTATTTCTCTGAAGGAAACAGCTCCATTTTGAATGGATTGATGCTCTGCATAGGTTGCATTTTGAGGGCTTTGCTTAGACAAAGTTTCCAGAGTTACTCCCATGCAAGAGAGATTTCCTGATCCCAGAGCCCTGCATAGTGGCATTGGCAGGGCAGTGGGATCCTGTGAGGGAGACACATTGTGGCAAGGACAGCAGGAAGGTCAGCCCTGAGAACTGTGAACTGAGAGCTCTGTAGGCAAGGAACACAGTGCAGAAAAGTCGGGCAAACTTCAATGAAATATCAGCAGAACAGCTGAAACAAAACAAAACAAAAAACCACCCCAAAACCAAAAAACCCAACAAAACAAAAAAGGTATGAAATCTTCCATAACAGATTCATCTGGAATTGTGACTAATGCATCGTTCTGGTACTCAGTGAAAAAACCTCAACTTCAAATTGATTATATTTTCTTTTGCACATTTGGTTTTCATAGGTGCTGGAATGAAAACATGAAGACAAGCCTATAAACCCCTCTATATTTAAAGTTAATAACACAGAAATCTCAGTACAGCTGGCTTGCTAAGAAAAATATAAATCACATTCCGCTCATCTTTACTTTTTGCCCTTTTTTGTGCTACTTTTGCTTTCTTGAGCAGATTTTGTCTTTAACCCAGTTCCCAATAAATGACTATTCACGACACCAGAACTGCATGTGATTTTAGCTGACGCTGCCAGGCTCTGGCTCCACAGCACAGGATATGAACCAAATCAGAAATAAAACTTGCCTCTTAGCTGAGCAGGCTTGTGGCCACTGCATTAGGTGTGTACAGCTGCTGACGGTGTGACGCTGATTTTGAAGTTAATTACAAGCTCAAACAGTTTGTAGCATTTTGTGTATTTTCCTTGAAATGTGCTTTAAAAGGTCTTGGCTCTAAAATGGCTTTTTTATTTCATGGGGGGAAAAAATACCAAGTCTTCCTGTTGAAAATAAACTGGTAACATGACCTGAGTGCTTCCTAATGACTGAAAACGGAGGACAAAGAAATCATGGTGTCTGCATCTCGGTCACCTGCTCCCTAAGCAAAACCATTTTGTCTCTTCTGCTGTTCCATGGGTTTAAAATTTTTAAACTCATTTGACAAATCCAACCAAGGTTTGCAAGGAAGAAGAGCAGAAGTCTAACAAACGATTAGGTTGTTAAAAATTTCATGAAATGAAGCAGATGGAAGTAACCTCATCCAAGTCCAACCCACATACAAGACTCCAGTAAGGATTTTTTACTAGACATGAAAAATTTTATTTTGGCAAATTTGATCAATGTAGTCTGGGGAAAGACTCCACTGATGTCTATGCCAATCTACCAAAAGATACAAATCAATATAAACAAGATTTTATTGGGCTGTGAAACACCCTGGTCCTAAAAGGTGTCCATTGCTGTCCCCAAAACCACATGGGTTTTTTTCCTTTTTCTTTTTTTTCTTTTTCTTTTTTTTTTAATAAGTAGGTGATTAAATCATTATATTTTTGAGAATTGCAAATGTTTAGGTTTGGAACGTTTCCTGATTAAAATCACAAACCCATTTCAGTCTACCAAGGTTTCCATCCAACAAGCTTCACAGGAACTGTGCCTGCAATTAGGATTAATTTACCAAATGCAATGACCTCTGGAGCAAGCAGGGCTTTCCCAGTCATGGGCCATCCCTGTGATACAAGTTTGGAGAGAAAAATATTTAGTAATGAGAAGGGAAATTACAGCACTTTGCTGAGTTAAAGGAACTGTGTGTAAATAAAGATACCCTCTGCTCCCACAGCCCAATTATAACATTGATGTGCGTGATCTGAAAATTATATGCTGCGAAAATAATCCCCAGTTACAGCTCTGCCTCTGGCTGGCTCTCCTTGATTTCAGACACACGTAGGATAATTGCATGCTCCGACAGAGATCTTAATTTGAATTATTCCAGAAGAAAAGCTTTTATAAAGCAGATTTCACTGCAGGGCACTAAACCAAGCCTGTGAGGGACAGGGAACAGAAGGGTCTGTATCATATTCTGTGACACCAACCCATGAGGTGAAACCCTGTGGTTGAAGGCATGAGTGGAGTTTTTGCCAGGCCTTGTCTGAGAGAACCTGCAGAGCTCAGGCACAGGAGCATCTCTGGGATGGCTTTGTGGCTTTGAACACCCTTGTGGCCTGTGCACCTGCAGGTGAACATCAGGCCCAGGTGCAAGGGCTGAGTTTCCATGAGAAAAACCCATTAACTCTGCTTCGCACTAACTGTCATTATTGGTTCTTCGTGTTTGGGGCAAGGGAAGGCTTTTCCTTCTGGAAATATGGGCCAAATACGGTTACTTGCTTAAAAAATCATTTTATTGGAAAGCAGCAATAATTGTGAACATCCCCAAACAACATGCTGAAGAGTTTCCTGTAAATGAAAGCGTAAGAGAATGCAGTGTGTTCTTGCAGTCAAACATTGCAGTAAAGCTGGGAAAGCGTCTCCTGTAGGATTATTCACTTTTTGTGGTAATTCTGCAGGCATTTATATAAGTGTGTCTGAGCTACTCTCTGACTGGCAAGGCTGGGCTGAACTGTGTGTTTCCTGCCTGCAGCAGAGAAATCCTCGAGAAAGTAAATGCATTGCCCTGATGTTTTCTGAGCGTTGTTGATATTGCCAAATTACACGTTTTGGTGAACAAGCTGAGAGTTCAGCATGTCCCCTGAGTTTTTCTCCAGCTCTTTTAAAGCAGCACCTCTGTGTTCCCCAGCAGGGACTGGCTGTGAAGTTAATGTAGGACAAATTTGGGATGACTCACCGGCTGTTTGCTCCTGTGCATACATTGTAGATTCATTACCCTCCCCTACAAGCTGGTTCCCGACCCCATTCTGAGTCAGGCTGATGTTTTGAAATGAGGGACATTTGTGGGGAAAATGAGCGTGCTGGTGGTTCCATGTACTGACAAAAGGCTGGTTCTTCCCCTGGCTTGGCAAAGGAGCTGCTGCATAATAAGCTGCCAGTGTTTGAACTCAGGAGAAAAAAGCATGGCAAGAACCTAATAAAAATATTAAATTCATTGCTTTTATAGACAGGCCTCACCTCAGTGTGGATGTTCAAGCCTTAAAAGCACAGGTTGAGCTACTTGAAGCATTCAATTGTGATTCAAATTAAAATAATTTGAACAAATAATTCTAAAGTTGCAACCTGATGAAGCACTAAAGCAGGACTCGCAGCTGCCTGAATCTCTGTGTGGGATGTGCCTTCCCATCTCCTCTGGGCATTGTGTTTCCCCTCTCTGTGGCAAACCACTCGACAGCAAACATCCCTAATCCCAGAGAATAACCACTCGATAGCAAACATCCCAGAGAACACCGGTTTGCTTTATTTAAAGCAGAGATCAGTGGGATCTCATGGAAGGAGGGGGAAGCTCCTTCCCTTGGAGATTCATGGGACATACCCAAGAGTGAGCAAGAAACTGGGAGATTGCTGGGAGGTGCAGAGACAGTTTTGTAGGGAATGGCTGAAATTTCCCATTGGTGGGTAGAAATTCTGTGTATTTTCCTGGCCATTTAGGAGATTATGGAGGTGGCTGGGAAGGACAAGCTCCCTGCACAAGGCGGGAACTCAAAGCTCCTGCACCACGGTGCAAGACAGGTCTGTGCTTTTTAATGTGTCACCTTATCTTGGGACAGGGCTGATCATTTCCTTCTTTGTGTTTCCCAGGAACACTGCACTGTGATCAAGGTTGGGCTCAAACGCTGGAGTCCTGTTTGAACTCGATCCTCTCTGAACTGTGTGACCTCTACTGAAAGCTGGGGAAATTTACAGAGGAAAACAGCTTATCTTTGCCTTCTTGCTGGATGGATGCCCTTATTTTGTTTCAGATCATTCAGCTTTATTTTTGCCACGGAAAGGTTATTTATTCAGCATTCAAATGTTTGGTCAGCTAATTAATTTTTTATATGCAGGAGCTTTGAATATTTCTCTTTGAAATGCCATAATGAACCACCTTTTTTTTTTTTTTTTTTTAAATTATTATTAAACCCCTTTTTTTTTTTTTTTTTTTTTTTTTTTTTTTTTTTTTTTTTTTTCTTCTGTGCAATGTACTTGGCTCTCCAGTCATGACCTTCTCTCTGAATTTACCTAGAAAAATAACCCAGGAGAGATCTCCAGCTCGTGGGTGTCAGGTGGGACTGAGAACCAGCAGGACAGTTTATGAAGAAGTTTCTATTACTGCTACTGAAAGAGGCATTCCTTTCACAACAATTCCCAGTATTCACACACAATGTTCAATACACTCAGCATTCAGCGTGTGAAGCATCTGTGCCTGGCAGAGCACCCAAGGCCACCGTGGTCACAGGGGAAGCCAAGGGCTCTTCTTGTCTGCTGCAGTGTCCTCCTGCTTGTGCAGCCTTGCTGCCCTTGCAAATCTGCCCCTCATCACTGCTGCTCCAAACTGGAAATAACCCCCTGAATCCATGGGCTGCACAGAGCCTTTGGCTGAGGATGAAGTGCTGCCACTCCAGTGCAGTGATGGTTTTGTGTCCTGCTGTTACCTCTGGTGGAGCTTTACCAAGTGCAGGAGTGTTGCTCTTTAGGGCAAGTTCTGTGTGATGCTGAAACGATCTAAATGTAGAGGGGTGTTTTGTTTCCTGTATATTCTCCTTCAGGCTTGCTTCCATTTTTTTCCTGTATGAGGAATGTAGAAAAAGCAGTAGCACAGTCTTGCTCTCCTTGTTTTCCACCACGCCACAGAATGCCCCTTTCTTACAAACCTTTTTGGCTGAATTTACCCTAACTTCTCTTGCCTTCATTTAATATTAATCCCTAATTAATTTTTCTTTGGTTGTTCTCTGACAGAGTAATTTAATTTCACCCAACACCCTCCATTACTCCGCTGTTTTCTGAGTTCAGACCCGCCGGCTGCAGGCTCCAGAGTGACTAAATGAAGGTTCTCTCTCACTCTGTGCTTTGAGTTGCCATTCCCTCCCCTCCCTACCGCCTGCTCCCCCAGGCAATTCATTTCACACATCTCCACCTGGAAGCTGGGAGCTGCTCTGCAGATCAGCACTTATTTATTGCCTCATGTCCTGTTGTTATTTTGACAGATGTGCTCTGGTGTCCTGCACATGCACCCCAGGTATCTTTTGCTCCCAGTTTATTACTCCGAGTGGTGTCTCCCTGGGGTTTTACAGCTTTCCTCTCCTCTTCCTGGGCTGCAGGTGCTGGGACAGCTGTTCCTCATGGAAGGCAATGGGATATTGGTGGCTGATGTTAAGGCAGCAGAATATCAAGGGCATCTTTGTACAAGAACAAAAGGACCAAGACGCTTTTTAAAAATGCCTGTGTGACTTAATACCCAGCTCTGTTCAAAAGAATTGGAAGCTAGTCCCCTGACTTTCAGCCCTTTATATCATTTATGTGGTTTTGTTGGTTGGACTTGGTTATTCTTAAAAACAAGACGAGATTTGGGGGTCATGACCCACATTTGGGAGAGCTGAGGCCTGGTGAAACCAGCCCCCTGCTTTTCCTTTGGGGCTGTTTCACATCTTCAGCCCAGCAGCTGTAGCACTGAGCAGACAGAGCACAGGGACTCCCACCTTTGTGGGGTGCAATAGTGGGGGTCGTGGATAGTCTGGGTTTTGTTTGGTGCTCTAGGGGCAGGTTCCTGAGCTCTGTGCTGTCCCTGTGCTTGGTGCAGGAGTGTGCAAACATCCTCCCCCGGGCGCCGGCGCACCGCAGCAGCACGGCTTTGTCACCGTGTCAGAATCCAGCGTTAATATCTCCAAACTCTGGCAATCTACCAGGGAATTTAATGCCATCCCACCACAACAGAAATTTTGTATGCAGACACACGCTTTCCTAGGATATAATTGGTCCTATTGCTCTACTTTCCAAATACTGCAGTCAAATACATTCTCCTGGAAAAAGAAACTGATGAATCTTCAATAGCAGGAGAGGCTGAGCCCATCAACAGACTTTTAATGAGCATCAGGCTGCATTTCTTCTCTTGCAGGGCTGCTCACACACGGGCTTGCCCAGGGGGGCACTCAGGATCCAAGACATCCATTTAGAAAAATGGGTTTGTGGTACCAGGAAATGGAGCAAAGTAGGGAAGAAAGGAAAAACTGGTGCGTGAAGCCCCTGCTGCGTATTCAGAAAGGAGCTTGCAGGGATACAGCACCGGGCAACTGGGGGCTCCAAACGGAGCTTTCTGTGTGCTGGGAGCCTCCTTAGCAGGGCTGGTCATAAATCCGTATTTTTAAAAATTGCTAAGCCTGTTTTGCACCTTGCAGCCAAAACTCTCGAGTGCTGTGGCAGTATAAACCAATTCAGTTCAGTATTTACAAGCCTTCTCCAGTCAAATGTTTATCTCATAGTAAAATGGCCTTACAAATCTGGAAATACATGGTTGATATAAACTTGGTCCTGTGATTTTAGAGCCTTATCTTTTAGTTTTTCTAAGAATCTCAAATAGCTCTTACATTATATTTCATCTCACTGTATCTTGCTGTATTGTGGGGCTTTGTGGGGGTGTTCACTTTGTATCTATGCTGGGAACAAAGGGAAGTACTGGAAAATGTGCCCAGCACAGGAAAGTTCTGGACGCATTTCAAGGTTCTGTTTCTCTCCTGAGCACTGTGTGCTTTTCACCACCTTTTGGCTTTCTTGCAATTCGTTTTGTACATTTACTTACAGCCTAAAAAATTTCCATGGATCATTTTTGACTACCCAAGCCACAGAGGTGGCTTGGTTGGACACCCTGGATAGACAAGGTCAGTCAGGTCCCAAAAATGCTGCATGAGCCAACAAAGTGTCCATGTAAAGCTGCCCAGATAGCCAACATGCCTTGGAGCTCAGGAAATTACACCATCAGTCAAGGAAAAACAGTTCCTGAAACGTTTTGTTGCTCTTTTATTAATTCAAATGTCATTCCTGTTTTAATTCACATATTCCCAGCTAACGTTTAATTAGGACAGGTATTCTGGGGTTGCTGTTTTTAATTTTCTTCTAGCTGCGCTTCCATTTCTGTAGCAGTATCACTGCTGGTCTTACTTTCACAATTGATTGGAAAGGTTTATTTTCCTTTAATGTTAGTCTTTAAATACTTGCTCACAACAGGGGCTCTGAAATGTGTATTATCTTGGATTGTGGATGAGGAACAGTCCCCCGTGCTGGATCCAGAGGGTGATCTCCTGCTACACACATCCCCAAACACACACACACACACGTGCTTTCAATATTTTTGCTGCTTGTTTTAAATTATTATTTTTTAAATTATTTTGATCATTACAAAAGTACAGATATCCCAGGAGCCACACAAAGCAGCCATCAGGAAAAGACTGATTCTTTGGTGGCTGTATCAGTCCTCTGTCTTTGGCATGGGAAGTTACTGAATGTGGCCACCACTCAGAAGGCTTTTTCCCCTATAATACGGAGTAGGAAGTTAATGGGTTTTGAGCTCCAGGCCAGGGATTCATCCTGGTCTGCAGTGGTTCAGTGAGGGGAAGATCTGTCAAGCTACAAAATGGCAACACTTTGCAGAAAAACTGGAAAAAACCCAACATTCATACAGATCACAAATTTTCAAATCTTACTCAAGATAGCTTTGTCTTTAACAGAACTTGAGGTAGGGAAACAAGACTTTTATTAAGACTTCTTGTCTTGACACATTTTTAGCCTTCACCATTTATTGTGGTGTCTCTAATGGCAATTTCAAAGGCAAAAATATAATTTAATATTAAACACTTCATCAGCCAACAATCCAAACTCTTCCCTGGGGTGACTTTAATAGTGTTATGCCAGGAAAAAAACAATCTGATTAGTCTCAAGAAAGGATAAAAACTCCAAAGGTCTCAGGCCTGTTACCTCACTGTTACACTCATTTGCAACTCCTCCAAGGTCCTCCTTTCCTTAGCAGTGGTTTGGAAAGTTCAGGCCTGGGGGGAAAGTATTTGTCCCTTGGATGATTGGGATCCTCTCTCCCTCCCTGGGTGTGAGGTTGCTAGGAGGAAGCTCAAAGCTTTCATCCCCATAATCTTGTGTGGCTACAAGTTTTTCCCACTGTTAGATTGCAAAATTGACAGCTTTGACTGTGCCAGGCTGTGGCACCTTGCTGCAAGCTTGTCTGAATTCCAGGGTCAATGTGGTTGTGAAGACAAGAGACAAGATAGAACTTTCCCCTTGACATAACTTGCAAAGTGCACTTCAGGTGCTTAATCGGGATCAAACAAGGCAGAAATTATATCAGAAAAAATATTGATGGCTGTAGCAGCCAATGTAATTTCTGCACAGTTTGACTGCAAACGTGGAGCAGCTGTTGTGTTGCCCAGGTTGTGTGTACCTCTTGTCTATTTGCATACAGATTTGACAATGTAATTGTGAACTGGCAGAAAGCTCATGGAAAGAGAAACATGTGAGTAAATCTGCTTCTGTATTTCAACTAAAATTTAAATCTCCCATTTTGCAGCAGAAGTTGATTTTCATTCCACAGAACATACTTGGCCAGCTAGAAGCCTTGGAGCCATACTTATTCCCTCTCTCCTACAATGTAGACCCTGAGCAAACGGAGTGAAGGAAGGTCAGCTCACCTGTAATTCAGCATTTAACAATATGCTTTGCATAATAAAAAATAGCCTGCAAATGAGGAAATCATGAAGAAAACAAATGTAACTGCATCCACTGGAAGCGACGCCCGTTTTCATTCCCACTGCAGTGGATCAGGACTCAGGGCAATCATGAATACATTTGAAAAATTTCCTTTCCTCGTCTGCCCTACTTTTCTGTTTCATCATCATTGAAAAGCCTCTGCATTAGGCTGATTTTGGAGGCACTTAGCAGCCAAGAATTGGTGTTTGATAGGGAAATATGCTGGGGAGAGGAGAAGCTGAGTTGTTCTCTTGAAATTCTGTCCTGAATTAGGGTTTCTGTTAGAATCATGATATGGGTCTGAAATGAAGTAAAAAAAAATGGGTTACAGGAAAAAGATGCTAACGTGATTCAGCAGAATCTCTTTAAGCAGAGAAAGTATTGGAAATGTGTGGGGTCTTTTTTGTTTGTTTGGTTGGTGTGTGTGTGTGTGTGTTTCCCATTCATAGTAAGTATCACTCTCATCATGGCAGAGATGTCAAATGAATGACAGGCAGGAGATGAAAAGGAAAAAATACAGGCAGACTAGGAGTAAGTGTTAATTAAAACAGGATTTGGAATAATCAGGAAGCTCTTTCGTATCTGCTGTATAGGAACCTTCCTTTAAGACTCTTTTTGATTTACATGACTATTGGCAACTACTTATAGTGGATATTTCACTGTGATAAGGTGCCTGAAATTTGAATAATCTGTGATCAAGCTTTGTGCTGTCAATACTCTGAACTCACAGACTTGACATGAACATCTGTGTGCCGAAAATTAGGGCTTAGTTTGGGCATGAGTGGTTTACAGTCCTTGTGGGTCCCTTCTAACTCAGAATATTCTGTGATTCTGTGACTCCCTGTCCGCTGGCAAACCTGGGAATGGAACAACTGACATCCCAAAAGCTGCATTTCATTTCCTTGGAATTATTTAGCAGGTTCTAGAAGAGGGTGACAGTCTTAACTTTTAGGGAGAAGAAACCACATGAATATTTACAGGATTGCTGGGGGAAAAATATCTAATTGGTTGTTGAGTAGAATTTGATCCCAAATTGAAAAGGCTTTGAAGTCTGTATGTGTACAAACACACAGAGGTCTGTGTGTATGTACAGATACACAGAGATAGAGCTGTAGAGAATTTGGATCGTGTGTGTGTCCAGATCCTATAGGTGTGTGTCTGTGTGCAGGTGTGCACACATTCCTGCAGGATAAATCCTATTTATTATCTCAGTATTCAATAGAAAGGCTTGTGCAATTTCACATCAGCCCAGGAGCCTCCTTTGATCTGAGAGCTGCTGCCAGTTGTTGGGAGTTGTTTTGGAAGCTTTGTGAGCTGTGCATATCGAGCAATGATAATTCAGGCTTATTTTTGTATCATCAGAATGTTTAAGCCCTCAAGTTCTGTTAAGCTGGTGTTTTGTTTTGCTTTCCCCAAATGAAATCTCCCTTGAAAAAGCTAATTTAGCAACTGAAGTGATCATTGTACACAGCATTAGGGCCGTCAGTGGTAATAGCAAACGGTAAAGTTGAAATTCAGGCACTGGTTTCCCTTATGGTTTGGTTTATTATACAGCACCTGCAGAAGTTCCTCTGGCCCCACACACAGCCCTGGTGAAGGAGCAGAGTTTTCTCTGTGCTGGCAGCGCTGTGACAGCAGCCCCCAGCGGCTCTTCAGTGAGAGGTGCTGGCTGGAGCCTCCCGGCCAAGAGGCTTCTGGGGATGATAATCCCCCCTCGGTTCTGGGCTTCCAGCTGAGGTCCAAACCCAAATTACAGAGACTTTAAAGTGTTTTCTATGGCTCACCTTCAGTTTTCCAGCTACTGCCGTGGTTTAACAGCAAGTTGGGAGCTAGAATATAAATACTGGCTTTTCCTTCCTGGAAACACGTGCATAGTAGAGTAATACATTGTTATGGGATAAGAGTTTGGCATATTCTTTTTAAAAGGAGTGAACTGGTTGAACGATTCCCTCTCTCCCACATGGGAAGGCCTCACAGTACCAATCATGGGTTGAACAATGTTCTCCAGGGACCAAAATCCCACCATGGGCATGTCTGGAAGGAAAAGCTTTTCCTAAATACGAAACGTTGGGGAAAGGTTGGGAAAGAAAGGGAGACATCCGTACTTCATTCTCATTTTCCAAGGAGTTTAGCCAGGAGCAAGAAGCAGCCAAACAAGTACAAAATGCTGTGAGAGCACTTGGTAATCAACGTATCTCAAATTTAAGAAAAAATATTGCAGGATTTCACCAACTTGTTTTTTACCAAACAACTCTCCACAGCATTTGTTGGGTGGAGTTTGCAGGACTGCATCCTTTGGTGTTCTCAGTACTGGAAAGACTGAACTGAAGGCATGTGAGGTTCCTGGCAAGGGAATTTCCTACAGTATTTACAAACCCATCTCCTTTTTGAGCATTTCTGTTTCTGTGGTTTTTGGAAAAGTGTTGGTGATACCCAAAACATTGTATTGGCTCTTTACTCTGCAGAATAGCAACATCATAGAAAATGAGGTAAGCCCAGATAAACAATCCTAATAATTACAGATTGATTCATCTGGAGTGGGTGAACTGAAGAGTCAAGGTAGGAATGTTTAGTCATTATTTGAAACACTAAACTGCAAAAGCTGCAGCACAAACTGGGTACACCATGCCTGAGTGACAGAATCAGGGGAATGAATCTGGTGGGTTTTCTCTTTTAAAAACAGCCTGTCATTGGTGGTGCTGGTGAATTCATAATTCCCAAGCATGGATAATTAAAAAAATTTAGGTCAATTTTAAATCATATTTAAAATGGGTTCTAACACCCAACACTGGTAACCTTCTGATTCTCTCAGTCTGAAAGTGAGAACACTGTGCTTCCAACATATCTGGGATTATCTCAGTCTCATTTGAGCTGGTGAAACTCTGGAGGGGAGTTTTGGCCTCATTTTTCACCTGTTATGGGGGTCCTGCTTTGGGTTCTGGTGCAGGGGATGTTTATTATCAAAGGAAAAGAAACCACATTTGTTTAGCACACTGTGACAGAGAACATTCCCTCTTCCTGACCTCTGAACTACAAATTTGAGCAGGACAAATGTGTCCCTTCTCATTGCCTTTACCCAGTGATGAGTGACAGTAAGGTAAATGCAAGGGGACTGAAGGCAAATGCAACTGATCCTAAGGATCAGCTGCCTGTTGCTTCTGCAGCACTTCAGAAATTCACAAGTCTATATTTATTTATTTTCATAAATTGCAAATTGTGAACTCCCCCTCAACCCAACACAGTTCTAAACACACTTCTGTGGGTTTCTCCTTAGAAAGCCCTGTGTGTGATTTTGAGCTGAGGCTGTTTGCCACTCCCTTTCCTGGGTCTTCATTCTCAAGCATGCCTGTTGAATCCCTGCAATGGGATTCAGTTGTCACCCCTGGGTCAGGGCAGTCTTCCCTCTTTGCAGCCCCTTGTTCCGGGTGCAGGATCCAGCATCTCCTCACTGCATTTTATTATGGGCTGTTGCACTCAGAGCCTGCTTTGGGAGGGTGGCTCTGATTTCTCCAATGGATCCATTTTCATTCTACTGCAAAAGCTTGCAGGCAAATATGACGGCGTTTCAGTGCAGGCTGAATCGGGTGTGCAAAGTGCAAGTGGAACTACAGTTGTAGAAGAGGCTCCAGACAAATAGTTTGGCTATTTAGGAGCATAAGTACCCAGCCTGCAATCCCAGAAATAGCTGCTATACACAAATCAGTCCAAATGCTCTCTACAAAGCTGCTCCCTGTTCTCCTAACCTGGTTCATTATGGAGCCGCAACAAAAACCATCTTGAGTGGCATCCATGGATGCAGCTCTCCTTGCTGAGAAACCATGTGGGAAACCACAGTCTTAATTACATCTTCTTCTAAAAGTACACTAAAACACTCATAAAAAATTAAGACTATTTTCAAACTTATCCCACAATACCGCTTGGAAAGTGCTAGCTAAAAAATATAATTCAAATACAATTTCAATTATAGGACACTTTAAAATATACATTTATTTAAATGGCTTGACTGGCTCCTTTGCATAAAGCAGATCACTCCCAAAAAGGATTATTATGTCCCCTGGACATGTGTGGAGCAGTGCTTCACACAAGGATTTTAATGGCAAAAAAAAGAAAATTCTTCAAGGCTTTGGCATCTTTTAAGTGGTTGTATGACTGGGTTTGTCTGTATTGGTAGCTGGGGGAAGAAGGGCTGGAAATGAAAATGAGGGAAAAATAAAAGAAAGAAAGGAAACACTAAAAGATGCAAAATATGGGAAAAAAGCAATATTCCCCCCCCACACTAAAAACAGGAAGGAGAGACACCCTTCTTGACTGAGATGTTCATCAGCTCAATTAGAGGGTGTAGTGCCTGCAAGCCGGGAGTACACTTTGAATACTTGTATTTTATAATGTTTCTTTTCTGGGGGCCTTATTCTGATATGGCAGATGTGAATTCTCATCTGCTGATGTATAGGACCTGATCCCACAGCCAGGTTTATCATCAGAACGCTGCCATCAGGCACAGCAGTGTTAAAGCCTTCCGAGAAGGACTAAATGATCCATTATGTTTTGGCAACTTCAGCCTCATTTCCTACCTGCTGCTCCTTCTGTGGTCACTCTGAAGCAATTATTTCGGATAATGTGGAAACAAGCCATTGATGAGAGTCCATCAAGAAATCATTATCTCACTAGAAGCAATGTACTGGTTGTTAAACAGAATTGGAAGGTGTGGATGCAAAAATATTTTTCTTACTTTTTTTAGTTTCTTTTTTGATGGGGATGGGGAGAGCAGAAGGGGCTGGAGGGCTGTCACCACATTGTCTAAGGCATGGTAGCTGAGGGTGCAGTGCCACACACTCCACTTTGTGCTGCCCAAGGCCTTGGATTGTGACTGTGCAGCCAAGGGCCTGAAAGTGCTGCCAGTGCAGCAACAGCAGCTTGGACTGGTACAGATGAGAGACAGATCTATCGATCATCTATCTATCTATCTATCTATCTATCTATCTATCTATCTATCTATCTATCTATCTATCTATCTATCATCTATNCGATCATCTCTCTCTCTCTCTCTCTCTCTCTCTCTCTCTCTCTCTCTCTATCTATCTATCTATCTATCTATCTATCTATCTATCTATCTATCTATCTAATCTATCCATCCATCCATCCATCCATCCATCCATCCATCCATCCATCCATCCATCCATCCATCCATCCATCCGTCATCTATCATCTGTCTGTCTAACATCTCTTATCTACTATCTCACCTATTTATCAATCATGCCCCACTGCCTTGCACACAGCAGAAATTTGTTGTTCCTGCAACACCTTGGGGAAAAAATCCTGACCTGGCTCTGAAGAGCAGCTCTAGGGAATCTGTCCAGTCTGAATTGCTAAGAAGGCAGGGAAAGCCAGGCAGGATTTGACTGGGATAGCTGGATTATCATCTAAATGACAAGGTAATGAAGGAATTAGTGCTGTAATACTTTATTTAATGGTTTATTGTGGACACCTCATGATTTTATATCAGTGAACTATCAGGCAGAAATAGCTGGGCATGTATATGGGGTGCAAGGGATAGAATGTGGGCACCTGCTCCCTAGCCAGATTCCCACTCTAGTTGTGGATACCATTTTAAAACATTATTTATTTTACAAACCACTCATCAACCCAAACATTCCAGCTGTGTTTCCCTTCTATAAATCTGTAACTCTTATTGACTTTTCCCCTCCAGTCCAGTGGATGTTTAAGTCACAGTGTCTCCCCAGTTCTGTGGTAGCTGATGGTGTGGATCCCATTCCATCTGTGTGGAGCTGACCACTAAAACTTGTGCTGAGGTTATGTGCTGAGGTAACAGTCTATGAAAAGAAGTGACACTGTTTCCTCATCTCTTCAAGAGACAAAGAACAAGTAAAGCAGGAAATTTTTGGTTCAAAACAAAAGTAGCTCTGAAAAAGAGATTTACACAAAATATTTCTGGAGCTTAAAGCTCCTTCCCCAAGCATCTCTCCCTGCTGCTTTGCCCCAGGCTGGCCTGTGGGGGTGGATGTGGTGCCCTCCTGCTGCCAAAGGAGCGCAGGTAGGGAATAATTACTGACCCTTCTCCCCACACCTTGACACAGGGGTGACTGCACTCGTTTGTCTCCTGAAGGGATCCTCACTAACCCACACTAAATCCTGACCAGAATAAAGGATTTCAGGCCTCCCTTTGCTACTGAGGGCTTTAATCAGGACACAGCGGCACTGCCAGAAACATTCTTGATGGTAAAGCAAGGCAATGCAGTAACTCAGCCTTTTTTTTTTTTTTTTAATGTTAAAAAAGATGTTCTGCTTTCCCTTTTAATATTGTCTTCAGTTTGATAAAATGAACGTGTACTGCCTTGCCATCTCAGTTTTCTCCAGGAAAACTTCTTTTAGCTGTGGCTCTGAGTTATGTGTGCTTGTAAAAACCTTGTTCAAAGACCATGATTAGTGCTGAAGAAATCCTATGGAATCTAAGCAATGGGTTTGTGCAGATTGGGGCACAGTATTTCCCAAAGAAATAGGCTACAGTTCCAAATTAAGCAGATTTTGGTGACTTCTTAAAATTAATTTTTTAAAAAACACTTTGGAGTGCCAGCCCCTTCTGTCTGCAGAAGCAGATGAGGAACCCGACACTGACATCAGTGGCACATTCAGCACAAGACCTACAGCAATTCCAAGCTGGGAACACAGTCCAGGTCAGGAACAAACATTTCCCAAAGCTCTTACCAGACGAAGGCGCTGGGACTGGCACCTGAGCACAGACATCCCAGAAATTAGTAATAAAATGATCTTTTCTAGTGTGCCGTCCCTGGGTCATGCATGGGAGCTCCCCCCTTTTTGTGCTACAGGTTGGCTTTGTGTCACTCCCTCAAAGTGCTGAATTCAGCTGCTGGCAGGGCAAGGAGAACAGCAGAATTCCTGAGGACACTCTCACCCCAAACAGTGTCTGGGGCCCTGGGGAGCTCAGGCACCATCTGGCACAGCCACCCCAGGGCTGTCCCTGTGTCTGGAGTGTCCTCAGCAGCTGGACCTTCCCAGCTGGCTGCCCCTGGCCAGGAGGCAAACACATGGATGGGGCATTGCACAGCTGTAGCCTGAGGCAAGGGCAGGAATGTCCATCAGTGCTTCAAATCTTCATTCAGGATGAGAAGAAGGGGAAAACCCCTTTATTTGGAGAGCAGTTCAGAACCAGGGTCGCTGACACTGCTGCAGCTGTGAGGGAAGTTCCACATCCCCTCTGAGCCAGTGCCCAGCTCAATGCCAGGGATGTGTGTGGGCACAAAAACTGCTCTCAGTGCGCTGGGTCTCACCGTGGGACACCAGCAGTGCTCACAGCTCAGCACAGGGCCTTGTTTAGTCAGCAGAATTAAGCAAGTGCTGAATTAGGGCTTTGCTGTCAGGGCTTCGCCTGCCAGTGTTGTTTTATTGCAGGAAGAACATCCCTCATCCCTCAGTTCTCTCAGAAAGGAAAAATACAATATTATCTCAATTAAACAAAAGCTTTTTTCTGCAGCTCTATCACTCCAAATGGAGCAGGATGACAGGCAGATCAATGTAGGTCCTGTAAGTCAGAATCGTTTCAGAGAGAGGAAAAACCTTTTCCTCCCACCAGTGTCATTTACAATTTATGGCTGGGAAAAAGCAGCAGGGGGGTGTTGGTGGGTGTGTTGCAGTAAACTATTGTGAATTATCACCCCTGGGCTCTTTGCTTTTGTTTTTCTTGGATGAACAATATTGGGTATCTGATCCAAACTGAATCCATTCAGAATTGCTGGAGTGCTGCACAAAATGGTGGTGTGTTGATAAATGCCTTTTCTTCCCCCTTGTTGGCAAATCAGTGTGGTACAAGGATGGGAGCAGGAAAGAATAAACACATGTACAGTGATTCCAGCGAGCAGGTGCAGGATAATTCCCAACACAGCTTGTAAAGACTGCTGCCATTTGAAGGTGTCAGCACAGTAATGGGAGATGGATGGGAGCAATACTTGCTGGGGCTCCTGCCAAAAGCACACATTGCCTGAATCCACACTATTGATGCTGCTCTCGCCTCACCTGAGCTGCTTTAGAGAGGAATGTGGAGAGGGACAGTGGGGTGCTGCTAGGGAGTCACACAGGATATTAACTGGGAACTGAGCAAAGGCCATGCATTGTAGCACAGAACTTGTGTGAAAATCAAATCCTTCTTATGCCATGTGTGCTCTGCATGGTGGTGATGGAGTTCATCCTGCAGCAGTGGGAAAAGGCCCTTTAGCTGCTCCCAGGTGCCACCATCAGGATGGCAGCACACGGACAAGGGACAGAGGGAGGCAAGTACAGATGGACTCACAGAAGCCCCCAAATGGAGCACAAATGGGGATCTGCTGCTGCTGGCTGGGAAAGAGTCAGTTTTATCCACTATAAATATATGGATTTGATATGCAAAGGGTATATAAAGGTGAGAATGGATGGAAGGGAGGACAGACCTAGGAATGGACAAAAGGAAAAATGGCAGAGAGTCAGCTGGAAGGAAGGAAGGACAAACAGAAGAAAGACTGAATAGGAGAGAAGAATGGGTGAAAAGAGGGACAGAAAGAGACACTAAAGGGCAAACAGGGAAGGAGAGATGGATGGAAATAAGACTGGTGAAATAGAGGGATGGAAGCATGGACAAAAGGAGGAGGAAGGAAGGAAGGAAGGAGTAGAGTGCAGAATGAAGAACAGAAGGGTGGAAAATAGGATGGAAAGGTAGAAGGAAGAACATGTATGGACAAAAAGAGAAGGCAAAACAAATGGAAAGACAGAGGAACAGAAGGAGGAAGGACAAATGGAAGCAGTGGCAGAAGGAAGGACAGAGATGGAAGGGAAGGAAGGATAAAAACTGATATAAAGACAGATGGAAGATGGAAGAAGAGAAAGAAGGATGGAAGGGCAGAAGCAGAAGGAAGGAAAACTGGAAACAGCCAAGTGAAAGAAGGGAAGAGGATCACCCCCTGTGCCTTGTAGGTCCTGCCCCACTCTGCTGTGATGTTGGCAGGGGTGAGGCTCGTGCCTGATTTGATGCTCTGTGATGACCTGGGAGTGGGTTGTGCTACGGGAGGCAGCAGCAAAATCGTTTAAATTTGATTTGCAAATGTTCTCACAAGTTAACAAAGCCCCAGTGGTAATGAGAAGGCTGTGCAAAGTGTTTCAGCACTGGCTCTATCATGAGGGAGGCATTTCCTCTGGCCCAGAGCTGCACAGAATGGTTTCAGGAGAGAAGAAGCCTTTGCTGTCTTTGCCCCAAGTGTTGCTTTCCCCCAGCAAACCCAGAATCTTGGCACTCGTTACAACACGACACAACCACCCTGGGACCTGGGGGCAGAGCAATGAAGGCAAAATCTGCAGCAGAAAATTTGGATCCTTGATTCAAAGACTTGCAGTGCTTTTTAAATGAGCATTGCAATTCGTCCCATGGATGGTCTGGTGAGAGCAAGAGTGACCTATTTGCTTCAGCTCTAAGCCTGGCTCTGGAGAGCTGGGTTTAGTTCACAGCTCAGCCACAGGCTAAAATATTGGGCATGACGTGTGCCCTCTTTTCCCTTCTCTAACCAGAGATTATTACTTCAGTGCCTCACACTGGTGAGAAAAGACAGAATTCATTAACCTCCCTGTGTTCTCAGATACTCTGCTCACAAAGGTCACACAGAAATTACAGTAAAAAGTGGCTATTTTAGGGAATTAGGCTGAGTTAACACACCAGGAAGTATTCATATTAAAATAAGCAGCTGGCATTAGATCTGGCACCAGCACCTTGGTGAAACTAAAGAAATACCTCACAAACTCCTCCATTTAACATCTGGTGTTCGTTGTTTCAAGGATGCACTGGAGTTGTAAATCCTGATCACAGTTCTCTAGAACAACATTAAATTGTCCTTTTCTGCACACCCAGCTCCTGTAGAGTCTTCGCTGCTGTCAACAACAACCACAGAAAAGTGATTTTGAGCCCATGTCCCAAGTCTGCCCTTCTGGCCTGAGCTGGCATTGGGTTCCAGAGGGAATTTTGGCCCTGGGAAGTACACTGGGATACTCATCCAAAAACACCCTCCAGCAACAGCACTGTGGCAGCTTCCTCTGGTCAAATCCAAGTGTGTGTCCAAACATGAAACAGAATTAGCTCCACTTTTATTGCAGGTACCACAGATAGGAAAGGCAAGGGAAGTGAGAGTATTAAAGAATATCTTTAAACTTTTTATCCCAATAATGGTATTTGGTACAAGAAATCCAGAAAGATTTACACTAGGAAATAGTATTTATATATTTATATATACATATAAATATATATATAGATAAAAATTGTATTTATGTGGAGATGTATAAAGCAAATTATTCCATTTTTCCTCTTTTGTGTTAAATATCACTTGTTCTTTTCCTTATCCCCTATAACCATTACCCCTCTCCTCAGGAACTCCCTTTGACCTGCAGTATTGTTTAGCTACATTTGAGGTTTTTTTTCCCCAGTAGCTGGTTTTCCAATTAAAGCCAATTAAGTCTGTAACCCAACTTCATTGTCATTCCTTTTGTCATTTTTAGGGTCTTGCAATTTTACTTTCTTTCTGAAAGGACCTCTCATGGGACTGCAGAGCAATTCCATTTTTATTAAAAAGAAAATCTTTGAAGATATCATGCAAAGATGGAAATGATGGATGGGAAAAGCTAAACAACCCAACACTTCCTCTTCTTTTAAAGCCTTGTGAGCTCTTTGATGCTTCAGTTGTGATGATTTAATGCTTGGAAGCAGAGGGACTGATGAAGACATCAGCCCAGAGCCTTGTTGAAGGGATTGCTGTATCTGAAATACCAAAGCAAAATACTTCTCTACTGCTTTTTCAACTGGTTTTGGTCTATCTCTAACCAAAGTCTCTACTACTCTAACTATTCATGTAATGCAATTTAATAACCATTCAGTTTCCCAATGAAACAAAGGCGACTTCAACAAATGTAGCCACTGCTCTTCCCAGTGCCATATCCACCTCTGCCAGGGAAAGGAACCACTAACAGTTCAATGGGAAGTGAAAACAATGACCCAGAGTTTGATGGGAAGAACAAAACCACATGTAAACCAGGTTTGAACCACAGTTTCCCACTGCTCTCCCTCAAAAGCATTCCCATCTCCAGTAAGTACCTGCTGCCCACTTGCTTCTGTGAAATTCTCAGGGACACTCAGGCTGCACAGTAGAAGTTGCCAAGGAAACCGGATTCACTTATGATTTCACATGTTCACATTTCACATGTTGATTATTTCAATCTCCTTTCTTTTCTCCACCTACATACACTTTAAAATTAGTATTGTCCTTCATGGTCTAATTACCACACTGGCATTGCCACTCAGGACAGGAAACTGGATTTGCTACCTGAAGCCAAGCTTCAGCCACTCTCTTTCTTAAAGCAAGACATTAAAAACACCTTCAAAATTATTTTGTCAGTAGATTACTTCAAATTGCCTATTTTTCACACTGATAATCAAACTATCCAATGGCACATCCAGCTGGAGAGCATAAACGCAACATTCCCTGACTGTGCTGGTGCTGTAAAACTTAAAGGAGACAAGGAAAAAACAATTGCTTTCCATTTGTTGGTTTGTTTTTTTTTTGATTTCTGAGTGTGACCATATTGGGCACTGGCCACATAATCCTAATGCCTTCAGATTCAGTTAATATTGAGCTCAGTAAAGCTGGGATCCCCAGTGCATTTTCCGGAGGCCACCAGCTCCCAATTTAAAGTCAGCTGAAGCTGGATGAACCACAGAGATGCCTCCAGTCTACACTAGCTGGAACGACAGCTCATGGACTGGCCACATCTTCAGGCTACACAAATTACAACCACAGTTTCTATATGGCCAGCTATGGACTCTTAGGGTTTGGAGAGGGTTTTTAAGAGGTCCACATTTTGATCCTAGTCTAGAATTTTTTCCCCCTACTTTGGTCATAGCTCTGTGTATTGTTTGCAGAGATACTCAAAGACATGACCTTCAAAGGAGAGTAAATGAGTGAGCACAGCTAAGGGAGATCATTTTCCCATCATCAGCACTGTCAGAACAGTGTTGTTGATTTCTGGGTGTGTTTCCATTTCTCCCTTGCTTTTCCAAATGAGGTAAGA
The DNA here is from genome assembly GCA_013400495.1 of Nicator chloris. NCBI lineage: Eukaryota > Metazoa > Chordata > Aves > Passeriformes > Pycnonotidae > Nicator > Nicator chloris. The sequence goes on along the minus strand of WAAE01019691.1, from coordinate 341,176 downwards.
GATGCACCACAAGGCAGAATGAGAGGAAATTAAAAACATGAGCTCCTTTACCCTCATGAAGAGACCACCTTGCATTTGTTTTTTTTCTGCACCTTTGAGAGAGTCTTACCTGGCTGAGCCTTGCAGCAGGCTCCTCCCGAGCTGTGGGATGCAGCTTGGTCAGGGTGGATTACAGCCTCCGTATAGATTATCTCGTGCCTGGGGCCGCCCCAAATAAAGAGCAATTAAACAGAACCTGGCAGAACACCAAGGATGACACACTCTTCCTTCAGAGAAATGGGAGTCTCTGTAATCAGCTACAAAATTCAATGGAAGCTCAGGACTATTCCCAGGTCCTCCCACCTTTCCCTCAGAGCCCGTGGTAAGGAATAACAGCAGGTGTGTGCAGGTCATTTGGCTGCTGTAACAGATCTGGCAGCTGGACAGCTCCACAAGGACTGGAAAAGGGAATTCTGGAACAATGAGGCACAGTTGACTCAACAGACAGTTTTGTGGAAAGGAGCTATTTTATCAGATTTTAACTTGTTTAAAAATCAGGTATTAGCAGGGGATCATTACACAGCTATCAGTTTCATTAACCAGCTGCAGCGCTGACAGGTTTGGTACAGATATTCTATTTTTCTCCTACTGCTGCTTAAATCCAACTAAAATCATTGGAACTGACTAGTTCCACTGGCATGAGTAGCTTTTTTAGACCAGCTTTTTTAAAAAAAAAAAAAAAAAAAAAAAAAAGCTGCTTACATCAAGTTTCTTACTTCCAGACATGCTGATAACTCTCTGAAGAGACTCAGTGGCATGGGAAGAAAAATAAATGGTGACATGGTTCATAGAGTGCATCCAAACACTGGTTTTCCAGAGGGCTCCTGTAAGATCTCGTGTCAAGTTGCAGGGGTGAGAGGTGGAGAGGTATGAGGAGCTGTGGCAGAGCACCAGGGATGCCCCTCTGAGCAGGACAGGGACACCTGGAAGTGTGAGGTGCCTCCATGATGCACCGACATGAGACTCCCAAGTGTTATGGCTTTGATCTGGCCCCTGTCCCCTTTAGAGTGGGAAAAAGTACAAATGGAATTAAACCAGAACAATGGCGCTGTGATCAATACTCTGAGGTGTTTTCAAATTAAATCTTTATTTCAGAGACTTACCTCCTGAAGTTGCCTCTTTCTCCTTAGGAATTTGGTGAGTTTCATAATCCCAAGCAAAGATCCTACACCAAAACTGTTATTTCATCTCCTAGGAAAATTAATCAGTGTCTTCCATCAGCTCCTACAAGCTCCATCTGTCATGTCTCCAGGAGCCCTCCAGAAAACATTGGAAAGCACATCTACACATTTCCTTCAAAACTAAAACCGAACGGTTGATTAAAAAAAGGGAAAAAAGGGGAGTTTGCAGACAAAGAACATCTTTGTTTGTTGACAGCAATAAAATGTAACTTGTCACCAGAGCTGATATGTTGTATTAATGGCTCTTCTGTAAAAACACTGGGCTGGGTGTTGTAAATATTGATGTGAGCACACTTGGTTGGGAAGTGTGTGACAGATGGAAACTTTTTGAGGTGAGCATAAAATAGTCTTCAGTGTTTCTCCAACTTCAAACTCAAATATCCCCTCTTAATTGGAAGCCATTATTAGGTTTATCACCAGAAACAACATTTGCTGCTGATGCAGGGGACAGAGGAGGGAAAAGTCTCCTTACTTGCTGCTGCTGCCAGCACCCCTGAGCGACAATACTGGAGGTAAGGTGTTCAAATGGGCTGGAGCTGGTAATGTCTGTTGTGCGTTTGGGCTTTTTATTTTTGGTATGTAAATGTCTTGATGCTCTCAGTGACAGCCTGGTTGCCACGGTTACTTGTGAACCAGCCTCTCCCTCAACCTGAGGAGACAGACTATGTTTTCTCCTCCACACTGGATGTGTCCATGTGGACATTCCCAGAAAAAACTGGTCTCTCAGGAGCTGTGGGACCAAACCAGCACCCAATACTCAGAGTGTGCTTTCAGGGAAAAGGATAGAAGAACATTTCTGATACTTTATTGAAACAAAATAACTGCATCTCCCCACCATCACCAGCCTTTCCAAGTTGCTCAAAATCTCCTACACAATAAATACTAAATTAATTCTTTTGAGGGAGCTGAACTTCCATACACTCTCTTTGGTGCAAACACTGAAGCCTCCTCTGAAGAGCTCTGTAGTGATATGTGTCGCCTCCCATGCCCAGCCAAAGGCTGCTCCCCTATCCAGGCAGCTGGAATTGGCCCATTCCAGAACATGCTCTGGAGTGACGGGGAAATAAGAGTTTGCTGAACCACATGCACATGCCATATAAAGGAGCCAGCAAAACCCAGGAGAGAGGGTACTAAAAAAGTAATGAATATCCATAAACACAACAGCTGCTGCCTCAAAGGGGCTCAATTAAAAGATAAATAGAATTAGTTTTAGTTAGTCTATAAAGCACTGGGGGATTTTCAGCACCCCATTGTGCAAGGACTGCACAAAGCCAGAGGGAGGGATTCCTTCTCCTATAGCCCTGTGTGGGCGTGAACCTCCAAGGGAAACTCCCACAAGCAAAAAAAAAAAAACAACAAAACCACTGGAAAACCCCAATCAACCTCAAAAATTTTTCTGCTGTCAAAGAACAGAGGGAAGGAACAACTTTCTTCACTTTTCAGGTGGGAACCACGGCACAAGGGAGCTGGTCAGGACTCACCTCTCTCTGAGATCACCATGTCCTGCTCAGCACAGCCGGGAACGCTCTGGATGGAGCAGGAACAGAGAGGGACAAGTGAGGGACAGCCCCGTTTGCAGCTGCAGCGTAGGGGCAGAGGCAGCAGTGCTGGTCCAGACCACCCCAACATGATTTGTGTGAGATCTGTCATTCCTGAAAAACAAAGAAAAGAGAAGGCAGTTAACTTAAAGAAATGAATGTAAGGCTTAAATTTACAGGAAATTGTAGCAAAGCAATGAGCAGCTTTGCCCTGCCCCACCCCACTGAATGTGAAGGTCACAAGCAATTTCAGACCATAACTGCTGTTTTTAGTAAGCTTTAGTTTATAATTCAGCAAAGATTACACACACTGCTTTGAAAAGGTAAAAAGCACCATGAGAGAAGAGTCAGGTGCCATTTCACAGCTTACAAACAGAACACTGAAAAATCCAGTGACTTGGCCAAGTTTGTAGAGGAATTTGTAACAGAGACTGAGACTGCAGCACCCAATTGCTCTGCTGATATTTGAGATGCAGGAGCAAAAGAAGTGACTTGGAGAACACAAACAGCAGATCTGCACTGGAACAAGCACACAGGGAACACAAACGGCAAAATGGCTTTTAAAACTATTTACAACTCAAAGAACAACACGTTTCAGGTGTTGATGGGCATCAGATTTTTTTAAAGAAGAATTTCTGCTCAAGGATTCCTGAACCATCTGTACTGTGGAGCGCAGGTGGCAGAAACATGAGGTCAGGCTGACCAGGGCTGGTGTGTAGGGATTGAGAATCGAAACAAAAGGGAAAATGCAGAACCTGAGCCAGAAGTACTTGAAAGATTTTTGTATAAAAGGTTTTCTGTGTTAGGATGGAGGAATGTGAGGAAGTTAAATATTGACTGCTCCTTCTCATGCTTTATCTACAGCAACTCACATAATCACAACTCACACCAGTCTAATGCTAGACATTATACAGAATTTACATGGCATGGGAGAGACACGGACAAACGCTCTGATGTCACAGAGGAATTCAGAGACTGGGACCAACACTGGGAACCATGGAGACAATTCCGAGTTAGCAACAAAACCCACTACAAACTGGTGTCAAGGAGGTTTTGAAGAGTTGGTATCATAATTTCACTGAACTCTAGAACAGCATCTCCCTCTGAGGAAATATATATTTTGAATACTGGGAGGCAAAAATCCAATCCAAGGATAGAAAGAGAAAATCCAGTTATTTCATCTTCTCTGTGGGTATTACAAGGTGTTTGTTGGCTAATCTGGGTCAATTTGCCTAAGAATCTGCTGTTAGACATCACAAAAAACCTCAGCACTTACACAACAGCTGCTGTAAAGAGAAAAGCAGGTCTCGAAAAACATGAATTTTCTGAAGTTCATCTTCAAGCAACACTATTAAAATACAAATTCAGGTCCTAACACCCCAACCCTGGTCTCCAAGTGCTGTTGTAGTATAAGAACAAAAGCCCTGAATTTTTAATTGACAAGTACTTTAAAGAAGAATTTGACTGCAAAAATGCAACAGAGATGCAGAGGTGCACAGAAAATGCCAGAAAACAAACTCCTTGACCTACTTCCATAACAGAGAACACAGATCCAGTACAGTATTTAAAAAACACAGTAATATTCCAACAAAGACTTAGTCCTACCTGCAATTATCCTCAAACCACTGAGGTGCTGTAAGGCCCCAGAAAACTCACTTGATGAGGCTTTTAAAAGGACTTACAATGGTTCCCAATGGTTCCCGTACTCTGAGTTAGACACATGGGGGAAATACTGACAAGATATCCTCAGGAGGGCAGAACAACACTAAAGACTTTACTGGCAACTTCAGAAAATCACAGAACAGTGGCAAAATGTTTAGTGCAACATTCAATCAACATAAAACACTTCTGAAACACTTTTGCTACCTTAGCAAACTAAGCTCATTTTAATTTACACAGAAATTACAAGAAGAGGGAATTAGAAAAAGGAGAGAAAGACAGAAAAGATATAGAAAATCACACACATAGCTACCAACCCCTGAGTTCCTGCAGCGTTCAGCTGATAGGAATTGCAAGAGGCCACAGGGCCAGCACAGGTGCCCTAATTACCCCTGGGCCCTTTGCCCAGGTAGGATTCCCTGGCATTTGGCCCCTCAGGAGCTGGCCTGAGGCTCCAGGGGCAGCTGTGGACATTGCGTCAGCTGTGCCAGGGATTGGTGGACACTGCCAGGCTGGGATACAGCTCTGGGAACGCGCTGTGTGTGTGGAGCAGCATGAGGCCCGGCCTGCCCCACCCCACAGAATGTCTCCAGACATCCATCTTTCCAGTCCCTCACAGCTGAGTGCCTCAATCCTGGCAGTGTTGCATTGTCCATTTCTACAGGACTCGCATGAGGAATTCAGCACATTTTATTCAGCCAAAGCCACACCACACACCTACAGGACTGCTGCAGGCTTGAGAAGCGGCCTTGAGGTGAATAAATTCCACAGCCTGTGACATTCCTTGTGCAGCTCCACGAACCCACCAATGCTTTTAGCCAGCAGCACTAAGGAGCAAGAAGCAAATCTTTATTTTATGGATTTCCTCAGCCTTGCAGGTTGAAAGAGCGCCCAGGAGCTCAAGTGACCTTTACAAGGCAATCCCTACTGCCCCAGGATTTTATCACTTGGTTTGTCAGACACGGAGTGCAGTCAGATTCAAGGGGCAAGGACCCACTGCACTGAGAGCACAAATCAAACTGACCTCACCAAAGCACAGCCCAAATCGTTGCTTTCCCAAGGCTTAACAGTCTAGAGATTGGACAATTCCTGGAAATGTTCTTTAGGCGACAGGAGGCTCAGTCCAGCAAGGCCCTCTGCCTTGCCCTGCCTGAAACTCCCCCAGAATTCTTTCAGCCATCATTTCCTTTGCTCTTCCTGCCCTTTTCCGCTTCTGTTCCCAGCACTTTCCTGTGCACGTGAGTTCAAACCAACGGGGCTAAAGAGGAAGCCAGATCCTGCCATCCTGTGGTCTGAGTGGTGGCTCCAACCATTGCTCACTGGAGAAAGCTGGGCCCCCACCAACCTCTTCCCACGCTACAGTTAAAAAATTATCTCTGAAACAATCCTATAAGTGTTTAAAACGTGAGACAGAGTCCTGTGATCCTAAGGAAGCAGCAGAACCTGCTGACCCTGCGTGGAGGAGAGCTCGGATCATTCCTGGTTCAGCCTCCTCAGCTTTAACACATGGCTCCAGGCTCAGCCCCTTGTGACCATCACCCTGCAAACTTCCCGCTCAGCTCTGATTTATGGGCTGAGTAAATCCAAGCAAAATGCAGCAGTAAAAGAAATTTGTGGGCTAATTTACTGCTTCCGTTTAGGTTAAGGTTTTAAACAGTTATTTGCCTTTATATTTTAGATAAAGATTTGTGAGGAACCAATTACCCAAGGCGGCACAAGTAGCTGTGACAGCTGAATTCAATGCATGAGCTACCCTTAGAAAGTACTGCCTGATCTTCTGATAGAAAACGCTACAGTTAAATAGAGAGGCCAGAGCCTGTAGCTTAAAATGGTGAAAAAATGAGGAAGATAATTTGCATGGAACGTGGCTTTTGAGGATAAAAGCTTCCCAACAGAAGAGAGGGAGATCATTACCGTATATTTATATAAAGCCAGGGCCAGGTTTTTTTGTGGGCTCCATTGAAGCTGTGCCAATTTACACCACCTCTAAAGAGTTCATTAAATCTCTGTCTCACTAGCACATTGCTCCAGGATTTGAACATTTGTTCATCTGAAAGATTCATTATTCTCCTAATCCAGCTCGGTACCTTTTTGAAGAATGGGTGTGAAATGGTGGTGGTTCCTGCACTTTTTCCCTGCATTAAACACCCACTGTATTCCCAGCAGTCTGGGAAGTTAAAAATTTTGTCTGTTTAGCTGGGATGGGAGGACCTGAGACTCAAACTGGAGTTTTTCACCTCAGCTGTGCTTTGGGTTCAGGGCTCTGCTGCCCCTCAGAGCAAAGGGCCTTTTATTGCTGCCCCGTTGGGTTGTTTGTGCTAAACTCAGCCAAGTCAGATGAACAATTTGCACTGAGTTTTGATTGATTTTGTGTCTTTTTCAGTTTGCCAGGGAGCAAGGAACCAATTGCAATTCCTCATTAAAAATCACTTCTGCTTAATTCCTGCAACTCCAGTTGTGGACACTGAATCTCAACCCTAAGCCTTGGTAAGCACAACTCGGCATTTTCATTGTGCTGATGCTTCAGCAGTTATGAACTAGGAAGGAATTGTCTAAATAATCTGCAGCACTCAAACATCTGTTGCTTTCAGGCCACTGGTGAAAAAGGGTTTAGCGCTGTAATGTAAGAACCTTCCCAAAGTAACTGGAAAAGGGACAAGAACCCCAAAAAGAGAGATGATTTTGTCATTTTCAGTTATTTTCTTCAGCCCTTCGCTGAGCAGTGCCCACTGTTTTCCTGGTGCTGCCACGGTGGATCCTGTCAGCCTGCAGGAAATAAAGGCTGTAAAACGATTTCCATGGAAAGCAACAGGCCTTTTCCGTATTGGCATGCATCAGCGTTCAGCATGCAGGATTTATGGCTGCCAGCGCAGAAACTCCCAGAAGTGACACTGAAATCAGCCCCCCTTATTTTGCATATTCTTGTGTAACAATAGCTGTGTGCTGAGCTGGCAGTCACGGCTTGTCGGGAGCAGTCTGGCACCTCCATCCACACCTCCCGCTCCGAGATCCGCGGCGCAGGCGCGCCACTGGAGGAGTTTTAGTAGCACAGTCAGAGTCAGCTTGTTACAGATCCACACCCACAGTCTGGGTTTTCACACATAGTCTGAAGGAATTTTACTACCTTTGATTTTGCAGAGGGGCCAAATCCAGAAATAACAGCGTCCCAAAGTTCAGGAGATTTGGGACAGGGTAAGGCACTTAAAACATTAAGCCTACGTTTACAAAGCACAAGTAACAGAAAACTACCACAGTAATCCTCTCTAGGCTTAAACTCTCCCGTTCCTTCCAAGAGATTAGAAACATATGCCAGATCAGAGTGATCAGAGGGTGAGCATTCCTTGTCCTACTTTCCTCTCCACTTCCAGCGGAGGCCATCCCACGCCAGTCAGATGAGACCTTTCGCCACACTCCTGTCCCTCCCTGATCTCTGAGAGTGCTGCAGGAACCCTGCACCTTCTGCACATTTGGAAATAGGGATTTACATCTTGTGGCTTTGGGAGGAAACCTCCTCTCACACACTTGGAATTCACTGTTCAAGATGAGGTATTTTTGTCTCTGTTAGTGAACAGTGAAAGGTTTCTGACCCCCTGCTATAGAAATTAATTCATTAATGGCCAAGTGGATCCTTCTGTAGGTGCCAGGCATTTTCAAGGATTTATAACAAATGATACCCAACACTGCCCAGTCTCAGAGTCAAGAATTTGTGCTGCTGTAAGGTAAAAAGCCGTTGAATCCCACCTGGGGAAAGTTCTGCTGTGCTGAAGTAAAGAGAGGAAAAAGGAAAAAAAATCCTGCTTTTCAAACAACGAAGATTTTGATAAATATCCATCAGAAAGCTTTTACTCTTTTATATGTATTATGTCTATGTTTTTTGCTTGGCTTTTCTCTCAATATTTCCAATGTACTTTTTAGGCAAAAGCTGTTCATTTTGAAAAGTGAAATGCAATACTGAATAGTTAAAAGATTCTCATGGTGCCATCCCCATTAGCTCAGGATCTGAGTAGGGAGCATTTGCCATAAATAATGCACAACTTAATCCCTCTGCATTTTTTAAGAAAATCCCAACATGCTACAAAGTAACAAGAAGGAAGAGAAACACATTTCTGTAAATACACCCGACTTCTATAAACTTCCTGATCAATAACTTTTGTGACACACTGAGCTGAACAAATGATAGTTAGTGAATAATTTAATGACTTTTGGCTGTTTCTACTCCAGAACTGACCGTGAAGAGTTTAGATTTTCTCCAGCACACTTTCTCCTAAATAATTCGTATGAACAGTTATTGCTCTTCAGAGCATTTGTGAGCACTTCCTTGTGCCTGTGATTGAATTTGAGCTCTTTCAGACAGTTTTAATTGGGTACATCAATCAAACAGCATAATTTCTTTTTCTTGACATAACCCTACCGGCCAAGTCTCTTTTTCTCCACGTTGTAATCCATTGCCTAATCCAGAGTGGTGGTCCCTAATCTCTATGGTTTGGAAGAGTATTCAAGGATGTGCCACTTTCTAAACTGGTTAATTGCTTTCCAGGATAGAGGCAGGGATAATATCAGCTTTATTGAGTCTCCCAATTAGCATTTTTAGGTCATTAAGAAGTGTAAATTTAAAAAGTTGCTCTCGCCACCTGTCCAATTTCTTCCCTCCGGCTGAAAGCCCAGGGGCTGGTGCAGACTGGCACTAGGCACTGGTAATGTCTGAATGTGGGGGTGACAGCCCTGGCTGTGCCACCCCTTGGAGCACCTACAGGAACCACTTTGCCAGGATCCCTCCAGTTCAGAATGTGACACTTTGGAGCCTGAAAGGTAACACACAACCCAGCTTTCAGCAATACAAATAATGCAAGATGTGAAAACAGTCTTCTCCTAAGAATGGAAATTCAACTGGTAAAGAAAGTCAAGGAAGACCCTTCAGAAAAAGAAAGAACAAATCTTACATCACACATAAACCCTAAGATTCTCTCAAGATGAGTCTTCAGAAAATGTGCCATTGAACATCTGAAGGTGAGAATGGATTTGTAAAAATGGCTTTTTAGAGGAGGATGAATATTTGATCATATTGCCAATGTGTACTTCTAAAAAATATGCTAAGTGATGCATTTGAGCTACGGTTATTTCTAAAACTGGGCAGTTTTTGGCGAACCTCTGCTCTTCCTTCCTCTGGAGCTGCCACTAATTAACTACGACTATTTGGAGTGCACAGAACAATGATGGAAGCTGGAAAGGGAAAGGATATAAAGTTTTTGTTTGACTTAAGAAATTTTGTGCTCTTTAGTTCAGTAACTTTGTAAGTCAACATTGAACACATGAAATTGGGACCTGGGCTAAGCAGTAATGGGATACTGAATTTTCTCCTTTTATGCAGGAATTCTGTTAAGGTCAGCTATGATGGAAAACTCTTCAAAGTGTTTCTTAAGTGTGGTGGGCAGAGAGAAATGAGGCCCTTCCTGCTCCCATTTCCATCCATCCAGTGGTTCTCACCTGCCATGTGCTCTTCCCAATGCCACCTAAAACTGGAGACTAGCTGGAGTTTTCTTCAGTACACTTGTATCGGTGGAGGAGCAAAACATTGACAGCCTGATTTTGTAATTGTAACTCACCTTTTTTCATGCCATAGGTCTGTCATTTCAATTTTCCTTCAGGATTATGTTATGCCATTTATGGCTTTCCTTCAGTAATTTGTTGACTCAAGTAGCCTTTGGACCCTGTTCACTATTTCTGGCTGAAACTTTCATATTTAATGTTTTCAAACTTCATATTTTTCACTGAAAAATGCCCCTGTCTTTAAAAATAAACTTTCCCCAGATTTATACATTTTTTGGATGAACTCCTGCAGGAGTCAAACCTTACACTCAAGTGTTTTGTTTAGGAAAAAAAATCCTGTTTCTCTCCTAAGGAATGAAAACTGAATGGTTCAATTACTCATTTCAAAGCAGCTCTCCCTTCTAAAGCTTGGAAACTACATTTCAGTGGAGAAGAGGAAAACTAATGGAATATATTTATTGAACTAAGGCAACTGGAAGAAATTAGAATCACAGGGAGGGGTTTTGTTTGTTTGTTTTGTGCCCATTTCAGAGCAGACACCAGTTTTCAACAAGCTTTGCTGTTCTCACACCAGATGGCTTTGTTTTTCCAATACATTATTTTCCTCACATACATTTTCACTGCAAGGATCTTGCACATGGAAAGAGGATGGGAATGCTTTTATTAATCTGCCAGATATTTAACTATGCACTAACTCATCCTGGCATCTGAGCCAAACTTGGGGCACCAGATGATTCAATGTGTATACTCCCAGTACACCACAGAATAGCAGGAAGGGCTGGAGATTATCCCTATCCAATAATTATCAGAGCTACAAAAAGAGCTGTTTGCCAAAGCAATGCTTTCAAGGGTTCAATTAATAAATTAAAAATGGGTATCAGCATTTTGTTGGATTCCTGGAGCAACTCCCCATTTAACAGGCAGTTGGTTTTTATCCTTGCAGGAATTTGGTGAGCTTGGGGGTTAGACAGAGCAGTGGGGCTGAATTCAGCACTGCAAAGAAACTGCTCAGCTTCTGCAAGGAAGACAGAAATGTGCAATTAAAAAACACAACATCCACCACCCATGTTTGTGTCATGTTGTTTTCAGACCTGCCTTTGTTCCCAGCCTTGAGCTGGAAAAACCATTTGGAAACAGCTGCAGCAAAGCAAATGCTTGTAGAGCCTTGCAATTATTCTAAGTATTTATGATAAATAAAGATACGAGACACCACCATATGTACATACATCTCTCCATTTACAGTTTGTCTGAAATCTATTAAATCCCAATTTGGCTGAAAGGAGAAAGGAATGCAGTGAAACTCATGGCACCCACCTAGGAAAAGTATTCCTAAAGGTAGCTTATCAGTCTTCAAACCACTTTGCAGCCTTTATTTTGGTCATCTCAGCAAATGAAATGCCCAATTACCACTTGGACTACTTTTCTCTCTGGAGCCAGTGCTCACTAAAGTCTCCTGAATTCAGTAGATCACTGAAGGCAGTCTGAAGCTGGGATGCCTCAGTACTCAATGTCCCAGCGCAGCTCTTCTCTTTTTTTAATATCCTGAAGGGCTAAAAGAGTTTTCCCAGGATCCAAAACGGGCTTTTCTTCACCATCAGAGTCACAAGTACATTTTGCAGTACAACCTGATTCTAGGAGGAGTTTCTTTCCCAGCTTTTTTGCAAGAGAAAAGTTCCCTTCTCTGTCTTCTCCTGTTCCCCCCTTCTCTCGCTGAGATCTGAGCTGAGACCCCTGTGTGTGCACACTCCCTTCAGGACACGGTACCTTTTTATTTCAATCACATTTCTACAGGCTGCTATGTTTTGGATATCTATTCCTTGAACCACTGGGGCAGGGAACCAAGGGAATATCTTTGCCTTTTTTCCAAGCTCTGTTTGTTGCATCTGGCAGACTGTTTTACGAGACATTTAAAATATACTATCCTCTTGATTAAGTCAAAATACAACCTACTCTCCACTTAAAACTCTTTTTCCATCCTCCTTGCAGGACACATTTCAGGATTCATTGTTACAGGAGAAATAACCATTAGCACAGAATATTGGAGGACACAATTATGTTCACAGCCACAGAAGTGAAGTTCTTCCTTCAAGGGTTTTCTACCAAAGTGTTGGGAAGTTACAGTTCTGTTAATTTCCCATTTTGATTTCCTCTAAATATTTCCATCTAAAAAACATCACCAAACAAAAAACTAAATCCATTTTGGTGGGTTCAGCAGAATCAGTTCATCCTAATTTTCCAGAGCTCTTCAACACAGCTTTGGTGAACCAGGCTTTGCAGCTTAGAGTGGACCTTACACTGGGAGATCATTTTTGACTCCTTATTAAAAAAAATATTTTTCCTAGTTTTTTTTATAACATGCTTCAAATATTGTAATTATTTTAACATTTTAACCTTTTAAAAATAATCCTATTTAATGAAATAACCCCCAAAACAGTGTCTTGTGTAAACGAGATCAGTGAGAGTAACCTATTGATAAGTCATTATCAAAAAAGCTTCAGGGCAGCACCACAATCCCAAGAAAAACTCCTCAACTGCAGAAATCAAGACTGATTTTCCAGAATCGCCACCAGCAGAGACAACACTTGCTGAGCCTCAGCTTTCCTTGCCTAGAGGGAAAATTTTGCACCTCCCAAGCCTTTCGAGGAGCAGGTTTCTCCAGACACAGGTCTTGGTGTGGTTCTTGGGGTGTCTGTGCAGGGCCAGCAGCTGGGCTCAGTGATCCTGCTGGGTCCCTTCCAGCTCAGGACATGCTGTGATTCCATGCCCAGCTGACTGCTCGCTCCCAGGCCAAACCAGCCTGACCTTGGGCAGACCCTTTGGGCACTATTTCAGCTCAAACTCAATTAGGGCATTACTGGACATGGGCTTGGCTTTCTCAGCACTGCCACATCATTTCAGGATGGATTTAGGGAACAGGGTGGTTTTGAAGGAGACTCAGATCCTGCTGCCTCAGCATTCCTTGCCCTATTTGCCATAAACAAGGAAGAAACCGAGTTTAATGAGAACACGTAATGCCAAATTTTTTGCAAGTGCTAATGTTTAACTATCTGATTACATTATTAAGAATTTATTCTATTTTGGAGCCACTGTTTGACATTCTCAGAAGATACATCAGCCTCATTAAGAGGCTGAGAAAGGCAGAAACTGAGCTTGCAAGTGAAATTTAGTTTGTCGCTGATATAGACACAAACACTTAAATTGTGCCACCTGCCTGCTTGCTCCAGCATTCCAGGAGGATGCTCAGGACCTGTGCATTTTTCCTTTAGCATTCCCTTGGCCCACGGTACAGGACCTCGTTGATGCAGTAGCCAATTGATATTGGCAGAAAACAGCATTATATAGAATGCTGAAAGAGAAGGAGAGCTGGATTATAAAAAAATACATCTCACAAAAGCAGCCTTGCAAGTAGCACTGTTGGTGCACCAGCAGGGGAATTTGTGTTCTGAGCATTAAATGCACCAAAGGAACCAAGTATGTCTCTGCCTCCCAAAGGGTAAAGAAGGACCACATTTGCTCTCATTTTTAAGGTCTCTGGTTTCTAGGTTCTTGTTTGAACAGATATCACACAAGACAAAAATCTGCCTCAAATCTCGTTTTAGTTTTGTGGTCACTCTCCCTTTTTCATCTGTTCTCCATCTTACAGAGCTCATTTCCCAGCGTGATGCCGGCGACTGCCTGCCTGGAATGAGGCTCAGCCTTCAAAATGTCAAACACAACGAAAACAACAACAACAACAACAAAACCCTGTAAAGGAAGTGGCCATGGGGACCCGAGGGCTCCCGGCCCAGCTCAGCCAGGCTGAGCTCTGCAGCGGCACACACAGGGAGAGCTCTGCCCCCAGCACCCCCACGGGACGCGGGTGACCCGAGCCGACAGCTCGGACACGCGGGCAGGGACGTGTCTCCAGGTCAGTGTCACTCACACACCACGAGCAGCACCAGCTTGGCACTGGGAAGAGCCCAGACTGTGCTAATCCCGCTGCATAAGGACACGTCTTCCTGGCTTGGGCAGTGCACACCAGCTCCGTGAACAAAGGAAGGAAAACCAGAGCTGCTGGAAATTCTGTACATTTTCTTCCTTTCCCTCTCTCCACACAGAGAGTCACATCAGGAGAAACACCCCCTGGTGCTTTGCTGGTTTAGCATTCTCCCTCTTGGGGCAGAGGAGCCCCGGAGTTCTGCCCGCAGCTGGAGCTGGGGTCGGGCAGCCAGGAGACGCCGGGTGTCCCGTGTGTCCCCTGCTCCAGCCTCCGGCTCCTCCCATGCCCTGGGATCCCTGGCGGACGGTGCTGCTGTCCAGCTGCAACTCAGAGCCCATGGCCGAGTCCATCGGGATATTCAGGACAGAGAACAAACAGGTAGTAATAATAATAACAATAATAATAATAATGAAAATTTTTAAAAAATTGTAAGAGACACAAAGAACTCATCCATCACTGGTGGCCGTACATTGGCTGATCACAGAACCTCACTTTCTCAGCTCTATGGAACACGAACAAAAGTGGGAATGGAAATTAAATGGCTCCTTAATGAACCTGCTTATTTTTGGAGCAGTATACTGAAGATTCCTCAGCAGCACCATCAGCTTTAAATCCCCCCAAACACGCCGTGAGCTCCAGTACAGCAGAGCCTTGGCGAGTGCTGGGGTATTTAGTACACAAGGATCTATTTGCTAAGATGTGAGTTGGTACTGAGGGGAAGAAAACCCTCTGGGAGAGTTGGGATGTGAGCATGGAAGTGACTCAGGAGGATGAGAACACCGTGAACACAACAAAACACAGCCTGTTGGAAAAGAATCCCAGTAATTAATAGGATGTGATGTAAACGTGATTGATTTCAGTGCATATTCACTACACTGTTCACCAGTGATTTATCTTAATTTTATATTAATCATTAATATATTCAGCTTGACCAGAGAAGTATTATTTTCATTACTCACCATAAAGGAGATATTTTTCCAAAGGAAAGCTAATTTTACACATAATCCATCACTTGAAATTAGCCCAGCATTCCTGCCTTTTACAGATATAATTAGTGGTAAATTCCTGGGAAAGCCTCTTCTTGCACCCTGTGGCATCAGCTACAAATGCCCAGCCCAGAGAGGAGGTTTAAATTGGATATTAGTGAAAACTTCTGCACTGGGATATCATAAACCATTGAACAGGCTGCCCTGGGCAGTGGGGAAGTCACCATCCCTGGAAATATTTAAAAGCTGTGTGGATGTGGCACTTGGGGACAGTGGTGGCCTTGGCAGTGCTGGGGGAATGGCTCGACTGGAGCGTCTTGGAGGGCTGTTCCAACCAAAATCATTCCATGATTCTGTGAAAATTTCCCTTAGAAGCCAGCACTTATTAGCAGAGTGTAAAATCCCCCCATTCCCTCCCCCCCATGCTGCTGTGCCCAGTTACTGATCTGGATCAATGGTTCAGAAGCGGCTGAGTTGTGCTAACATTTCCCTCTCTGTAATTAAAGGCAAGGAAGTTGTGTGGCTGAGCAGGGCCAGCACAGCTGCCCTGGGGACAGCAGGGATCCTCCTGATGTCTGAGGAAGCAAGAGATGGAGTCCTGGCTTCAGCAGGGCCAGGAGTTCAGGGGATTTTTCCCTTTAGAGAATAAAAATGCCCAAAGCTCTCTCTTTACCTGGGCAATCTGGTATTTCAAACACCAATTCTGGAGCCACTTGGAGCTGAGGAAATTCAGAGGACAACAAAGCCACACTGACTGCTGCCAGCTGAAGGGCTCAGCCCATAAACAGCACCAAGCCAGAGTGCTGCATGCTGTGAGTTATAGAGTCAGCAGATCTAGTAAAAAAATTAAGATTAAAGTGATGATTTTTTCCCCTCAATAACTAAAATGATGTACAGGATATTTTTGTGCCATTGCTTGCATTTGTTCCTGGAATAAGCAAACACGGTGTTTGATCCTCCATTAAGGAGCAAAACAAGAGCAGAAAGCTTTTCATGCTGCTGCAAATGAGTTTCAAGCAGGTTTTTAATATTAAAAATGATTCAGTTTAATATGCAAGGTGTCCCCCCAGTAATTAAGCCCAGAGAGATCAGCTTCTAATACATGTAAGTATTAGCAAGTGCACAAAACTGAATGATAGAAGGTGATTTTGCCCTTTCTGAGGAACACTGGGGTTTATTAATAATGCCAAAAATGGTCAAGTCTGGGCAATGTTACTCTCTGCTTGCAGTCAAACATCTCAGCTTTATGGACCTGGAAACCTTCCTTTAAAATAGTGGGCCCCTGGAATATTGATCATGTTTTTACTTAAAAAAGGCAACAGTTGACACTTGATTTTCCATTATCTTCCACACTGCCCTGCAGTGACTTTAGACATGAGCAAATCCAAACCTTTCCTAAAGGAGGCATTAATGGATTGAGCTCAGGATGGTTTCACCTGAATCCAGCTCAAAGGCTTGAACTTCATTTAGCAGAGGGTATTACTAGAAGGCAATAGTCAGAAATGAACCACTTTTTACTTCTGGATGGAAAAAAACCCCTTGAAAATAGAGAAAAAACATTAAGCAGGATTCAAAATGGTTATTCCCAGATTCAAAATAGTTATTTCCAGATAGGACAAAGGCAAGTAGATATGTCTGCATGCAAATTGTAAAAGGCTCTCAGGGAAGAATGATGTTCAGGCTAAAAACAGGTGAAAAACTTGAAGGTTTCTATTTTCTGAAAGCTATTTCTTATTTTTTAATCATGATTCACCAGACCATAGCCTGTCAAACTGGCCTTTAATCATAAAGAAATCAACTTTGATATTTATAAATTCCTGTTGTAACAGGAATCTCTCCTAATTCTCACTGGTTAAAGAATCCCACAACTCCTGTTGGTGATCATGGTCATGCAACAGTAGGAATTATATGGGTAACTTTTCATCCTGAGATATGAACATTTTAACTTTAAAAATAATTTGTATATCCTAAGCATTACACAGGTCTATACAGCTGAGTGACAGGAAAAGGAATGGAACAAAATGGAAGTGGAAAACGGCTGCAAAAAGGCTTTTCAGGGCTTGAATTTTCTTTTTTTAACCTCTAAGCCAACCTAGCAGTAACTCATGCTCAATAAAAGTGCCCCAAAGGACTCCACTGCCCCTGCACATGGCGAAATACATTTTACCATACCTCAAGACCTAACCTAATTTCTTTCACATCACATTCCAACCAAAGGAAACAGAAATGTGGAGTTATTTTACGTGTGACATCTGTACCAACACTGGCAATTCCACAGGCAACAGTGAAATTCCAGATGGGAGAGACTCCACAACTCCTGCATCTGCTTCAGATACAGATGGTTAAATGAAAGACTCAGCTTCCTGAGAGTGCCTCCCTCTCAAACAACAGCCATGGTGTTCCCATGGGAAAGCTGGGTCCTACAGCTAGCTTGCCACACTCTTACTGCACAACAGGACCTGGGAATAGCTTTGGGAATTCAGCTTCCAGGCAGCCCTTCAGCTGTCAGACAAAGGAACATTCTAGCAGGAGTTACCCCAGCTCCAGAAGGAGCCTCCACAGAAAGGTCAAGGTGTCTCAATCCAATCCTTGATCGCACACTCCAACCTCACTTAAACTGATTGTTAAGAGATTTTCTACCTCAGCAAAGTCCTGATCACCGGGTTTTAGTTCGCAATTTTCTACCTACTTCTTAAATGAAAATTCCTTCCCTATCATTGCATTTATAGCAAATTGCTGCAGAGTTTGTTGGCATCAAAAAATCAACAGCAATGAAAAGAATATTGAATAGATTTGTTCTGACGTGCGTGGTGAAAGCTCTCTGGAATAAAAGCACCAAACATTTCGGGCTCATCTGTGGCAGGTGGGGAGTGTCACTCTGGAAATGGAACAGATGTTTGATTACGTAGAAAGGGGCATGAGAAACAGTGAAGTTTATTATTATCGCTTTTGTGTTTGCACAAATGTACTGAGTGTTCCATTTCAAGAGATGCAAGGGGTTTCTGGATAAAGGTTTCCCCTTCTCTCTCCTCTGAAATACACCTTGGTTACTGCTCACCCAAAGACAACTGTCTCCCCAAGGAAGTTTATTACACATTCCATTCTAATGTTTGTCTCTACCCACTGCACACAAACAGCCGCTACAAGGATTATTTGACTGAAGGTTTTTGGAAGAGAATGAATAAATCTGTAAGTGACACTAAACTGGGAACCTCGTGGGTCACCTTTTGTCTTTTCAGGACCATCCAAGACCAGTTTTGTGGGAAACACAGCAGGTGTGTCACACATCTTGGGCAGGGCAGAGGCATCTGGGATCAGAGCACTGGGATGTCACAGCAGGTGACATTCCACAGAACCTTCACTGAAGATGCAATTCCGCCTTAAGTTTTGGAAACCTGAGGCAATGAAGAGTGGAAGAACTGCACTTGGAAAAGCTCAGTGAGGAACAAACCTCTCTCCAAACTCAGCTCTGTGTGTAAACATCAGTAGTTTAGGCTAAACATTTCAAAACCTGATTTCATTTACTTTTCAAGTAGTTCCTTTCCTTGCTGGGTCTGATTAGGTTCTAAATGCCCTGCAAAAGCTGTGCATGGCATTTTTGGGGTATTTATGTGACCTTTCCCAGGAGAAGTATTACCTAGGAATAGCTTCCTGCAGCCAGTCAAACACTGTGCACGAAGTAGGTTGATCAGAAAAGCTGGTCAGCATTCCTTAATGACAAATTCTATTCTGGTACGGTCACTTTTTAAATTATTATTTTATTTTTTTGAACAGCAGCAGCATTTCTGGCAGCAGCACAGGTATTTTGAGCCCTGCAAGAGGATTTTCACTCTTTTCATTCTGTAAATTGTCCAGCATAACATAGCATTCTGCTTTGGTGTTGCAGGATTTGCAGGAAGAGAGGAGGGAACAGGGGAGGGTTTAGCCTCTTTAAGACTGAGGGAGGGAAAAATTATTCAGACAAGAAAAGGAAGAAGCTGCTCATAAAATCTCAATAACTTCTTATCTGACTTTCTCTCCACTGTACCTGCATTTAGAGCCTGCAATAAGAGTAATAAATTTCCTGACCTGCTCAGAAAAATGGATAAAGAAGAAACACTCTCCCAGAGAGTGGGAGTGTGAGCTTAACAAAACACGAGAAATGCTTTGGGGGATTGAACTTCTGAGTGAAGCCTGTAAAATATTAATTAATCTTTGCTGTCAATATAAAACCCAAAGATAACTCAAGACACTGTGGAAGGAAAAACAACTTCTTGTACCTAGCAACTGTAACATTCAAAATGTTTTTCACTGCCCAGGTGGGGAGCAAGCCCTGCCTGGGGATGCCTATCACAGAGAGTTGCCCGCAGCAACACTAAATTCTTGTCCTCTCCATACATTTTTTCCATTCCAGCCTCAGTCAGGAATGCCTGGGTGATTTGGAGAGGCGATTAGGTTGCATTCCTGTTATTACAAGTAAGAGAATCAATACTAATTCACTTAGCTTTATTTTATAAGTGGCTAAAGAGATGTAACATCAGCCTCCAACGAGGGAGAACACTTCCTGCGTGTGTTGGAATACTAATAAGAATTGGCTCAAGGTAACCACCCAGCAAGAGCTGTTTGCTAAAGCCAATTAGTTATTAATCAGGAGCTTGATCATATTTAAATGTCTGACAATTTTAAAATAAAGGAAAAATACAGCCTGGAGAGCAATAGCAAACTCAGACACTGCTGAAATCAGGTGAGAAAATAAAAGTATGTAGCATATATTTTGTAATCTGAAACAGATAGTGAAGAGAATTTCATTAAAAATAGAATCTTTCAAAACTCTGAAAAAGTTTAAATCCACTTCTGCAAATGACTCTTCTCTGCTCAACACCTGAACTTAAACTGAGGACTTGGATATGCTGCTATGGAATAGGCATGTTACAGGTTACACATTTCAGATCAAGGGGCCAGGGTTGGATGGAAAAATACTCTGCAAAAATATGCACTTCACTTCCTTGGCTTCTTCCCTGGAGGTCTCCAAGGGCTGAATACTTAATGCTGAATAACCTTTCCTGGAAACTCTTTGTAGTGGATATAAGCCACTGAGAGAGAGAACCTGAACCACAGGAGAAAGGAACATCCCTCAGTCCCAGCCTCCAAGTTAGGAACCACCTTATTTCTAAATCCATCCAAAATCCACCCCAGTTTAACTGTAGAGCAAAGTCCTTTAGTGCCAATATCCTCTACCAGCAAACTCTGTGCTGTTGCAGCCACTGAGCCCTGCACTGGTCCCCAGTCAACATGAGACCAAGGCAATCCAGGATTTCCAGGCTATTTTGCCTGGCATTCAGTAACACCCTGGTTGCAGTAATGCCCATTGCCCCCTCCAGCTGTTCTACCATATTCTCCCTTCAAACCCATCACTTCCAGTTTTGTTAAGGACCTACAGAGGTTTCAGTTGGCTTAAACAATCAAGCTTCCCAGGATAAGAAATCAATAACCATTTAATATTTAAGCAGCTTACAAGCCACAGCTAAACTCTGGATGTGGCAGCAGCGTTCCAGCTACAGGGAATTTTTGCAAACCCCAATACCCAGAGCAGTGAGGTATTAACGTGGCTCCTGCTTATCTCTGTTTGAGAGCCCAGCACCTCACTTGCAGAACAAATACTGCTCATGATGCCTGCCAGTGCTGGCTGTTCCCCCCACTGAGTGCATCCTAATCCAGTCTGGGGGCAGCACTGACAACGAGTCCCTAATGGAGAGACAACTCCGAGTCAGGCAAAGCCCCAGTGGGAAGGGCTTCGATTCCCTCTGCCCGTAAAGCAGGTACTGGGATCAATTATGCCCCGGCAGGTGATCCATGGCTGCTCTGCCCTCCCAGGATATGTATTGCTGTGGGCCGGCTCCTGAGAATAGCTTCCATGACTCTGCAGAAACAGAGCACTTAAAAGAGAGTTTCTTTGCCAAGTGGATAAATGCAGCCAGATGCTATGGACTGGTTGGGAGTTCAGCACTAGGAAACCACAGAATAATACAGAGACTGCACATAACAAACCTTCACTCAGGTATTTCCTCTGGACTCAGAGGTATCACTGCCAGGAAAGAGCTCAAAGGGCAGGGGAGGCAGGAAAAAGAGCTCAAGGGAACAGCTCCACTGATCCCAACTGAAGGGCCTTCCCCTGCATCTACATATCTGCATTGACACAAGAGATAGAAAGTGGAAAGTTTCCAAATATGTTTTCACCTCCAGTTAGTAGGTGAGAAGAAACAGCTCAAGTAAGTATAAATTATATATCTGTCTAAAATGTTATAATTTGTAGACAATTTGGCAGAATAGATCCCTTTTCACATTGAAGGAAGGAAGGCTTAAAAGAAAAATAATCCCTTCCCTTTTCTAAGCTGTGTGAATACTTTAACAGTGAACACATTAAGTTTTAAAGGAAATCAATGTTATTTATTCCAAGTCTTTAAGAAGAGGTAAGAAACCTGAAACAAGGATTTTCTGCAGATAAAGACTGTTGGGTCCTTGTAATCCTCAGCTTGCTTTTTTATCCTGAGAAAATGTACTCCTTTGTTGCAGATAGTTGGCTGCTCCTGAACATCCCTAATCTGTGAGGGGCCGATCAGCAGTGCCTGAGTTTGCAAGCAATGAAAGCCCTCATTAGGAATGGTTTCTGTCATGTCCCAGCGCAGTGAAGAGATTGCTGCCACGCAATGCGCTCATCAATCGGCATTGTCCTTTCTAAGGTGATAATCCTGTTTATTTTCCTACATCTCCTCGTGGCAGGAAATAATTGAATTGAGAAGAGAGAAAACAGGCAGCTATGATTCCCTGAAGATTTCTGTGTGTCTCCCCAGTCTGCTTTTTTACTGTAACTTCTCACTCCTGAGCCACCTGGGGGTGAGCTACCCAGGACATGTTCTCTGAGATGCACTCTGCCCATGTAAAACCCCTTAATTTTTATGAACTCCTGGTTTTTAAAATTGCTTGATCATTTTCAGCTCTGAGGAGCTCCAGAACCATCTGTGAGTGGCAGGGGATTGGGCATTCCCTACTAACTGTGCCACAGGATAGATTTCCTGGCCCAGGCTGTTAAAAGCCACCCCAGTGACTCCTGTGGGGCTCTGAGGACACGCTGTGGTTTCCCAAGGCAGGGGAAATGGCAGTTTTATTTAGCATTTACAGAAGGCAGCTACCAGCAGTTGTTTACAGGAGCAAATACCCAGTGACAAACAGTTCCTGAAGTATCCAGCCTGTGACATACATTTTTCAAAGAAGCCAAACCTGACAGGTTGCCTTTAAGCTGGTATCAATCAATAGAACAGCAGCAGCAGCTAATCACACTCATCACTGCAAAACACTGGGGAACAGCATTTGGAGAGGCACGGGGAGCTGGGAATTGGCAGAACTCTGCTCACAGACACTGTGAATCCAACACCCCCATGATGGGAATAACAAACCAGCAGCAGTGTCCCACAAGGAACGCCCTTGGAGTAACACACTCCAAATTCCACCTATCCACAGGTATAAACAGAGAGCCAGGCCTATTTTATGTTTCTGGCAGAGCAGCCTAAGTCACAATGAAATAGATCAGCTGAGAAACAGCAATAGAACTTCGTTACCTTGGTGGTGTTGCCTGTTCTCACTGAGGATTTGAGGGGTGTTACTGCAGGGAGTGCGCAGTAACAGAGACCTGCAGCTTCCAGTTACTAATGGGTGCTAAGGATAGCTGAGTCTCTGGGATGACACACTGGAGACCCACCTGGCACGGGAATTTTGGTCCAAGCTCTTAACTACAGGGACTTGCTAGTAGAGTTTTCCAGGAGAAAATATGTCACTATCACATTTACTTGTCAATTACTGCTAATAGAAACAAATAACTTGCTTACTTAAAGTAATTACAAACCTCGTGCGAAGAAATAAAAATTAAGTTAGGCAAGCACAACTCATTTCTTCATCATTTCCCCACTGGCAAAATAATTAAATTACATTTTGCAATTTTTAGGAATGCTTACTATAAATCATTGATTTTATTCTAATAACATGATTGAGTAGTCTACAATTTTTTCAGGAGTTGCAAATGCTTTCACAACTCCAGATTCTCACCGCATAAGAAAAGCAAATGAACATATTGAAACGGTTTTACTTGAAGGTTCTTTGTATCCCCATCAGCTACAGGAGCATTTCGCAGATGTTTTCTCTTACACAGGTATTTGCCAGCTTTGCCAGGAACCCAATGACAGAGAGGAATGCAAACTTGTCTCAGCATGGTGGATAGTTTTCTTTTCCTCTGACCATGACAGCCTTTCCAGGGGAACATAAAAGAGGAGATTTTAAACAGAGAGCTTCTTTTTTTTGCAAGATACTATTTTCCTATTCCCATTAAAGGAACCTGATGACCAGACCTGTGTCTTCTGAAATTCTATCCTTGTTTCCTTTAATTTGATTTCTTTCAGATTTCTTCCTAGACTTTTTTCTTTGATGCTCACCTGGAACTTAAAATGCTTTTTTATGCTGTAATGATCCTCTTCAGAAGTTCCTGGCTCCTTAGAGAAGCACAAAGCTGTGCACACACAGGTTACAGAGACTCCTCTCACCTCAGCTGCCCATTCTCCAACAGGTTTGAGCTGATTTGGTGCTCGAAGAATGACAGAGCTACATACATTTCACCTCTTTGTCTTCATCTTCCTCCTCCTCCTCCAATAATTTAACTCCTGGGGCATTTAATGACCAACTCCAGCTATATTCTTAAAACTTTAAATCAGCCTGTGACCACTTGCACTTGGGCTGGATTTACTGCTATTAAGATCTGCATTGTTGTGTTTAGCTTTCCCAAGATAACTGTTGTTTTATGCTTTTGACATAACACAGACACCGAGATGTCTTTTTTCATCATCTCACAAGTATCTCAGCTAATCAGCAGTTCTGTTTCATGGTTACAGTCTCCTGGCAACAAAACTTTATCTCAAACTTCCCCTTGTTGTTTTGGAGACCCTGTGCCCAGAGCATGGTACATCTTTTCTTTTTCCAAACACACTTAGTGCTTTTCATTGTTCTTCTTGTGATTACCCATTGCTGGCCTGAAATAAGGCACCAGGAATATGCTAACATTTACCTATCCACAGACAACTCCTGTTTCTGGTTGTTCCCTTGCACATGATCCACAACTCTGTCACTGAGCAAACCCTTCCTTTACAGAAGAGAAAAAAAAAAGAAAAAAGAAAACCCCCAAACCGCAAAAAAAGGCTTTGGAGGCTCAACTGTACTTTTCCAAGACAGCATTCACACATCCCAGCTGTTCCAGCCTTATAGGCCTGTGGAAGAGGCTTTCAGACTTCAAAAGAGAGTTGGGGAGGCTCTTTAACAATATGTTACCTATAAATTCAAAGTTTCTAACTCTGACAGCTTCAGAGAGGATACCTGCACCTCCCAGTAAGTCAGAGCAGCCTGTTTCCCCATGTCATTTGGAGCCCTGATTGTCAGCACTCCAATCTTGTCAGTTCAGACAAAAGCAGAGATTCCCTGGACCTGGCTCTCTCCCTGTCCAAGGCATTTAACACAATTTAACAGAGACATCTGTGATTTGACTGGGGGGATGAGCCTCAGCTTCACCTGCATGTCACACCCCACACACATATTGATGCTTACAGATGTTTCTTGAGCCCTGTTTCTTCAGACTCTCATGCAAAAATAAATGTGGGGGGGGGGTTTTGTATAAAAGCTAGACAGATAAAGTGAAAGACTTGTATGGTAGCAGCAAAGTGGCTTAGGTAGTCATGACAACCACGTCAGTGCTTATAAAACTTCCCTTCTTAATCTTTTTTGCAGTTTAGATAGCACACATGCGAGCTGTAAAAACCAGTATCTGATCTGCAGCAGTAAAATGAAAAGTAAAATGTTCACAGCAGCCACCACAGTGAGGCTGAGACACTGACAGTTGTTGGGTGTCATTAGCAGCAGTTTTGTCCAGTTCCTAGAGGGACCCCTCAGTGTGTCCAGGCCTAAGAGAGACCAAGAGCCTTATCCCAGATTTGGGGGTGAGCAGAGAAGGGCAGGAGGGAGAGGGTTAACACTGCTTTTAAGGGAAGAAGATCAGACACTAAACACACACAAGCATTATAAATGTATTCAAATCCTCAGGTACTTACAATCCCTTCATCATCTGATCCCAGGAGGGCTCTGCTGCTCAGCCCCAGCTCAAGGGACTGTGGGTTCCCACAACTTGAGCAAGAATCAACATCCATCTTTTGCTTTCAATCTTCTATGCTCATTACCTTTTCACCTGATTTTCAATGTAGAAATTTAAAATGCCTCCCAGCCTTATCATTCACGGGTGGAAACCAAGGCACACCAGAAATAAATACCCCTCTCCATCCCAGAGAGAAATAAATGGATTTGCTTCCAGCAAAAAGGGAGTGACTGCTGTCAATAAGACAAACCACCCCCTCTCTAATCAAGTGATAAACTCAAGAAGATTGCAATACTTTATATACCTAAATCTGCCAAGAGTCATGTGTAGCTTCAAAGGAAAAAAAAATGGACTCTAATAACTGAGCTCATTTTCATGTACTATTTCTCATAAGAAGTATAATTTACTGAGGTAAAAAACAAACAGAACCTTTCCTTTATAATAAAATAGCTATGGTCAGCATGCTCATTTCTTTCTTTTTTCTCTCAGCTGTGAAGAATAGTTCTCTGACATCTGTAAGAATTCCCCAATTTCATGTGATACGGAACTTACAAGGTCTCTCCATCAGCAGTCTCAGGGAAATAGCTCCATCTTCTGGGAGGCAGCCCTTCAGTGGTCGGGGAGGGAGCGGTTCCAGCGGCTCATCCTGTCTCTTCCCGGGGTTTACCAGGGCTGTTATCAGTGTAGGATCGTTCGGCTCAGGAATCAGTCTCTCTGGGCTGGTTTGCAGTGGCAGAACTGTTAAAGCAAAGCAGGGGGGCCGAGTAAACAGAGACTTAGCAGCCAATCCATGGCAATAAAAGCATCCCACAAAACCAGTGGGCACAGCAAAGACACTCCTGAGTATCCCAAATCCACGATGACATGTGTAAAACACAAACATCCTTAGGATGATCCCTGCCACGAACAAGTTCCATAGCTCCCAATACAGAAATTAGTGATATCACATACAAAGTATGTGCCAGGATAGCACAGCTAAAGCCTGACAGGAATCTTCTCCAGCAGGATGTTAGCTACTTGTTCTACGAAATGGGAAAAACTGCTCTCAGGATTTGGGATACTGCATTTAGCAGCATACAAATGGCAGTTTGGGATGGAAGCTCTGAATTTCTTTCCAACTCAAAAGCCTCACGTGGTGAATTCTCTCGTCCCCGTTAATCACAAGTACTGTGTTCCACAAAGGCTGGGAATGAGTTCCCTGAGTGATGCTAAGGAAGCTCGTTAGGCAGGAATCAGTGACTTAAAATTGTGCTGTTTCATCAGCTGTGATTCTGCTTTAAGCATGTAAAGTCTGACTGAAGTCAAATAACCAAATGTCTGCATCACTTTCCTGGGAACATTAATGCCAATTGTTGAGAACTTTCTGTTAATTATACACAAAACCATTATTTTAGTCTTAGACTTTCAGACACTTTTATGCAGCTTTTGACAGCACTGGCATAACCACCTTCATCTTTAGATTCCTGTCTACTTTGCTCATTAACTACAGAGAGAAGAACTTAAATTACCTCCACGGGTAACTGATCTTATTATGTGTCTCCACCTTTTTCCCCCTGGAAAATAATGAGCCTGAAACTAATACAAAGTTCCCCAGCTGATCCCAGGGAGCTGTGCATGGTGTTCCTGGACTGACCTGGAGGGAAGGGGACTCTCATCAAGCAATGAACGAGGACAAATAATCATTCTTAGAAGATGTTCACAACAAAAACCCGTCTGCACCACCACCTTGTAACATTTAGAAGTAAAATTAGTATATTTCTCTAAATATATATATTGTCCCAAGGACACCAATAGGAGTACATTTATCATTACTTCTAGGGGTTTTTTTTGTTTGTTGGGTTTTTTAACTTGGTTGGTTGATTTTGTGTGTTTGGTTTTTGTTTGTTTGGGTATTGGTGGTGTTGATGTTTTTCATAATACTGACTTAAAGCTTTGTTCTGTAGTTTCAGTTTAAATACACTGAATATACATTGGTTGTACATTTAGTACATTGATTGATTGGCGAAAAAGAAATCACCCCACATGTCTTATAAAGCAAAGAACCCATCTGAAGATGTTCCCTTGTTTTTCTGATTGTGGTACGTCTGAGACCAGAACAGAATGGCACCTGATTGGTTTAATCATGGGTGATGTCTTGTGATTTTTCTTTCTCTAGGTGGATTGAATGAATTGTGTTGATTTCCTAAATCACATGGGACATTTTCTCTCAGTTGGGCCCAGAAGACAAATATCCAGTCTTTTCTCCAACAAGACGACAAGAGAGCAGCTTCACTCCACAAAAGATTTCCATAAATTATAAAATGCTTTCACCTACTTTTTTTGTTCCTCCCCTTGTCTGCCTCTCCAACACACAGACAGTGTCAGAGATTTATTTTAGATGTTTTCTCTCCCTTAACTCCTTCTTCAAACTTAACATTCAACTTCTGCTGAACTTAGTACAATGTATCTAAAACTTCCCTGGCAGCTCTTACACCTGCAGATTTTCAGAACGATTCTGCCTTTCTCCAAGAGCTCAGCAATTCCTTTTTTACCACAGCAAGCCCACTGTCCAGAGAGTTTACAGAGCCTCATTCATTGAGCCACAAGGTTTTTGCCCAAGGAGCTCCCCGCAGCCCTGCCTGAGCCACTGCCTCCCTCAGAGAGGTGCTGGGAGCCTGTTCCTGCAGGAAACATGGAGCCACATCTGTCTGCGCTCCACAAGGAGCCACCTGGTGCTTGCCACAGCTGTGCTTCACCCAGTGTCCTCCTTGGCCACCACCCTCCTCTGCCATTTGGCACCAACCCCAGTGCTGTAGCACACAGAGGCCCTGGGTTTCCTCTAAACTCTCTCCACAAAGTCAGGGAGAGGTCGGAACTGCCATCCAAAAATAACTTTGTGCCAAGCTTTAATCAATAAACTTCAAAAGATTTGCTGATCCAGACTGTAAAATACGATTTTAGCTCCTCGTCCGTGGTGCAGCTTCCTGTAACATGGATCAACAGGGAAACCCCCACAGCAGCTCCAACAGAAGGTCCATAAATAGCCAAGGCCACTAACAAGTATTTTAGTAGTGCTCCGTAGCAACACTGAGGTGGTTTTGCTGCTCCTACAAGTCACACAGTTGCATGACGAGGCAACAGTTTGCTTTCTCTGTTTGTCATCCATGAGGGCAAAGAAGATAAGGGAGCCAAAAGAAGAGAATCCCCATCACTACTGGAGCAGCTGCTTTCCTGCCCTGAGGCTCCATTGCAGCATTTTCCGGTACCTTTTTTCTACACAGCTTCTTGGACAAAGCACTCCTGGATGCCTCACTCATTTTAACAGCCTGTGCAATGCTTGGGAAGGTGTCGATAAACAGTGCAAATAGAGCTTTAAAACGACAAATCTCCCTATTCCTAGGGAGGGAAGGCAGAATTCTTTTCCTCTCTCCAAGGCAAAGACTTCAATCAGCTTTCTGTCCCTCCTGGTTCATGGGATTTGTCCTTGGCCAGGGGTGCCATGGTCAGGGACACCATCACTTCCAGCCATCACACACCCCCAGTGACACAACAGGCTGTGCCAGGCCTGACTGCAAGTTTTCCCATTTCCAGTGATGTCCCAAGGGAAATTCCCACCTGTCCTGTGCCTGCCAGACAGAGAATTCTCAGGGGCCTCTCAGCAAGCATTGCTCCCTGTTTTCTAGGCAGTGTAAATGACTTGGAGCACACCAAAGGCCTCAGCAGCCACAGCATTGATGCCACCAGGGAGGAAGTGCCCACACATTCAGCACCAACACATCAGGAGGAACTACTTGAGGAGAGCTGAGCCAATGCCCTGCTGAGGAGATCCATACCTGTGTTTCTCTCCCCTCAGCTCCTGCATCTCCTGTACTCAGCAAATGTTAAAGTCAGGTAATCAATTATGA
This sequence comes from Nicator chloris, assembly GCA_013400495.1. Lineage (NCBI taxonomy): Eukaryota > Metazoa > Chordata > Aves > Passeriformes > Pycnonotidae > Nicator > Nicator chloris. The sequence goes on along the minus strand of WAAE01019691.1, from coordinate 312,201 downwards.
AAAATAAAACTTCAAATATTTACATTATAATTTTAAGTGCTGTGAGGGCCTCAGCATCTAACTGTAAAATAGAAATGAATCCTAAACCAAAAAAGGCAGCCCAGTGCTGTTCCTGCCGTGTCAGACCCACCAAGTGCCAGGGCTTTGCCATGGGAAGCACAAGGTGTCCTGGATTACCTCAGCAAAAATATCCCATTGACACAAACAAAGGCAGCACCCCACTGGCTCCAAGGTGGAGCTGACATATGGTAGATTTTGCCTCATCTGTGAGTCATTTTACTGCCTGCTTTTGCCTAGCTGTTCTTTTTCTTTTTTTTTTTCCAGCAGGACTTCAGAAGGGTGATAATTAGTTTTAAAATAACCATGGACTCCTTTTCAACTTTTCCAGACTAAAGCTGAAGTTCGTCCACTGGAGTCAACTGTAATTAGGCACATTTTACCACCTTGTTTTCCCAACCTCTAAAAAGGGTTTTTCTCAGAGGATGAAAAATTTAATCAACTGAAAGGTCCCATGTAGGTTATAATTCCTTTTATTCTCCTCTCAGGAAGATTTTCCTGATCAAAATCTGAAGTGCATGAAATGCAAGGATTTGGAATAGAAGTCTGAAAGCCGCAGCAGGAAATCCCAGAATCTCCATACCTGTATGTGTTCCAAACCATGACTATTTTATTGACACCTTTACATCAGCACCCAGGGCAGAGTGGGGACCAACAGTAAGCTCCTTTTCCCCTTTTTCTCTACCCCATCTCCCCATCAAGACAGATGAGTACAGAATGAGGGCTTTAAACCTCAAAATACAGGATCTTTGTCCTCAGACACAGAACAACCACTCAAAAATGAGGAGCTATCACTTCAAGTTATCCCAAGACTATTTATAGTCATCTGAGGTTCTTAGCAAGCAGACTCCTGTATGCAGCCAGACTGACTCCTATATGCAGCCTCCTTCCACATTCATTAAAATCATCTCATTTTGACACAATTTCAACCAACTCTGCCCCAAACTATTTACCCTTTTCCACAGCAATTTTTAAATTCTGAAACACCTGGAGATAACTACAGAAACTTTAGCTGTCTGTCAGGAGAACTCTTCTAGACATGGAATAGCAGAGTCTTCCTTGCTATGTCTTTGAGATAAACCACTGAATAAGAATTCCAACAAGAATACAAAGTGCAAGGCATTAGAAAGAGGCAGAGCAAAGGTTCACAGCAAGTGACTGTTTTGGGGTTATTGAGGCCCCAGGAAGTTTAAATACCCACTGATTTTTGCAGCTAAGAAAGTAGCTATTGTGTTTCTGGGCAAAATGCTCTCAGTGGCTCTAAGTGATGCACTGGAAGAAAAAATTAATCACGCACAGTTGAATAAATTTCTTTAAAAGACAGGGATGGCCATGGTCTGACCCTCACACATCCCAGCTCTGGCTCCTTTGTGCTCCTCTAATGGAATGAGGAACAGAAATACTGCTGGCTCCTGAGGGTAGGGGGGAGAAAAAAATCATTCTCTGCCTCGAAGCAGCTCCCAGGAGAACCTACCTGGCACAGCTCCCCTTGTTATCCTAGCATTTTCTTTCCTGCCTTTCCATTTTTGAACCTACAGAATGTTTAAGTAAAGCCTGGGAGAGTTTGCTGCTGAGCTCCAGGTGTTTATTTGCAAATATATTTAGGGCACTTCCCATTAAGTGTTGCTGGTGACTGACCAATAATAGATACAAAACCCTTCCCAAAAGGCAGTAGCCAAAGGACCTGAGATGGCTGGCACCACAATAATGATTGGAAAAGGTAAGGGAAAAGGGAAGAACACTGCAATATGGTCACATTCCCTTGCTTAATATTCCTACCTGCTTGGTAAGCCAAGCTGAAGAGAAGCAGGCCTGGTTTACAACAAGGCACTATAAATAAGGCACTTTCAAATATGGGTTGTTCCACTGCCATTTTGATTACATGAGAAGTAAACAGCCTATAAAAGGCATTTTCTCTACCCCCATTCTGGCTGTATGCACACACAAACCACAGAGGTGTGTTCTGAGCCTCCTGGAAGGGACATATTTAACATTTTAGAAGAGAACAGACTTTTCAAAGTTAACACAATTTGAGGGCCACTCACCTCCCTCTGTAACCTTTATCTGTACACACATTTCTCCATGGAAGTACAAATAAAAATCTCTGTCAAACAGCTCGGTGTCAAAAGACCAATGAGTCATGTACTATAAACTATAGAGACTCCCAGGAGCTTTGTGCAACTGGAGCAGCAGCATGCAAACAATAAAGCAGAAAAAAATACCCATAATGTGCTTTTCCTGCTCAACCAGTTGATTTTGATTATTAAATGGCCACAGTAGAGCTCTCACCTCCTTTTTGTGCTCCCTTCTTGTGAGTGTCCTGACACTGGAGTCAGGGTGCCAGGTCTTGTGTTTTGAGACTCCTTGATTATCAAAAGTTTTGATACATGTAAGAACCACAGCAAAGAGAGAAATAAATGAACATGTATCATAGTGGAAACAGGCAGGTAAGATTTATTTCTGCTTTTCAAAAGCAATTTATTTTTTTCTTTAAAAAAAAAAAAGGTAAGGAAAGCACACATTTCAGTGTGTTAGATTTCCACACACCCCATATGTCATGTACGAAAGTGCTGGGGTCAGTTCCTCATGTCACAAACACATCTTAACTTGGGCAACATGGGGATTTTTGTTTATTGATAAAAATTATTGTACTATGTGATCAATAATACAGACTCTGTGGGCATAAACCCAGAAATTCAGCAAAAACTGACTGGCTGGATTGGAAGGAGAAAAGAAATGTGTCACCTGTAGTTTTAATAAATAGCATAACCAGATTCACATAATGTTGCTTAATGTCACGATTTAGGTTCAATCTTATGAAATAGGAAGGGAAAAGCTGTCCAATGTGCTCACATTGTTGACCTAAAAACCATAAAGTGCCAAGCGTGAGCTCCATGACGACAACACACCAGGAATGCAGGTGACTTATCCAAAATTCAAAGTCAAATGCTAATTTGTCTCTAAGTAAACCATGATTATATATTATTAAGCCAATTTGCAAACCAAGCTTAAAAGATGCATAATTAACAAGTAGTCTGTTCCACATTGGTGGGGAAGAACGTATTTTTAGCTCTCCTGTGTATCACCTACACCACGTCAGACATGCACTGCTTACCATCACCTCTGCAGTTATACTGCACCTTCCTGAACTGGGAAGTTGGAAACCTTCCATCCTGTCCCAGTGGTACTAAACACACACAACTCCTCTATGTTAACCACAGATCCCAGATCCCTATTTGGAGGCCCACATCTAACACCCTTTTAGCTTTCCCTTTTTAGGAAAAGCTGCTTTAGGTGTCCCTGTGATGATTACCCTGATGGAAAGTCCATTCACTGATGAAGAAACAGCAGCAGTTATCTGGTCCTACGCCCTCTTCCCAAAAAATACCCCCACCCCTTTATAGGCAGGGCCTGTGTTTGAAAAAGAGAAGACCCTTCAAAATGAGATGTAGCAGTTCTTGCTCTGCAAACTCTCTGGATAAATCCAGATTAATTTAATTGACTTCAGTGAAATCCTTGCAAAACATTACAGACACAAGTGAAAAGCCTGAGGATGGACGGGACAGGAATATGCTGCAACACTGGATGGGAAAAAAGTAATCCAGCAATATGAGTGGTTTTGTGCTTTTTTTAAAAAACCCTGATATGGAAAAGTACTTCAAAGAATGAACTCCCTAAAAGCTTCAAGTATGTAACTATGCCTCATGAAAACCAGTGCAGCTAAGGAAATCCCTTATGACAGTTGTGCTTTAAAGCACAAGAGTAAAGTTTTCTCCCTAGAATTGTCTTTAATCCATCTTACTTTTTTCCCCTATTAAAATTTCCCAGCTGTTGTTATTTATCCTCTCCCTTCTAGGGCTTGCCTTACACATTCTCAGGAGCACTTCTTTACACCAGTACACAAGACATTTATTTTTCCAGCAGTTTTTACATCTAAAAAGTTTTTGACTGTGAGGAAAGCCAGAAATACCCTGAAGCCTCCCATACATGCTCCCAGAAGTGACATTTTAGTCCCCTTCTTGCACGCCAGTGCCTGCCAAATACACATGTGGGCTGCGGGTGCTCAGCCAGTCTCACCAGGAGGATGTGAAGAGCTGAAGACGATGAAGAAGAAAGCTTTGAATGTTGTGTGACTGCAAAGACCACAGGATTGTACTTGCCAAGGCCATGTTGAATTTGCCACAGGTTTATCCCTTGCTCTAAAAAGGCTTTTGAAAACTGGAATGATTTGTTATTTACACAAGTGCATTAATACAGCCCTCAGTTATAGATGTATCCTTTGCATTTTTTACTGGGAATTACAATTCCCCATGAAACGCAGGTTTGATTTCAACAATGGCATCTCAGTTACGCAACCTTCTCTCTGTGCAAGCGCAGTTCCATGTGTGATTCCTCCAATTCTGTACAGCCTTGAAAGCAAAGTTTGTGACTAATAAAAGCACGGTTCCCAAGGCTAATGTCTGCCCTTTTCACAAACTAAACATTACAGCCACTCTCCTTTTTCATTCCTGTGAGGTCCACTAACAAGTTTCCCCATGTTCCATCTTCTTTGGGATAAACAAGGGGTGAGAACACAGGGAAAGCACATTTAGCAATTAAAAAATATATGTATACTTGCCAGGAAGCTTTCACTACTACTGCTGTTTTAGAGTCCAAAAGACAGAATATCTCCAAGAATCAAAATAATGAATTCTTCCCATTTAAATTCAGTACATTGTCACAGATCCAAGGAGTCAAGTCAAAACAGAATGACTGAGAGATTGAGCAAGACACCAAACCACTGAGCCACGTGGAACAGAAGAAAACAAGGAGCATGTTCTCCTGCCATCCAAAAACCCAATGGCCCTCTGTGCTCCCATCCAGACATCCTGGAAAGAGCAGCTCCGCCTTGGAGAAGGATGCTGCAGGCCTGGTGGGAAGATCACATCAGTGCAGTTCTAATCTGCTGGCTGGTTGAAAAAGTGACAGCCTGTGTGACTTTGCACCTTCTAGACCATTTTCCTGTCTGCCAAAAGGAATACACCAGGTCCATCAACTGAACAAGCCCAGTTTTTTTTTCCTGCAGCTGCCTTTCTGGAGCTGCTGAGGCTCTGCTGGCTCCTGGGGCCACAGGCTGGCACAGACCAGAGCCACCCTCACGTCTGGGAAAGCGTTACTGTTACTATTTCAGAGACTAGATTGTGGTTTATGCTACACGAGTCCCACACTTCACCTGCTGGTAACTCCTTCCCCTGACACACCCACGTGGCTTGCACGTTCTTCAGTTTATTCCTTACCATCTGCTAGTCAGATGTTCCAACTAAATCAAATTTTACTGCTCCAATTCTCTTTGAAATACGCTCCTTTGCCCTTTTGTAGCTCCTCCGATCAGCTTTAGAACATTTACTTTGCATGCAAACACCCAACCTGTAATTCCGAGTGTTTGCTGTGATTTAAGCAGATGCCACAGCCAAGTCAGAGCATCTTTGAGGAGCAGGGGAAGCCCAGGCAGTGCTCACACAGGCCATGGATCAAGGGACAGACTCACAGACTTCCAAACTCCTGATAAACAACTGGCATTTCCCTTCACTTTCTACTGAGCAAAGAAACACTCTTGTGTGCTGTCTTTTCTCCTTCACATTCGCTTCAGCAGTGCCAGGAAAAAGCCAATTTCCCTTTGGGAGAGAACTCTCAACTGCTGCAGGGTCAGGATTGTCACTGCAGGACACAACACTGGCACACACATTCAGCCTTGTCAGACACATCCCTTGCTGGTGGGTGCTTCTCTGGTTCCTTTGATGTTTTTTGCTCCAGGAAATCACACTTTGCCACAAACACATCCCAAAGAGCAGAACTGGCTCTCGCCTATGAGGACAACCTCTAAAGTACTTTGGGGTTCACTTTCCAGATGCAAAGCACCAGGTTTTGGGGCTGGCTACAAATAGGCAACATGACACTATTTGCTCAAAACAGGGCCCAAACCCTGCTTTCACATATCCTGCTGCCACCTTTGTGCCACGAGGAGGTTCCTGAATGAGACCACTGCAGATAAAGGCGGGATTTAATAGAGCAGCCCTTGAAAACCATCCGCCAAGGATCTTAACATTCAACATTTTTCAAAGGGGCCCATTCATGCTGCACTTCAGATGAAGCATGAACTGAAGGAAACTGAAACATCAGCAACTGTCACAACTCCTCTGCCAAGTCTGTAGGTTTCTCATGCAAATAATTTTCACATACTCATTCCCATGCCATCGGCAAAGTGAACCTCCAGCCCTTCCAGGAACATTTACATTTTGCATCTTTGCTTGTTATGTTCGCTTCAGGTGATTCAAAACAGCACTTTGCAAAATGCCAGGTCCTGCTATCATCTAAACCCACTCTGCAAACAAATGAGGGCCACAAAAGTCCCAACAAGGGTTTCCTGAATGACATTGGCTCTCGACGCTCCCCTGTCGCACCCAGCCGTGAGCTGCAGGCTCAGCACAGGCAGGACAAGAGAGCAGCCCCAGCTCCAGCCTCGGAGAGCTTTGGCAATAAACCAGGAAACCAAACTAAACCAAGGCTGTCAGCCCCACTGGAAGCAGGCCCACAAATGTTTCTGAAGCAAGAACATCTTGCTGTTTCCTGAAGGGCCCTTGATGTATTTTCCCCAAAAGCCTCTTTTATCACCAGTTGCTGCTTCATTTCCTGCTTGCTGTCCTGAACAGCCTTTTATTACTTTAATTCAATAGTAAGAGACTAAAACCAAGCAGGTAAATCAAAGGCTTATGACATTCATTACAGTGATCTTTCCCTCATACCCTCACGTATAATAAAAACCTTTGCAAAGTTGGAAAAAAAATCCGCTCTGCAGTTGTTTAATTTCCCTTTTTTAATGTCTCAGAAAAAACCCCACTTTTAAATACCAAAGTATCCTCAGGGTTTCAGGCAAATAGCTGGCTTATGGGGAACTTGGATTTTGGGCTTCAGATCAGCATGCTGGATGCAGGCAAGAATGGCAGAATGGTGCCAGAGACAGAGCAGGATGCCAGACTTAGATGAACTGGATACAGCAACTTAGAGATGCAGCCTGTACAATTTTCAGCTGCTTCTTTGATCAAAGAGTTCTTGCAGAACAGCTTTTAATCCCATCAAATCTACATAAAGGTGAGAGATGGTACCTCAGAAAGCAGCTTGTTACATGCTGGCACCCAGCCTGGCCTTTGGTATTTTTGAGAGACTGGAGACTGTATATTAAAAAGGTTGAAATTTCTGAAAAGCTGATTGAAAAGAACACTGCTCACCAATATTTTTCAGGCTCTGAAAGCCTGGTACCCAGTCTGGTGTAGCACAGACCTATTCCTACACTCAGTGACCTTTGCCAGGGCTGTAAATCTGCTGGTTTTCAGAAATTAAGCAGTTTCTAGTGTATGTGGCAAAAGCAGACAGGTCTTCAATGCCAAACTAATTATGACATCCAGTTATTGTGAAATATCTATGTAATATCAATTCGGTTAAACCCAATCACCTGAAATTTCCCATGCGTGTCTCTACTTTGACTGAAAATAGTTAAATCAAATTTGATATTTGGCAAATTAATTGTTAAACAGCACTTGGAAACATGTTGAGTTTTCAATTTTAGTGCTATTAAAAGGCTCACTGCACCAGCTTGTATGAACCTCTCTAAGAGCACTTCATGTGGTAGAGATGAATTTATGTAATTAATGAGATAAAGAGATGTAATGAGATTTAAGCACCTTTGGACAGTTGGATTTGTTGCTATGAAAACCTGAATTTGATTAAACCAGTGCTTATTAATTAATGTTAATAATATTAACAATATTAGCTAATGTTCCTAATCTAAGGGCTGCAATGTGGGGTGGCAACATCCACTCTTTCTGTAACTCCACAAATGCAAAGTCAACGTCTATGGAAATAATTGTGTGAATACAGAGCAAAAGAGGGGTTGCTTAGGAATGGAAATGTGGCTGAACCACAGGAATTAGAGGCACTGTTAAATAGGGGCTCCAGATCTCTCTCCTGCAGTTGTCCAGTCTGGAACTTGGTCCTTCTTCAAGGGTATAATTCACTATTCTTTCCTGCTTTGTGTTAATCTGATCAGTTGGAAAATGGTTATGGATTTCCTGAGCCATGGAGCTGACTCCCTGTAGATGGGGATTGTGAAAGGCTTTGGGAATGCACAACCACAATGGCTTTTACTTTTATTTTCTATTCAGATTATTATTATTACATTAAGATGCATTAACCTTGTCATTTACAAAGTGCTGATCTATGAGCAGAAATTTACAGCACCTCTCATTGGTTTGCATGGGCCAAGATGGACTGTGAGAGGAAAAGGCCATGAGAAATTCTGAGGGATGTCTGGAAAAGCAAGGATGCCTCGTATGGAATTCTGGTCTGTCAGCAAGGCAGCTCTGGGTGATGGGTACCAGCAGCTCTGCTGAAACATTTAATTAGCGGCTGCAATGCAGCCAATTACTCACTATTAATTTAAAGGCTGTTCAACTCTGGTATTAACTTCATGGCCTTGACTGATTTCCAGGAGTATTTGCTGGATATGTGTGCAACATGAAAACGATCCAAGCAAACCCAACCTCCTGAATCCAGAGGGGCCCAGGGGGTGTCTCTGAGCATCCCTCCTGCTTTGTATCCAGTTCAGTGGCAAAAGGACTCTATGGGACTTTCAGGCTGTGCTGACCCGAGCAGTTCCATGTTTGGGCAGAAGGAAGCGAATATGGTCTGCAGATCTAACAAGAATTTCAGGTGAAGTTCAGCCAATTTATTTAATCTTAAATTAGTCAAACTCAAAGATCCATAAAATTCACTCCTAAAACTTAATCTAATATTTGCACTGCTGTATGGGGAGTAATTACCAGAACACATTTATTTGAAGTTAATTGGTCATCTAGACCATAACCTGTTGCATGTTAATTACTCTGCTAATCTTGAATATGGTAAAAAAAAAAATTAGAAAGGATTTGTTTCTTCATGTTAATGCCACACATCCTGCTCTGCCAGGGAATGGGCAGTCATTACAGAATATCAAGGGTGCCATTTATGTGCTTGAGCATGATGCAGGTGGGATGCACAACAAATTTGCTGCATTAATGAAGCTGAATGAGGCTTTAAGCCTTAATGTTGGCACAAAGATAATTATTTGTCATTACGGCAAAATGCTTTACACAGACCCCTTGAAAAAAGACTTGTCACGTGTCAGGAAACATCTCTGCCCATAAAAAAAAAAAAATCTGACTTTCAAAAATAAATATTTTCCAGTGTCAGTTGAGGATCTGGTTCCTATTTTTGGTATTTGTTGTCTAAGACCTGATAAATACTCCTGGATGCAAAGCGGACTTTCCCATCCAGGGAAAGACAACTTCTCACCCAGAGAGTCCCCTTGCATTTAGCACACTCTATGTTCATTGAGAACCTGCTCTAAAATCCTCCAAAATTAATAACCACTTATGATAATGGCAGATCTTAAATTAGACTGGGCTCTGTGATCCAAACATGTTATTTGTAACCAGTTCAATAATAACTGAGCCAGCATCTGCAAGGGCCTTCTTTCTTGAAGGAAATTTTTAAGTGCTCATATTTTTCAACATGTTTGTTTGGTTTTTTTCCCATACAAAATAAAGTTAATGACCTTTAATACGAACAGATGAAGTTTTGGAGGAGAAAGACTTTGCCATTTTGTTGTTTTTTTTTTTCTGCCCCTACCCTGTGCAATGGAAACATCTTCCCCTTGCCTTTTTCTGGTCCCCTTTCCCTTTAAATAGAGCCACCCTTTCCATTTACAAGAACCTACATTTTCCTGTGGTAGAAAACTTCACAAAAACCCTGTATTGGAGACACAGTCTCAGCAAGTCAGAACAGCCTCCACAAGTCAAAAGTTATGTCTATTTATACCAATGCAGAATCCAGGAGGAAATTTTATTTTCTCCTCTGTTATTAAATCAGATAATCCAAAAGGACTTTGCTCAAGACTTTTGCACTCCATTGGCTGCACAGGACACCTGGAAATTAAACTGGAAGTTATCTCCTGCAACATCTGAGTTGTGCAGAAGCCAAGACAGAAGGATATAGTTTGCTGTTATGTTACCTAAAGCTGATTTAAAGATAAATCACAACCTCAGCTGTGGGGTAACATGCCAAATGCAAATTCCAGCTCCTCCTATAAATTTCACCCACTTTGCTTCACTGAAATATTTCTTCCAGTGTTAATTTGATTTGGCCAATGTGCAGGAAGAATCAAAGTCTCAGCAAACATATCATAATCTATATATTGCTTAAGTAGCTGCAAATACCAGAAGTTTCTTCTGTGCATAACTTTGCTCACTCCCAAATCTTTCTGACAAGATATCAAATTTGGAGTTATGTGCTGAAAAAAGTAAAAAAACAAAAGTGGGCTTTGTTAAACACGACCACTTGCAGTTTTCCCAATATATTCTGCAGTAAAAGCATCTAATATCTTCTCAGCAGGATCTGAGTTTGGGGATTTTACTCTGGAGACATCATCTGAGTTGCAATAGGACCTATGGAATTTTAGATTTCAATCTGCAGGCTCTCTTTGTGGGATGAATTCTGCCATGGGATTCCATGAGGTAAAGCTGGAAGATAAGGAGCAAAGACAAAGCCAAAACATGAAAGGCCTCCAAGCCTGTGAGACTGAGCTCAAAGTATTACTGGATTAAATGCAGTTACAAAATTCAGGGTTATCACAAAGGTTTTAAAATAATTTTATCTTTCCTAAATCAAGTTTGAAAGGTGGCTTTTCATATACAAATAATGTAGTAAAGAAGCTTGGGGGTTTTACCCTGGTTCTGCTGCTCTCTTCCACTTCGGAGTAGAAAATAAGCATGAAATAATCATAGAAAACAGTTTTCAAAATAAAACATTAACATCTACTCTCAGATTTACCTGCTTCATCTATTTTTGTTGCCCTGAACTAATGTAAGAGGGCCCTTTTCTGAGTAGCTCTCAACATGCTTTTATTACCAGTATTTGTCAGCTGCTGATTTTTTTAATTCAAACCCAAGTTTATGAATGATGAGGGAAAGCAGAACATGGTAAAACTCAGCAGCACAAGGTACAAATTCAGGCTCAGGAAGTAGTAAAGTTTCCTGATGTAAATGTGTGTAATAGAAAACTCACTGAACAACCACCAAGGTGGTCAGAGACTGATTTTAAGCTGCCTTGCAGTGAGAAGAAGGAAGAATTGACAATCTATGAGAATTATTTTGAGCTTTCAAGCTGCTGTACACAAAGGTCTAATGACCTCATTTGAAACGCTGAGCAAAGGCTACCAGAGCTGTAAAAAAGTCAGCAAGTAAAACAGGTCTGAAAATAACTACCCGGGTAATTGGGGAACAGAAGGAAATTGGGAACTGAGAGACCTTGCCTTGATTAGCCAAAGTAAAACTGAATGGAATTGCCACTCCTAGTGTGACGGATGGAAGGCCCAAGGAGGGAAAACAGAAGTGTGAGAGCTACAGAACTTCCCAGGGGCAAATGCTCCTTATCACCAGTACAGCAATCAGATTGTGGAACTGCCTCCTGAGAGGGCTGGATAGGCAGAAAGAAGGGAAAATAAAAGGTAAAAACAACTCACCAAACAGTCTCCTCCCATTAACTGCTTCTAAAATTGGGATGCTGATGGCAGCAGGAGGAAATGGAATATGCTCATCCAAGTCCCTCCAGCTTGCATCAGCAAGTGCAGATTGCCAACAGCTCCCAGGAAGCACAACTGAAACCAAGTCCAGGGCAGAGCATCAGACACTCAGCTCCACATTGTCACAATGCTTTCAATGTCATTAATCAGGGGCTGGCACTTCTCATTTTTCCCCATGACTGGGCCTACATTTGCAGAGCATTTAAATCTCCCCGGTTTCAATATTTCAGAATGACAGAGGCTGAGCTTGCAGTAGGAAACTACTGCACGGTTGATTAGCGCTCTGATAAATGATTCCCAAGTCAGCATCCTCCTACCTGCCACAGACAACAGCTCTCCCAAAAAACCATTCTGCATGTGGGCCACCACAGTTCCCACAGATTCACTGAGAACAGGCTCAGTCTTGGAGGGTGAATAGAAAAGAAGTTGAGATTCATGGGGTTTGAATTGTCCGAGGGAGTAGAAAGGTTTTTGAAGCCGTAGCTAATTTGGGAAGATGTGTCCACCTTAGTGGTTACTACCTTCAACATCCCCTTGATGGCCTTTTAAAGGGTTTAGAGCATTATTTCCCATAAAGTACCATTCCCAGGTCACTTCAGGCACTGCCCTGCCAGGTCCACGTGACCGATACCTGATTTGGCTGTCCTCTGCTATGGCCTCAGGTGGAAGTCAGGGAATTAACATGCATCTTTGGGCTTGTTTTCCAAAGGAGCAGAGTGGATTTTCCCCATGAACAACCCTCTTTAATCAATTTTCCCGTTATGGACAAGCTTGCAGGCACAGGATAATGCCCTATTACAGCAGCACACGCAGCTTTTGGGCACACAAGGCTTTCCTCTGGCTGATAATGCAGCAGCAAACTTCAAGCAAAAGGCAGGTCAGACACAGCTTCATCAGCTGATGCTGTCAGCAGATTATACAAACGACACTGGAAAAATAAGAGAGCAGACACAAACCCAGTTACTAATTTCTGCTGTAATTCCCTATCTGCTCTAGGGCTGGCTATGAGCACAGGAAACCAAAGAGTACTTTTTCTTCCTTCTTTTCTGCTGAAAGATCCTCATCTCGTGCCAGCTAATTGAAAGGATGGGACTCACTGGTCCTATAATTGCCATTATTAATTACCATAATAATTACTAATAATTATCCTGACTCTAGTGACCACATTTCTCAGTCCCTTATAATGTAAATGGTTTACAATCCCACCAGATTACGGGAAAACCAACACAACTAGCAGTGCTGTGAATTATCCAGGAACAGTTTCTATAGCTGCCTAAACCAGTCCTTAAGGGAGGCATTTAATTATTCATGACATTTATCAGGCCTTTGTAATGCTCTGCCATCACTGCTCCCTCCCTGATTGGGTTCTGCCTATGCCAACCCATTCCATGCTCTAAGGTAAATCCATGGATCACACTCACCCCACTGGCTCATGTCCAGAGGGAACCCCACTCCTTTGTACTGCTAAGTGCTTAGGGAGGTGCAGGAGTCCCTGCTTGCTCACAGTTGACATTTTTTAAATATCTTTCTGCAATATGACACCATGACTTACTCAGCAAACAATAAATGAAGCTTCATTTCTTTGTAGTTATTTCCGAGCACATGATCCAAGTCCCACAGATTAAGATACAACACAGGACACCTCTCTGAAGAATTTATTCTCCCCATCATCAAGCCAGTAAGTTAGAAATAACAAAGTTAAAAAGCTTTTTCTGACCTGTTGTCAGACAAATCCCATTTCTTTTCATTGTCCCATTTACAGAACAACTGCAATTGGCAAGAGCCTCTTGCCATATTTTGGAAGAGCACACTGCTGGAAAGGAACAGAGTCTGAGGTGGCTCCTGGGATTCAGCCCTCACACCACTGAGGAGGTGCCAAAGCAGCCACTGGGACTCCCCCTGGGGAGTCCTTCACTCAGCTCATGCCAAGTCCCATGTAACAAATGCACATCACAGCACTTATGCACAAAACTGAACTACAGAGGGATGCAAACACGATGGGAACTGGGAAAACCCTCCATGAGTCATCTGAGAAGCCTTTAGGATATTTGATGTCTTTATAAAAAAGTCACTGCAGCTTCAAGATCCATTATTTACACTGAGACTCCTTAATGTAGCAGCTATTATTTTCTGCTCCTGCATCTATAATTACATGTTGCCTAGTTAATGTTTATTAAAACAAGAATTTACTTCAGAAATAGTCAGCTATTTTGGCTACAAAAACAAAGGAATGAACTAGAGAATGGGATGAAGGGGGGGGACACCAGGCCAGCAATTCTGCTGTCAGCTCCCATCTCCCTTTGCCAACTTTTATCCACGTGACAAGCCTTTACCTGAGCTCAAGGCTAGGTTTATTCTGAAGAAATAAATAAATGTAAAAAGGAAAAAAACTCATCATCTTTAAGAGATCTCTTTTTGGAATTCAGTGAGAATTGAGGGCTGCTTTATGAGATGTGTGCTGAGCACGTGAATGCTGCTTCCTGCTCATATTTCTGTCCACCTAATCCCAGCTATGATATTCCTAACTGGAACTGCTTGGTTGACCCAGGCAAGCCGGGTTTGGCTGCAGGCCTTGCCTGGATTAGCTCAGACTCTAGAAGGGTGGAAATGATGAAGGTTAAGGAAAGGATTTAACACAGCTGCTTTAAAAAAAGGAGCAAAATGGAGGGAATACCTAATGATGCCACATGAGACGATAAAGCCTTCAGGAAAAGGTTACTCTTTTCTCTACAAAGACAGTATCAGGTGCTGGATCCATTATTTCATCACTGCAGAATTCGTCCTGTGGAGGGAAGCTGTGGGACCTGCCAATGGATTGCTCAGAGCTGACAGTGAACAGCGCTCAGGCTGTGCTGTTTAGGTGAGAGCTTTCACAGACAGGTCAGCCAGTGGCACGCCCCACCTCGGGCTGGCAGGGCTGAAGGATATCTGTACATCTGCAGAGAGGTTTGTTTCCATGGATACTCCTGCCTCTAACACCTCTGAACCTGTGTTCCAGTTAAGGTCCCTCTTGAGTTTGGCACACGCCGAACATTTTCATAAAAATAAATCAATACCAGAAGGTATTTGTAGAACTGTTTGCAATGCTCAGGCCTGAGAAATAAAAGTTCAAAGCAACTGTGGCAACAACCCAAACTGCTTTATTTTGCAAAAAATACAAATAAGGAAAAAATTGCTTGATGGAGCAAAGAGGAAAGATGGGGAAGGAGAAAGATGCTTTTAATTTGACTAAAATTTACCAGCTGGTTATAACCATGGAATTTTAAAGTAAGGAATCTGGCAAGACAATACCTGAACAATGTGCTAACATGCAGAAAAACATCGAAAACTTTTAATTAGAAAGGAAAACCAAGGGTATAGACTCTAAGTGGGAGGAATAGATACAGCGATGTTTGCTGTCACATTAACTGATACAATTTGATATCTTTAATAATGAACTGGAGAAAAAATCCAACTGGATATTGATGAAACATAGAGACGATCCCAAACTATAAAGCATAGAAAAAAATTATCAGAAAGTAGATTATTTTCCTCAGACAAAGATACGCATTAACTAGAGCTAAGACTATAGACAAAATTTAAGAGAAAAAAGTTGCTTGGCAGATCTAGTGCTAAAATACTGACACAAAACAGAGGTAAATTGAGGCAGGTTACATTTATACCTCACAGAGATGCTGGAAATGTGAGAGGTGACCAGACAGCTCCACCCCATGTGTGATCTTCTCTGAGCACTGCAGTTTTGATCACCTCTATGTGCTTTGGAGATTCCCAAGTGATTGCAATAATTAGATCTGAACTTTAGGCAGTATTGATTATTAAGATCAAGGGGTAAAGGAAGCAAAGAACAGACACACAGACTGCTTACAATAGAGGCAAATGAAATGAAGGAAAGAGGGTTTTCTGTGGTCAAGAGGGGCACGGAACTTTCAGAAATGGCTGTTAGACAAAAGAAGTAACTTTTACTGGCAGTAATCAGACAATAAAATAGCTGCATGGAAATTTCAGCAAAGAAGGCAGAAAAGCCAACCCTCAAGAAAAGATTCCTCCATAAAAGAGGTGACTGTTCCTAGTCTTCTATCCAAGGGACATTTCAAGCCTGATATCATCCGTTCAGAATTTTAATTCTACTGTCTGTCTAGTTCAAAGATGCTGTTTAAGATTTTTTCTTTTTCTTCTCATGCAATTGACCTTTTGAACATCAAACCTGCCAGAATCAGCTACAAGAGAAATTAGCTCTTCAGCTACTGCAAAGAAAAGCATGAACCATCTACAAGTAATTTCAATCTGCCATTGAAGCTATTCAAAAGGCATCCCAGCTCATTTGGTTTTAAAAAAGAGAAACAATCACCTTTCTTTGTTCAAAAACATTGGGTTGTCTATCAAAACATGGAATATGCAAGACTGAATGATTCTTCCCAGGTGGTAAAATAGAAAATGTTAACTGCAGCAGGACCTTCAAATCCTCATCCAGCTGGCAGGGTCCTCACTAACATGAGGTTTAAACACATGAAAATGCACACAGGATGTGGCTCTGGGTAAGATCTGAGGTTCAGAGTTAAATGGTTCCTCTCTCTGAAACACAGAAAGAGAAAACTAGCAATTTTGCATTATAAAAATGTAATATAAAGGACAATTTTTATGATGGCCACAACTTGAAAGAAGCCAAGCCTTTTTCTTTTTTTTCAAATAATGCACAGAAGTAACAAACCCCAGGAAATCTGCTTTGGGCATAGATCAAATCCAGACCATCTATGCTGACAGAGAAAGTTTGGAGTGTTTGGAAATGGGAAAGTTTAACAGAAACCGTTTTGTGACTTTCACTATTGCTACAAGGCACTCATGAAAATGCTATGGTACATTAAAATACATTAGCCTTAAGTTATTGCTGTATTAAAATAGCCCTAAGGTGTAAAAATACAATAATCAAAACATTTAAAAATCACTGCCTGCTGCTTTACCTGGTCACTGCCAGCCACACAGGTGGGGTTCATGTCTGTGTCATGTTAACCTGATACATTCTGAGGGTTTTTTCCCATCTTAATTGCCTGAAATTTATTTATTTTGCTCTGTTATGTTGTGCTTCTCACTGCCATTTCTGAGAGAAGGAACCATACAATTTCTGTGCTTTTCCAGGGAATTTAGTCAGAGGAAACATATCAGCTGGGAGCACAGTGAACAAAATTGCCAGTGAGATGACAGATATCCACTGACAAAGCTGAAAAAGCAGATGGCTTTTGTTTCTATTCCAACCTAACAGCAGAGAAAACTCCAATTACAATATTCTAAACTGCTAAGGTTATTCTCAATAAAAGTGATCTCCATTTGAATGATTAGCCTGAAAAAAAAAATAAAACAGGCTCTTTTTAAAACTGGGTTCATCTGCTAATCAGACAACCCAAGAAGATGACAGCAATCTAAAATGTAGCCAGTAAAAATGAAAGGACACAGACTCCACCAGCCCTGGGCTATGCTGACACTTTGCTGCAGTTTGATGGTCACAACACCCATATGAACAACATAGAAAAACTTTCTCCAATATTCCCCAGAACATGAAGCTCATCATGCCAATTTGAAGATAAAAATACTGTAGCATTTTAATTGAAAAATATATGCTAGCCACTCTCCACTGTTTTTTTCCAATAACTATCTATCAAGGAATCCTTAACTAAGAGATGACCTCTTACATCCCACCTCTAACTAGGAAGACTGTAGGCTCAAACCTTTTCTTAATAATTTCTTTCTTTGAAGAAGGATCTAAAGTTTTCATATCAGAAGTTTAAAGGGCTTTGAACAACAAACAACCACATGCAATGATAAATACAGGGGAAAATTACCAAAGTGCCTGCTTTGTATATAAAGGTCAGTGCTTCTGATATTTTCAGACCAAAAGACGATCTTTTACCCAAACAAATCCAGAAATTAATGGGGATTTCAATGGAAAAGAATCTATCTGCTCTGTGCAATTAGCAAGGATCTTTACTACTCATTTTACTTGTTACACCTTTCTTTCAGCAACTACTGAATTAGTGCACACTGGTCCACAAAGAGCTCTGGAAGATGTGCATGCCTCAGATATGGAAGGAATGTGATGGTGTTGCCCACAAAACCACAGAAACCAGCTGCAGAGCAATCTCAGACCAAGACTGCTACATTTAGATCCTCAATGACAAATTTAATAAGAGACTAAAAATGGCAAAATGCCAAAAAAGGCCAAGAGCTCATTCCTGACACCCTACAAAGTTCCCTCACTCACAACACACAGCTCCTGGATGCCACAATTTGGATGCCAGTTTGGGACACCCCCACATTTTGGTGTTTCCCTTTCTCCATCTGTGTTTCCATCCCAGTGTCTCTGCTATGGGAGCTCTATGTTGTTCAAAAAGAGACAAAAAGTGGGAAAGAAAAATTAGTCTGGCAAGTTTTTAGCTGCTTTATGATTCAAACTCTTTTTTGTCTCCTGTAGCACAATGTTATCGACCCGGTCTCTTTGCCCATGAAACAGAGAGCATTTGGATCACATTGCTCACGTCTGCTTGCTGATTGTTCTCTGCTCTAATTTCCCTGATTATTTAGAGCCCTCATACTCTAAACACGTTCAAGCTCAACTTGGCATAAATGCATTACTTCTGTATCACTCCCAGGACAACTGCTGGCAGCCAAGCAAATATCCCTTGTTTATAAAATGCCTCCAAAACCCTGAAGAGAGAGTGGCTGGAGGTGCTTCTACACAGCTACAAACAATAAACGCTATTTCCCTACATGGTTACAAACAGCAGAAGCTGGAAATTATGTGTGCACAGTCAGACTCCTGTCCCAGGCTTCACAACTCTGCCTTTGTTCACCCAAGACCTAGCCCTGCAAGCTTTCAGGGTGAGAAATTCAATCCTGATCACTTGGAGCCAAGTTCAACCTCAGCAGATTCCTCCTGAGATGTGGCCATACCTCTCTCCTCCAGCAGCAATGCTAGCAGCCTGTAAAGGCAGTGGAGATTCCCCACAGCAGTGGGACCATACAGTCAATCACCCAGTGCTTCTTGCCATCCTGTGCAGAGGAAGACTTTCCAATTCCCCTTCTAGCTCAGCACCAAAGAAGGACAGGATTCTTTTCCTTTACACTTGCAAAAAATTGGTTTGCAAGATGCAGAAGTTAAACTTACATAGCATTTTGAACATCATTACTTAATAATACCTCCCATAAAAGTTACAGGTAGCAGTTTTGTCTTTATACCTGCAAAGACAACATTCCTGAAGAAACCTGTGACCCTATTGGCTTTTGTGTTTTGTTTCTCCCTCTGGAAGATGATTATATTTGTCCAAAGATGAAAACAACTGCCAAGCAATTACATTTACAATGTATATATTCTTTGGTAGATACTTTAAAGAAAGGAAGCTGGTATTTTTGCCCCTAAAGTCACACATAACCATTGAATCAGAAGCATCCAAATCACTTCAAATGAATAAATATCACTGAGCTTGTTCTGTAGGAGTTCTGTGTTTGAACAGGTGAGCTCCCAGAGCAGCTGAGCACTGACAGTGCTGAAAACTCTGGCTCTGACATGGGATGAGTGATGGAACTGCAAAGTTCCTGCGAGTGATCCACCTATTAGTGCCACTTGATAGATGAAGTACCTTTCATATTAGAAAACCCTGCATTTTAACTGCATAGCAATTACCCTGCACACCATAACCATCAGCTCAACTTCAGCTACACAATGAGCAGTTATCACACCTTTCTCACACTTAAGTAAGAGGTAATTGCAGTTACATCACCCTTATCACAAAAGGGCTTTTTTGAGTAATTAATGACTTTGATTAAAGCACGGCCATGCTGCCTAAATGAGGCATTTCGGTGACAGCTGAAGACTAAGGAGTGTGTCACAAACCTGTGCCATGGCACTCATGCACATACAAACCACAGGGCACTACAGAAATGCTTACAAAGCACCACAGAGTACTCAACACTTCGGTATCAATGAGGCTGATGCAGAGCACACCAGACTTTCTAATAATTCCAGATACAACATAAAATTTGATAATTTCTCAAATAACTAACAGGACCATTTCCTATATACTTTACAGTATGGTTCTGTGATTTTTTTTTTCTTAAGGATGTTCCACACAAATGAGATATGGAATTTTTGCATACTTCTCCCCCCACCAGTTTCAAGAAATGATATTGATTAGTTTAATTTTGTTAATAAATGAAATTAAACCATTTATGAATAGTGAATGTCAATCAAAGACACCTGGGCTTAGCAGTCTCATTTATTCTGTACATAAATGCATCTCCATTTGATTGATACAAGAGCCATTCAAAATCTGGCTAATTTTAAACCCCCTCAGAAGACTAATAAAGAAAAGAACAAGCCCAACCGAGGAAGCAACAACTGAGATATCCATAGGTAAAAAATGGATCATTTTAGCAGTACAATAGCCTGCCTGGCTGACCAGGAGGCTTACAGGATACAAGGAAAGAGGCTGGCTTCTTTTGAGAGCAACTGCTACATAGCACTAGGGTATTAATAAAACAAGGAACCAATTCACTGATCTCTGCTGAGAGAATTCAGCTGCCCTCACACAAAAAACTGCCTTTCCCCATCAGGGCACAAAGACACTTCATGTGGAATATCAGAGCAGGAGGAGGCTCAGTGTGGTGGCATCACTCAGAGGACAGTGATGGGAACATGACATCCCTGGGAATTAAGGCAAAGTGCCCCCAGGAAGAGGCACTCGGTGAAGCACCAGGCATTTCCCTGCTCCTCCAGATCCCTGGTGCCTTATCCAACCTCCCCCAGCCCCAAGGCATGTCCTAACTAGAAAGGGATTGTAGGCTCACAAGTCATAATTTATGAGCAGTGTTTCTCTCAGACATGTTGAGATAAATTCCACCTTGTAGTTCTGATTACACTGTATTTCCAGACAGGAGACAGAACACAAATATCCTTTGAAGCTGAAAAATTCCTGCTCCTGGTGTTTTACTGTTCATTTTGTTGAGATTGTGGAATCTCTATAGCTATGACTACATCTCTCTCATTTTGAAAAACATTTCAGCCTTTGGAAAACATCACCCTTAATTTAAGTGCAGTGTCAGAACTGACTCCTCTTTGGGAAAATGCAGCAGGCACACACAGTTACCATCTTCCTTGAATTACCTTCAGAGGAAGTAGAATATGACCCTTTGAGAGAAGCCTTGTGATTGCAACACCTAGATAATGTTACCTCTCTTCTTCATAAGTAGTGAAAAATCAATAGGCTTGACTAAATTAATTTACTTCAACCTCAGCTCCTGTCAATAGCAAACAAATTATTCGAGCTGGGGCTCTGTTCAGTGAGCTATAGATACAGTCAATAACTCATCAGAAAATGCTGGCTCCAAAGTGAAGCTCCTTAGCTCTAAATCACTGTCTCAAACTATGCATATTTTGTATGTAATGCAATATTTGGGTTGGTTTTCTGGATAGAACATCAACACACCTCCACTCCTGTCATTTCAGTTTTAACACAGGCTTCTCCCTAAGCACACCCAGGCCACTGCAAGCTGTCCAAAATCCAGGACTGCCTCCCCCTCTGGCAAGTACCTTGTCATTGGAATATGAAGTTAAAGTCCTGTATTCTTAGCCCAGCTCCCTCACTTGTCCTCTTTGCAATGTGGTGACAAAAGGTGATTGATTTATGGTGCCTTCAAGCCACACTTCTGGAGATGCAAAACAAGAGAGAGAAAGTTTCGAGTCTCCCACTTCCTCAGTGTGTCCTTCAGATCACTACATCAAAGCAGACAATGCTGTTCCCCTGCTTTAAGGGAGTGTAATCCAATTGTCCACAGCCAGGAAGACAAAGGAGGCGTTAAGAGGCAATAGCTCCGGGCTGTAACTCTCCAACAACGCTGAGCCAAACTGGAGGTAGGTACTTCTACCTAGGAGAGCGGTAAGGTTTCTACATCCTCTTTCTGATTTTCTTTCAGCTAGTCAAAGAATGCTGGTATTTCCATGCTTCAGACACACCCCACGCCTTTGGATTTAAAACACATTTAAGAGTCTCCTACCGAAACCCAACTGTGCCGAGTCAGTAAACCTCATTTCCAACTTGCTGTTTTGACTGAGACACCCCTGGGCTGATACAGGAGAAGTGGAGAGCAGATCCCCCCGGACCCTGCCTGGCTCTTGGACACCACAACTCAGCCCTGGGCTGCAGGCTCTGCTGTCAGCAGCTCATGGGACAGAAACTCAGCCTCAAATTGCTCTGAGCAGCTTTTGGGAACAACAAACAGCAAAGGGGCAGGAGAAAATTAGGAAGTTGATCGTGTTCTTCAGTAAACTGGCACAGAGCCATGGAAATCAATGAAACAAAACTCATTTACAGCCCCACAGGCTCGGACCTAGTGTTTGCTGAGTATTATTTGCAAGCTTCTAAGATATCACAAACTACAAGAATCCTCTCCCTCCCAACAGCTGAGAGATAAATCTCTCCATGCACACATCAATTTACAACACAAATAACACCTTCCAACAGGGTACATTTATGCTGCTGCTTGGAAAGGAACACCAATGCATGCAATGGATCATCCACTGCGCGTGCTGGGGGAACCAGAGTTCAATGATATTGGCTTCTGGGCAGTAATGATTTTGTCCAAGGTGTTTAAGGTTAGTCACGTGTGTAAGTGCCTTGCTGAACCCAAGCATCCATCATTTGAGTGTCTCAGGATCTCAGATCATCTGACCTTTCCCTGCAAGCAAACCAATCCCTGCACAAAACCACCTTGTACTATTTCCTTTTAATCAAAGAAAAAGAAAATGAGTTTGTTGGTTTGTTGCCATTTAATTATTAATATGAAGGAGCTCTTTTCCCCCAGTTCCCCACCAAGTTTAAAATTTTAGCAACGAGGAACTGCTTTAAAATACTGTGATGTAAAATGCAAGCCTAGTAACCCAGACAAAACACAGTCATTAAGTTACAGGGTTTGGCAAATTATACAGCTTTTTTTTCAACTCCTTCTGTTCTAGCTGACAAGAGAGCACAATGGAGGGCAGAGAGGAGAGGAAGAGAAACAGTATCCTTGTGTTTTCATTATTAGAAGAGAATGAAAGGACAGTGGTGGCACAGCCAGACAGGGCAGGGTGAGTGCTGTCCATCTCTCCTTGCAGTTGTGGGATGTGGGAATTGCTACCAAAGCATTGACCATGTCTGTTTTCATCCTAACACCAGAAGAGAAATTACTGCTTCAACATTAGCAAGATTCAAATGACATTAAATGTCACTGTCAGATGTTATTTTTCCCTTGCCAGAAATATGTCCAATTAACATAAAAATCAGACATTTAACATGCAGATGAATTAAATAATTAGCTAGCTAATGCAAATATCATCTTGACACTATTAACCCTGCAGCAACTAGATCCTGGTTTGTACCATAAACTTCCGACCCACACTCTTCCCCTTCAGTCTGGAACTTTCTGACAATTTATATATAGATTATTTATCACAAATACCTGGCCTGTTTTCCAAATACAAACTCTGCCATGATTTGAAAACCACCTCCTTTTCCTAGAGTCTGTAATCACCACAGAAGCCATGACTGAGCATCTCCTGCAGCTCTACAGCCACATAAATCACATCTGCAAATTTGTGACCCCGCTGGAATCAGAGAATTTGCAAAGAAGAAACCAAGACATTCAGCTGGAATTGAAGAAGGTGAGGCAGCTACCAAGAATAAACTCTTCTTGCACTTGAGAAATGGAAATAAGACCTTATTCCAAGAGCAGCTTTCTTTATCCTGTCAAGAGAAGCAGCTTCATTGCCGAGGCAGGAGGGGTCCCATCCCATTAAAAGCTGCCCTGGACACATCTGTAATTGGGAGGGCTCAGGCCTTGTTTGCTGTGAACAAACCCCAGCAGATATTGGCCCCAGAAATTGCTGCCATTCATTTAATAGGTCTGTGCTTGGGCTCTTGCTGCTGGCAGTCTCTCTCCTAAATAATTAAAGATGAAGAATGGTTTCTCTGTTGGCAATTCCTCTAAAAAATGGGATATTTGGAAGCATAGTCCTTGAAAGCATGCTGGCCTTATTACTGGAGAAAAGATGACATTGGGCAGAGTCTGAAGCACTGTAACATGCTCATCCTTGCTCTAATTTCCTTAAAAAGATGCCACCTCAGAATTTTCCAAGTTATTTGGGGGCTGAAAGATGATTAAATGGAACCTCATTTAAGGAAACACAAATATGGCTGCAGAAATAAATACAGGATGGGGAATAAGTATTTAGAAACTGAACATATCTCTTAGGGGTCTGGTTTTGTTTGGTTTTATCCTGAAGTGAAAAACTTGAAGTCTGTGCACTAAAGAGCATCTACATTTTGGTAGAATCCTGCCTGGATACTTGTGCAGTAATTATCACTGTCAGGCAGGATAAAGTACTTTATTGAATTTGTCTGCGTTTGCTGTTCTCTTTGTTGAGGCCATTTTGGCTGTAAATTTTTACACGGAGTTTCTGCCACAAGCCCAATTAGTTGGAAATATTTAGGCAAGAGGGAAGCAGCTGCTGCCAATGGGAAAGCTCACTGAATATAGGATGCTTCCAAACCTTGTCCCAACTTCCCTCCAGAACTCGACTTTTTCACCTTATCTCTCTTACACAAATCTTGGGGAACAGAGCAGGCAGTGAAAACGGGGGAAAACCTTAACTGGATTTTCCCCAGAAACTGGATTGGGGGAGAATCTAGACAGGATCAGCTCTACAAGTTTTGCACGGATCATCAATACATACCTAGAATGTCACTGCTTTGAAAGCTCTATCCAAAGTTTGGCTTTGATTTTCATTTCATTTTGCAAACAGAAGGAAATTTTTCACCTTTGTGAGCCTGGTCTTGCTTTCACTAATGCCAACAGAAAGAAATTAATTTCCACGGGAGAGGCCTCTCAATTTTCATTGCTAATATCATTGCACATCTGGAAGTCTTTCATTTGCTGCAAGAGCAGAGCCACAGGTATTTCTCACTGAAGCCAATGGGAAACCTTGTTCCTTTTGTTTCAATGGATTTTCCAGGCCCAGATTGCCCCATTAGTTTTGTAAGGTGCAAGGACCAGAAGTTTTAAGAAAACCTTAAGATCAACAGTGGGTTTAACATAAGCCAATCCACCCACCCTCTATGTTTCTGTCTCCCTTCCTGTCTGCAAAGAGCCTTGATTCCAAGTCTACACGTTCCCAAAAATCCCACAACAAGAAGACACTTTCATTACTCTCTCATCTGCTGCATTTTCCACTTTATAAAGCCACAGGATTGTTATGGAGATCCATGTTTAGATTTTTAGCAGCTCCAGATGTGAAGGGGTGGTTTATGACTTCTGGGACTTGAACTGTAAAATGCCAACGTGCGTTTGACCTTTTTTAACATCCCACTCCTCCCCTCAAGGTTTAGGATGAAAGACACCCCTTCACCCACAATGTCCTTCCAAGAGCAGTGATGGAAATCAGCTCTTTGCTGTCTCAGAGACAGGAGGCCAAGTTCTCCTGCTAAAAAAGCATCTCCATGGAAACAAGTAGCTGCTCTACCCCTGCAGCCTAAGGCAAGCAGGACTAGGGAAAATGACAGCAGTTCTACTGTTCCTCAATTAGGAATAAAACCAGCCATGGCTTCACAGCATTATTACTCCATGTGTTGTTCTCATGCCACAGACAGAAATTTCATCTCTGCTTTTGAGGAAGAGGCTGTGGAGACAGCCATCCTCTCACAGCATTCCCCCCTCCCCCGCCAGTAAGTTTTGGGATTTTGGTTTTTCTTTTTTCCTAATGGCTGCCAGCATGAGCTCAGCTGCTCCAGCCAGACTTCATGTTAGTTCCTGATGGTTCTGGCAGCTCAATGGCAGGCAAGGTTGAATATTAAACACGATTAGCTGCTTCACACAGAAATTAATTCCAGCCATCTTCCATTTAGTGGAAGCCCCTTGCAATTAAAAAGCACTTCTGAATGAAGTGACTTGCAGCCAGGAATAAAAATTTCCCTGATTGTTGTTATCAAGGGACACACACTCATTCCAAAGCTATGTGGACAGAATGTGAACAGCAGGAACGCAAAAACAAGTCGCAAAGCAGATCAAAGGAATTTTTACCACTGCCACCAAAAAAAAAACCAAAAAACCCAAACCCAACCAACACCAACCCAAACCTGACATTTCATTTTATAGCAGATGTTTAGAAAACAAAAACAAAAGTCAAATGCCATTTGGTTAGGGGCAAGCAGGTCACTGCTAGGTGAGCACAGTCTCCTTCACTCCATGGAAAATTGCATTCAGCTTTTCCATGATTTAAGAAATATTTGGAGATATTTCTAACAAGAGAAAACCAACCAACCAGCCCTCAAAAGCTTCAGGTTTCCATCTCAACAGATCCTGGTATTGCATTGATGAAGTTTCTCCAGCAGAGTTGAAAGTTTGAGAAGTTTTCTTTTTTGAAGATTCCCTGCAACCCACCTCAAACCCATACTTTTGGCTGTAAACCACTCAAGCACAGATTTACCTCTACCAGCATCTGATAGCATTTGGGGGCTAAATTAAGGCTTGACTTTGTTCAGGCATCTGAGCTGAAGTTGTGGTGAGCTCTTGGCATGATGTGTTTCTGTATCATTTCCTGTATGTAGCTGATTGATCCCCTCATGCTCACATTCATTAACTTCAGCTGAATGATTTTTATGAAGAATATTTGTATGTTGCTCAATCTGCTTCCTGTTTAGAGGAAAACAGCCACTCTTAAAAACATTTTTAATCAATTCATTTCTTCAGAGGCATTCAGGTAGCCGCTGTTAAAAAATAAAAATAAAGCTCCTGCTCTCTGTGAAAAGGCAGAAAGGGAGAGAGATATTTACAATGAGATTTTGTAAGGAAAAAAGGCAATTAAAACTGGAAACAGAAGGTTAAAAAAATTAGATACCTCAGCAGGATATTTGATCAGAAGACATACTGTTGTTTGTTTAACATCTAAGGCCAGGTATTGGTTTGCAGACATCTGTAGAGGCCTGGTGAAATAAATGCAGCTGAATCAAAGATACCAGTGATGATAAAATCCATCACGTCTGGTGCACTCCGAGGAAATATTAAAGCAGATAATGAGCAATATAGATCACTGTGATGGTGCTGCTGTAATGCAACAGCAGAGATCTTGTCCCTTCACATCCCTGAGAGCTGCTCGTGCTGGTGCTAAGCAGAGCTGTCACATCTCCCCTGCCTGAGGTTTGTTAGTGTAGGGGGAAAAAGGAAATAAAAACCCCAACCAAGCCCAAACACCAAACCTATTTTGAGTTAAGGTTTAAACGTGCCAGCTTATCAGACAGGCTTGACAGGTGATTAAATGTCTTACTGTTCTGACTGGAGGCACAGGGGAAATGCTTTTCTTTCAGGACCACGGTGAGTCTGTTGTGCAGTGCAGCCCCCAGGGAAACAGCTGAGAGAGAAAGGCATTACTCAGAAGGGAACAGGTTTATTTGGTTATGAACCTGGATGTGACACAGGAGAGTAAAAGCTGGAAGCAGTACAGGTTCGGGAGAAAATACGGCATAGTATGGATTATGAGTGATATAGCATTCATAATAATTGAAATAAGTGCAGGATAAAATACTTTAGGCACTTGAAAAACTCCGTTCTGAGTAACTTTAGAAGGCAAGTGCGTGCATTTTGCTCCCAAAGTGTCTTTCTTCCCACCCCACACCCACGAGGTGCATGTACAGGAGAGCACAGGCCCTTCCAGCAAAGCTCTAATTGCAGCTTCTGCCGGAGTGAGGGGTTCCTTTCCACGGGAGAGAGGGAAAGGCAAATCCTGTGGCCCCAAGCTTGGAGGAGATTCATTACCATGCCAAATGGTTGAGGAAGCAAGTCTGCAAAATGGCTTTCACTCCCAATAGCACCTCATTAATAGCACAAACTGTCATGATAAAGACTTCAAATGCATTCAAGCCAACCAACCCTCTTTAATGTGCCAGGCATAATTTCTTATGCTAAATAATGTATTTTCTCCCACACAGCAGCAGAACATCTCACCTACTTTCCAGCTTTAATAAAAATCACAGTATTTGAGTAATTCCCATCATATCAAAGAACATTTTTAATATCAGCTGGAGGAAAGGGGTCACTCTCATTGCTGGCAGTTTCCACCATCAAAGTGGATATAATTTGATTCTACATAAACCATGCAGCGCAACTCTTCTGAGAATACAGATCTCCAAATATGACACAAAACACTCAGCAGAATCCACAGTAACACTTGAGCACCATTTTGAAGTTAATTACTTGAAGCCATGTACCAACTGCTATCTCTAAACCCACTAGCTTACACACACTTGTACTTTGAACACAATCCTCAGATCAATACTACTCACCCAAATAATTGTTTTTAAGCTCTTAAACAAGAAATATCCTCCACTGCAAAAGTGTGCTCCCAGATAAAGATGGCAGAGAGGACGTTTCAAGATTGTAGCTGCTCTTACTTGATGGGGAATGGGACAAAAGTAAACAACAGAGGCAAACAAACAGCCCAACGTGAAACACACTGAAGCAAAGGAATATGATTTACACCCCAGAAAACCATTCTTAGCCCTCTTTATGAAATATTTAACTCCTCTGGTTTGGAGATTTCAGTGACCTGACAGGGTTTTTTATACAGTACATGGAGGTCTGTGTTTGTGTCACAAGTAATTGGAAAATGTTGGCAGGGTGCACTCTTGAAACCTGTTGGCTGCAGCCCCAGAGCCCAGGGATGGAAAACAATCCACATGAAGGACTGGAAGTATCAGGTTTGCTCGGCAGGGTTACAGGAAGGTCTTTAGAGAGCCCAAGACTGTTCTTACTAACAATGGCATGGTGCTGTGCAAGGCACAAGACATCTGCTGTGTTTTGGGCCATCTATTAAATCCCAAGGATAGCTCAACTTGGCAGGACTCTCATTTATAAAGGTACTTGCTCTGCATGCACAATTCCTGCTCCTGGGGTAAGAGATACTGCAGCTCCTGTCCGCAACACACTGCAGTCTGGGAGCTGGGGATCCTTGAGGATCCTAAAATGGATTGTCACATGGAAAAACAAAGGCTACATCAATCCACTGCAAAAGGGTAATGACTGCTAGAAAAGAAACCAGTCCAACAGCTGAAAATCTGACTTAATGAATCTGTACTTGTCTTTCCCAACTGCCACTGCACTTCAATCAAGCAGCTTTTGCAGACAGGCCCCAGAAGCAGATACTCCCTGAAATTCCCTAACAGCTGGCTTCAGCAGCTTTGATGCAAGAATTTCTTTTGTGATTCATTCCTTACATCTGATAATAATTTCTGAAGGGAAGCAGAACTACTGGCCTTCCATCAGAGAAGGCCAACATGGCAGTAATGGCTTCAGAAAGAAAGATTATGCAGATCATTCTTTTGCAAGTGCATGTCTTCAGTCACTGGTGTGATTGATGCTGAAGGGCCTGGCCTCCTGCATCTCAGCATTTACCATGGGAACAGCAATTCCAGGGAGCAGAAAGGCTAATTCCAAGGATGCTGCCTTTTAATCACGGACTTGTTTTGGGCTGCAAGTAAAGGGCTTCAGTAAAACCCTCTTACTGGCTGGGCACAAAGCAGCTGATCACAATTAAAACAATTACAACATCAGGCTGGTCATGATTTTTCTAAACTGGGAAAGAATGTTAGCCAAGGTTTGGATTTTAAATGAAAAAGAAAGGGAAAAGTATCAAAGAGGATAATAGCCCAGAATTAATTTGTGAGGAAGAGCCTGGAGATGGCGAAACTTCAGCTGCCAGATATAGCTAGATCAGAGCACCATCAATACCAGCTAAAAGCTGCAGTTTTATCCTCCCTTCACACAGGCATATTCCCAGATCAAGTGCCAGAGGCTCTGTGATTGCTGAGGTGGGTGCTCAAACCCAAGCCCTGCAGAGTGGCATTTTACCTTGGGTGAAGGAATTTAAGCCCTCCAACCTGGGGTGGGGGCAGCAGTGGAAGTCAGGGTGAGCTGAGAATCCAGTTTCCTTTTGGGAAATGTTGGGCTTCACTGCCAGCAAAGTCAGGCGTACAGAAGCAAAGCCTCTTGTACACCTTAAATCCCTTGTGTAAGAATTGGGCAACACCAGACCAGATTCTGACCCAGCACAAATTCAAGGACTTCATTAACTCAGTCTCAGAAAGACACTGCCCATAACTGCACAAAAAGTTCTTTTTTGGGGAAAAAAATATGTCTATATTAGCATCTCCAAAGTCACAAATAACATCTCATATTTCTAAGTATATAATTGATGCCTGGGATTTATTGTAAAAAGTAAAGGCCACTATTATAATGACTTCACTAAAAGTCATGAAATATTGTGGAAATGAAAAACTGCAGAGTTCTCTGGCACATTTGACTTGGGAATGGGCAATATATTTGCAAGTAAAATCAGTTTAAGGTATTATATAATTGGATGAATAATCAAAAAATGCTCATTAAAGCATCAAAGGATGCTGATATAGCAAAATGCTCTTCTCTAACCTTCAGTACTTTGCATTGTCCATTTTGACTGTTTCTTGCCGCCTGCCAAACAGAATAAATCCCAACTTTGGAACTGCTCTTCAGCAACCCCCACTTTCAGCCATTTCCACCATCCATTAAAAATGTTCTTTTATCCCTCTAAGAGGTGCCTATGCAGTGGGTCCTTATGAGCTCACCCTGGTTCACTGCTGTAAGAGGTCAGCAAGACAAAAATGAAACCATTTTCTCAACCTACTAGTGATCAATAGTTAGATACGGGGCAATTAACCTTAAAATATTTTTGCTTCAAAGATTTTTTTTCCCCAGAATATCATGAGATTACCATGGAAAGCTGATCTCCAAGGAACTGAACCTCAGTGGTCAGAGTTAAATGCATCTTTTAGACATGATTCTGTGAGACGACAACCTAAGTAAGCACATGTAACAGCTATTATTCTGTTAGTCACAATTTCAATCAGCAGGCATCAAACATCATTAGCTGTGATGGCTTTGGGATTTTGAGGTTTTTTTTAATGAAATACAGTCTTAATGGAATACTGTGAGGTGTATTTGTAATTATGTATCAGCTTAGCATTTGGCTTTTCCTCCAGGGAATACAAAAAGACAGTAGATGTGAAGAAAAATGACAAAAAGGAAGCTCTACAATAACTCTCAACAGAAAGGGAAGGATAGGAAAAAAACAGAACCACAGATCTTAAGCTACCAAAAGCTACTAGGACAATACTTTAACACCTCTGATTTTTGGGAGGTTTTTTTTTTTTGTAGTTTATTTTTTAAAACAGAAGTAGCTTGGATTTGCAAGTTCTAGGAGGAGGAGGTTCAAGAGTTAATGATGAATAATAGTGTGGTAAGAGATGGGGTTTCTTAATAATAAATTGTGATTTCTTTATTAAAAACCAATTTTATAGGTTTAAAAACTCTTATGGTACCTAGCCATGCACCTACCAATTTCCTTCTGCAGCGTATTACTTTTGGTAGGTGTCTTAAAATGGGCTTTTAATACAAAACCACATTAGCACTAGTTCTATACCAAAGCTTTAGCTGCTCCAACTTAGATCCCCGCACACCATTAAACACATGTACTGTTCATTTAAACAACTTCACAAAAGATATTATTAATTTTCCAGCTAGCAAAATGATTTTCATATTAAAAATGAATGCAAACAGAAGCCAGTAATGGTCCATTTCATAAGCAAGACATACAGAGAGAGAAAACATTAACAAGCTCTTGCATATTTTTCCTCGCTATTTACATTTAAACTTGATAAATGTTTTAGGAATATTTAATACACATGGCAAAAATGCTATTAACACAACTCGAACCTTTCCTCTAAGGACCATCTGCACCATCATTCCCAGCTGTGCTTGTTAACTGCAGCTGCCACCACCAAGTACTTTTGCACAGCACAAGATACAAGCCATAGGTACATGCAAATGGTTCATTTTTATTTTTTATAGTAAGATAAGCCACTGCAAATTGTGTTTATGGTTATCATGCCAGAAAAAACCCCTTCACAGGAGACCCAAGAACAGTAAGAACAGCTTTGTTTTGAGCCACAGTGTTTCCATCCTCACTCAATTAGGCAATAGAGACCTTTTCTCCCTCGCATAGCAAACACCTCTTCCCCTCAGTCCTCCGTTACCAACATTTGGGAAAAAAATGCCAAAAACCTACAAACAAGCAGTTCCCCCTTGCATAAGGACCTGCTTTTTCAAGGGTATGGCACAAGAAAGCAAGTTTTTCATACACGTTGTTCCTAATTTAAGTATTTTAATGGATCAAACCTGATAGCAAAAACAAACAAACAAACAAA
>WAAE01019691.1:110000-280139 GCA_013400495.1 Nicator chloris | reverse complement strand
AAAAAAAAAAAAAAAAAAAAAAAAAAAAAAAAAAAAAAAAAAAAAAAAAAAAAGAAAAACCCAAGCACAAAACCCCCACCAAACCCCAGCACTTTCAAATACACAGAATATTAAACTTCATAAACCTCACAAAGCACGAACGCACACAGCCCTCAACTTCACAAAAGACACAAATGTCTCCAGTCCAAACAACAGCTCCCTTTTCCCGCCCAAACCAGGTCCCCACACGAAGCTGCCTCAGCCCTCAGGCGCTTACCTGGCTCCCGCCCTCACAGAGAAGCGGCTGCCGTCGTCAGCCATGAGGGATCCATGGACAAGAACACCCCACAGCCATGAGGGATCCAGGGACAGGAACACCCCGCAGCCATGAGGGATCCAACACCAGGAATACCCTACCAAGGGAGCAGGAGCAGTTCCCTGTGTGGCTGCCGGACCGGGAATGCCGCCTGGCCGGCGAGCGGCCCCAGCTGCAGGCGGTGCCCCCTCAGCGCCCCTGGCGCTCCACCACGGCTGAGGGGAGTTACCTGATTGGAAGTGTTGCAATCGGCCCCTTGATTCTGTTCACCTGTTCTTACCCTGCACTTTTCTGAAGTCTTTGCACCACCTCCATAAATTGTGTTTAATCCAGAGTATGTAATTTGTTTCCTTTGACAATGAGGGACATAATATTCTGTTTTCTATAGTGGATCCTTGTACCACATGTCAGAAGAGTTGCTTGCTTTACTCCCACCCAGTTTCCACTTTGACTAAAATTAGCTCTAAAAACCTACCCAGTGCTGCATCCCCTTGACACAACAGAGGTTTTTCAAGTGTTACTTGTCTTTCACATCAGTCCAAAAAGATTTACCGTGTTCAGCAAATGGAGGACAAACCTCCTTGTCTGTAGGTGAACCACAGGCTGATGGAGGGACCTGTGATATCAGTGAGTCCTGGAAGAGGAGATGCCCTAAAGGCCCCTCTGTCCTCTTGGCCAGACAGTCAGGGCTGATCGGCCATTTAAATACTCCTGTAACGAATAAAAGGCAGCAATTGCCATGTCTGAGAACTGCCATCATGTAAGCTGACAGAAATGATTCAACAGAAATGGAGAAAATATCAAGGAAGTGCTGTGAGGGTGTTTTTTTTGTATATATACGCCAGATGGACTGGGTAGGACTATGGCCACATGAGACAACTATGTAGGTTTATTAAATTCACGTGTAACCAATGCCACACGTGCCATGAGTTAGCCAGGTGTATGTATGTGTGAGGGCTACGTTCACTGCATTTTATGTTATTTCTAGGAGAAAGTCACACAAAGTCTGCAGGCTTTGGTGGTTTCTCTTGTTGCAAACCCATTGTCTGCATGGTTGTTTCCCTTTTATCCTTCAATACAGCAGGCCCTTTCAGGGTTCAGATAATATTTTCCATCCTTACTTTGAAAATGCTTCACTGACCATCCTTAGACCTTCATCTACTCTCCTTAAGTCAGTGAGAGTATTTTCAGTCCTTCAGTAGGGCTCAGAAGAATGAAGCTTCACTTTAAAGTCTTCACTGAGCCATCTTGGACTGGTTTTCTCTGCCCTCACTCGTGAAGTCTTGTGGTTGCTGCATTCACAGTGATTTAAGGGAAAACCCACATTAAAAATTGCTTAGTGAAATCAAAAATTGTAAGGGTTCTGGAAATGTGATACCAAGTGTCATTACTGGAGGCTGCATTGTAGCATTTATAATTCTGTCTTGGGGAAAAGTCCACTCAGTGACTTACCTGTAAAGGGGGATGGTATAGGGAACATGAGAAGCTTCCTTACAAAGGTCTGAAAATATGTATTTGCACAGAACAAAAGGAAAATGAAAAATAGGCCTTAAAAGCCAAATGAGTAAAAAAATCATTTTCCTGGCCCAGAATTTACTATGAATAGATCTTTTCAGACCTAAGCAGTGCTAAGAAAGTAAATGATTCTCTGAAGCCAGGTTTCAGCTAAAAAAAAGGTGTTCCTTTATTTCTCCTTCTCTCATAACCTCCAGCTCCTTTTTATTGGATCTGGCCCTTTCTTTCTACACTAAGCAAAAAATTTTGAAAAAGGAGTGAAGCTGGACAAGTCTGATAGTTGGGCTCAATTATTTCATTTGTAAAGAGGGTTTTTTTATCAGACTGGCATCCACAAATGGAGAAAACAAACTAGAAATCTAACAACAACAACAACAACCACCTTTGTGGTTTTATCTGACAGGTTGAAAGAGGCGTGAAAATAGCCTGTCTCTCTAATATCCCTTTCCTATGTCAACTCACTTGGAAAACAAAAAATCCTTACACTAAATAAAGCTCATGGAATGTATTCTGAAGGCATCTCCCTATATTTAAAACAGATTTCCTTCTCATGTCATGCTGAAGTGATGTCAAACATGATTTTGACTTGAACCAGATTAGAGAGCTGGGGCAGCAGTGCTTGCTCTGCCAAACTGGATTTACCTGGAATCAAAAAGTCTTGATGGTACAGTCTGAGAAAATCACTTCTATAGCCCTGATGGTTATGGGCTAGAAAATACATTCAACAGATAATAGCAATAATAATAGTAGTAATAATAGTAACAACAACAACAAGAGACTGAAAATAAGTTATTCCTTACCTAAAAGCCTAGGATCACTTTTTGTGAGCTAATCAAGGCTGAGCTGGAGAATTCTGCTCCATCATTTCTATCATTATTGATGGTCTGGGATGTGTCACTTCTCCAAACGTCCACATACTTTTGTAACCTATCAATCACTGTGTTGTTTCTTGTTAGATAATAGTAGTTTTTGTCAATATACTGCTAATCAATATGTTACAGGAGTTGACTGCAGCTGCAAAAATCCCAAACATTTATTAATTCCATCAGAAGTAAGGCTGAGTATAAAAGCTGTAAATTCACCCAAAACACCCACAGGCTTCTAGATTTCATCCAGTTTAATTTTGCATGCACAGGCTTTACCACAGAACTAAGGATTTCTACTGGCTACTTGCTTTGAATGAATCACCAGCAAAAGTTCAATTCTGCTTAGAAAGTCAATGAAATTCACAGCCACAAAACTGATGCCGTGTTTTTAAACATTCCAAGTATTGCATTTGTTTATCAGGCTTTATTGACAGGCACTCTGCACTCAAGCCCAGGGCTGAGATAATTGGTAAGGGTCAGTTTAACATATTAACAGGATGTTAATTCACTTCTGCAGAGGAGAGGGATCTGTGAGGGTCCCTCATTTTACAAATGCAACTACATGGTACATGTCAGCAGAAATCCTAAGGGCCACAGCTCTGGAGTGCCACAGGGCTGGATGCACTCTCCATGCTGTGTCCTCTTAGCTCTTTCTGGTATTCTCTAGAGAGAGAATTTTTTCTCTAGAAAGAAAAAAGAGCATTTCAAACACTTTATTGGACACCCCCAGAAGTCTCAGACAGATGTTTGTGAGCATGTCTGAGTGAAAGCCCACCTGCAGAGCTGTAAAGCACCGCCTTTTAAAATTAAGTTGATTTTTTTCCATCCTTGGGGCTGCTTAACATAGACACTGTTTCTAAAGACAGAGAACTCTGTCTCTGAAGACCTGTTCTTCCAGCTACAAGTTGGGAATCCAGCCCTGGAGCAAAACATGGAATCTTAAGTGCAAAGATGCCTGAGTGCCTCCTGTCTTTCAGGGGATTCTCGCAGGCAATATGTTCATGTGAGATTTAGAGGCTTTAGTGCACAGCTCCTTGAACTTACAAATACAGGCACAAAAATCACCCAAGACACTGCTTTTTGTGTCATTGAAGTGCTACTGTTCTCTACACCAAATCATGGCAATGCTTTTGGCCTCATACAAACAGTGCATGGACACCACACCTTTCATGGATTCGTTTAGAATAATTTAGGTTGAAAAAGACCCTTAGGATCATCAAATCCAACCAGTGCTTCCATCCCGTGACAGGATTTCTTTATCCTGCTGCCAATATTTCAGTCTGGAGACAGAACTAGTGGGTCACTCTAATGCCAGGCATCCACTGACAGAATGATAATTATCAGGGCTAGGATTTGGGATTCATTCAGAATGCTTTGCCTACCTGCCTTACCAACAGCCCTTTACACAGTTAACATGATGAAATATTATATGGAAAGGAGTAGGCTGGAGTTAGCTGCTTACCATGATTCTGGTTGAGAAACACAAGGTGACCTCACAATTTAAAACCTGACAAAATTTTAAGATTTTAAATTCCCAACTGTTATTTAACTTCCCTTCAATGCTTGCTCTGTCCCCTTCATCTTCCTTGATTAGAGGCATGGACTATGATCAGATTGTCTTTCCCTGGGAATGGAGAGAGCATCTGATACATTCTGGCTCTGAACTCCACTGGATTTCCCTGAAATACGGTAGAGACAATTTCCTGGATATTTCTTTTTCATTGCAGTGTTTCCAACTGTACACCCTTATATATGCATGACTTTGTTTTTTCATACAGGAATCTTTGCCAGGCTGCTGCGTTATCAACAAGGAAAGGTGACAAACCCCACCAAGCCTCTGCAGAAAGGGTCAGTGTCCCTGTGACTCAGAGATTTTGTTGGGAGAAATGGTTTAAAACTGAGTTAAGGTGACTGGGGTGAGAGCAAGGGAAGGGGTGAAAGGGCTCCTCAAATATGAGGCTCAACTCTGATTTTAATTCAAAGCACCAGAACTGTACTACCACTTAAAAAAGGTAACCTGTGTTTGGAATGATAAAAAGCCATTTAAAAGAAGCTGGGTAGACTGAACAGGAAGAAATAGATTAATAGATCTCCATGTGAGCATAATTGATTTTGGGCATGTACTCCACAAACCCTTCACCAATGATTTATCTTCATTTGGGGGGTATAACACCAAGTTCAATCAGGTCCTCAGAGAGACATCCATCAAATGCATCATCAGCAAAAAGAAGTACTGCCTTCTCTTTCTATTTTATCTTTTCTTTTGCTTTCTTAGGACTGAAACAAAACAGGAGATCATTTTTCTTCTAAAAATAAATAAATCACTGCTAGTTATTGAAGTAATTCTGGAACAAGTACCGCACCAGTATATATAACAATTGAATTTTCCCTGAACCATGAATTTTCCCTTTCTCTGGGGGGCAACACAGCAGCCAAGAAAGTTTGGAAAGACGTAAGGCAAGGGCTGCAGTAAGAGGCTTCAACGGGCTTTGGAAAAGGTGGGGATAAAAAAGAACTGGAGGGGAATCATCAGGAAGCTGCAGCCAGGATTAAAATTATCTCAAACATGCAAATATGACAAGAGAGGATGGAATAAAACCATACCAGTCAGACATGAAATGTAAAAAGTAAACATCACGCTATGTCCCAATCACTGCCTTTTTGATTTATCTACTTTTTCTGTACTTACTTAATTGTCAGTTCTGAGGAAGAGCAATCCAATTCTTTGAAATCACATTTAAGAAATGCATGGACAGCATCTGTTTCTGGGTGTGTAAGCTCATTGAAATAGGCACCTCATTTATCATATTCCACCCATTTTTTTTTTGTGACACTAAAATAACACTGAACTCTATCAGGGCAAAAAGCAAATGGCAATTTGGGGAACATTTCCCCCACTACTTCCCTTGCTTTTCATAATTTTTGGCTAATCAGGTGAGTGCAGGGAATACCTGTGACAAACACAGAGTTCAGACATTTGCAGTTCTGTACCTTCTTCCTGATGATAATTGAGACACACGGAAAAGCTGAGGTAGGAAGGCATCTTTGGTGGTCCTGCAGTCCAAGCACCTCTCAGAGCACAGTCAGAACTTAGGACTGTGTCCAGTTAGACAAAAAAAAAAAAAAAAGCCCAACAACCAAAAAAAAAGCCCAAAAAACAACCTAGCAATCAACAACTGAAATTCCCTGAAAATCAATTTATAACCACTGCCTCTTGCCCTGACAAGATTTTGCATTCAAAGCAACACAAGGCAGCAAAAAAAAAAACCCATTTCACTTTTTCTCTCAAGTTCAGAAACCCAGAGCTGCAGGTAGAACTGTCAGTGAGCTCTGAAGTCACACTGCCAGTCCCTATGCTTAATCTACAAAAATAATGGAATGTGATTAGTTGCAATGAAATGCAATCCTCAAGTAATTGAGACAGATTCAGATTTAATTCATCTTTGCAAAGGAGCTGGAAAACTTGATGGTGAAAAAGGTAATTTTTCTTTCATAAAACAGCTCCCAGCATGAGAAAGTTTTTTCTGTAAAAAAAATTACCTAAGCTGAAAAGAAATATCCCTCAACAATGGGAAACCTGATCCTGCATGAAAATGTAAGCAGTATAGGAATTAAATCAGTAAAATATCTTCAGCTTCTGGAAGACTGAAAATAAGGAATCATTCTCTGGTATTTTCCTGGAAAGCTTAACAGCTCTAGTGAAGGGCAAGGTTTTCCTGAAGTCCTGTTAAAGCATCCTAGACAAAATAACAGGGTTTAGGCAACTATTCCTGTGTTATCTCTTAGATCTGAGAGGGTGAAGTGCTTATTGCTTCTGGCTCAAATGTGTGTGGAATAACAAAACAATGTGTCTGTGGGTGGCACCAAGCACAGGGAAAGAGCTGGGGATGCAAATTCCTCCTCCAGCCACTGGCTGTGTTTCTTTGTGGTTCTGGGGCAGATCTCTTGGCAGCTGCTATCCATACTCCACTTCCCTGGATGTTACATACACAGGCCATGGGTTTTGGTGCCACTGGGGCACTGCTCCCCTATAGGTTTGGGGGACCTAAAGGCAAAGGTCTGTTTAATAACTAAAATGAATTCTATTGCAAAAAAAGCAGAAATCAATCTGATTTTTAAACCAGAAATACTCCCATTTGTGATCATCCAAGGAGTTTGTGCTAGAAACCATGTTCTGTGATATCGTTGGCCTAATGTTTTGCTCTAAGATTATCCACGGAGAATAATTGCATTCAACCTTTAGTCTGCAATTTTTACAGACCAATATATTTTAAATTGACAATTTCAAAAGGCCAAACACCATTGTCAAAACCTGCAAATAATTAAACTTAAAAACAATGCAGATCAACTATTTCTCCAAGGCAGTTGCCATGAACTGATCACTGAACTGTCTTCTGTGTGTGCAGGGACCTCAGCTACACAATGCCCTGTTGGTACTCTACATAGAAGTAGGAAAATGTAGTTTTATTCAGTATACAAAATCTTCTATTAAAAATTATGGCCCTTGCCTTCTATTTTATGAATATTTAAAATCTGTAAGTGCATTTTTTATGTTCTCCATCACTGAATACCACAATTCCCTTTGTGTTCAATGTGCTGATTTATTCCTGCTGTCACCAATAATAGGTAATAGAAAAGACACCACAGCATTATTAATTACCACGGGTGTTAATTAGATGTTACACATGGGAACAAGACAGATGGCAAGACAAACAGGAGTCAGACAGACAGGTATGGCTGAGTACCTCACACTGTCCTGAAAAGATGGATGATGCCTCTCTAGGTGTATGAGCTGATAGGGAATGACCTTCGCTGATGGAGAAGACACACTGTGGTAAGAAATATTAATGATGAGACAAATACCAGAAACTTCAGGTACAGGAGAGATGTAAAACCAAAGGAACAAGCAAATATTTCCTCAGCTCCAGTAATTGAAATAAATGGAACATCCCAGCTGAGGAAGGGGATGGCATCTGCAGTGAGTGACAATGATCCCATACTGAAGGATGGCTGGTGGCTCCCCACAGCTGCTGCTCGCTTTGCTTAATCGTCTCCTGGCAGGAAGAGTGATAACATGCCAAAGGCTTCTCATCCTTCTTTTTTCTTCTCTCTAATTGCTATTTTACTTTTCAAATAATTGACAGAGCTTAGTTATGCATTTTGTATTAGCCCAGAAGAGCTGTGGGAATGCGGAACACAACCCAAGCCCTTCCATCCCAGCTGCTGTGGGATCAAGAGATGGACTCTGTGCTCCTCCCTCCTGGCCATTCCATTACCATGACCCCACTCCCTGGCAGTGAACAGAGAGACAAGAAAGAGCAAAGGAAATATTTCCTTTGAACCCCTTGCAGGAAAATACATCTCCTCAACCCAGAGTTTTTAAATGTCATATTCACACAATCTGGTAGATGAAATTCAAGTGAAGGGGTTGCCCCTTTCTAACAGGAGGGGATGTGTAGTAATGATATCCAGGTGCTGTCCAAGAGATCAGAACAAACTGATCCCCAGTTACTTTTCACAGGTGCCCGGTCCCCCGTCCATGCTCTTTCCCACTCCACTTAAGCAGCATCAAGCCCACTGGGTTTGGTAATGATGTTTACAAGAAATTAGAGTCCTTGGCTTTCTGAGCCTCCCCTCATCTATTGCTTGAACTGCCATGTGCAATCCTGCATTTAAAATGGATACAAACAGGTTGTGTCACACAGCAGAGAGCCCTGCCAGCTGCAAGAGCTTGTGATTCATTGGTTTTGTCCAGTGATCCACTGGGTGGGGAAAGCCCAGGGCTGGCCCAGGGATACTGGGCCCCAGCCTCAGCTCCCACTGCAGCTCTGCATCCACCAAGGGGCTGGGATAGGCTTTGGTGTGACCGCAGTTTTAGGGTTCCTGTCCTGAGACAAAAAAATCTTGTGATGGACTCTGTTACCTCCCAGCTAAGGCTGATGAGAGTCTGTCCCTGTCTTGTCTGTCCTTCTGTGCTACAGATGATTGATGGAACTCAGAATAAATGCCCAATTCCTGCCCAGCTGGAGATGACAGTCAGCACATTCTCTTCCCAGGGGGTTTTCTTATTCCTCTTTAGCATTTGCAGACAGACAAAAGTGATCACAGCTTTCCTTCACCCCAGGGTATTTCACCAAGCACATCTTTATGCCAAGCCTGGCATGTTGCTTCCGTGACTGTTTCTAGTTGATAGAAACCCAAAGCAGAGCCAGGCTCCCACTTAGAGCACAGTTCACCCACATCTTTATCCTTACAAACAGTGAGGCTTGGCAGGGCCAGCATGTAATTAAAGAGCCAACCTTGGCAGTTATCAGTAAATAAATGCTATTGTTCTCCAGAAACTTTCTCCATATCCTAAAAAAGATCAGGTTTTCCATGTTGCATCCAATGATTTGCTCTCAAGGTTTTTTGTGCAATTGATTTCCACTGGGCCAGAAAGCAGCTAATCAGCTGAAGGCTCTGTGGTGGGTAACTTGACAGACAGTTAATAGCTTTAAAAATATTTTTTTTCTATGACCTGCCAAAGTTATTTAGGTTTCCTTCAAGGCTTGTAATACAGCTCTATGCATCAATTTATTTAGATTATTTTCCAGTATACCTTGAAAATCATGGAAAATAGAAATAAATGGATAAAGCATGGAGTGCAAGGATGCGTTGCTCCAGACTGTCTCCTTGGCTTCATCTTCACATAAGCACAGAAACAATGAGTCAAATGTAAAGAAATTGGAAAAACATCAGTTTAAGCATAAAAAATTACTGTAATACTGAATAACAAGAAGAACAAACAATACATGTGCAGTTCAGAGACAAATCTGGATTTTTCGTGAATCTTATAGAAAGATGTGATCGTTATCAACTCCACAATATTTTAAGATGACTGTTAACATGTAAGGTCTTACACAAATCTCACATTCATCTCTCCCACCCAGCAAGGAAAGCTGAAGAAACTTCAGATGGAAATCTCCAGCTGATATATTACAGCTATAAAACTTAGCACATAAATTGTTGCATGGACTCTTATACATTTAGTGCAGCAATTCTGGGATCTCTATGACAACAATCCCAACAGATGCTCTCTGAATCCTGTTGCTGCACAAGGCACTTACTTTGCTTCTAATGGGAAAACCATTATGCTGATTCCCACAGATTATTTTTGGAGTGAGAAATTACTTGTTACGATATTTTACTAAGAGTATGGAGAGGGAATTTTTGCACTGAAACACATAAAATTATCTAAAATTTGAGATATCTGAGTACAGATGATGTCAGTGCTCTCCTACCCCTTCCTTCTCTCCAATGGAAATTGAAAAATTGAGAAATTGACTGGTTGGGACCTAGATGAGCTCCAGGAAGCCCAACCTACAGTTCAAGCTGCATCATGGTCCAAATTAGAATTAGAAAAGAAATGCCCTCCCCTTCCACTCCGGCTGGGCTGCTCACCAGCCATATCCCTACTTGCCCATTTATTTATGATGAGAGATCAGTGGAGAGCTGCTCCAGTTTTGTACCATGAGACTGGAAGCAGTCAGAGGTGTCTGTTGGTCCCTTGGTCCCTCTGCCAGGGCAGCAGCCACGTGCACTGCTAAAGACACGGGCAGAGTCCTTTAAACAGCTCAGCCCACAAAACCCCATTTTCTTTCTTTTATTTTTTCTGAAATAGGAATGGATTGAAAGCAGCCTCCCCTGTTTGCAGCAATGCCTGTTTCCATGGCACCCAGAGCAGCATGATGGCCTTGTTATAACAAAAACTCTAATAAATTTCCACAGATTGCTGGGAGTTGCTTTTATTTTTCTCCCTAAACCCAGACAACCCTCCATTCCTGGAACTACCTCCTATATGGTCCAAAACTCTGTGGTGAAGTCAAACTCTTCATCGTGACGGTAGTTTTTAAACAAGAAGTGAAATAGAACACACGTCCCTCAGAGAGAAAGAGAGAGAAAGAGAAAACCCAAACCTTATCAATTTTCCTTGGTTATCATGGACTTGACAGAGCTCTAAATATGCTTGTCTGATGAGTCCTACCTGTGCAGCATGTGTTCACAGCCACTGAAAAGCAACCACGGACAGGTTCAGAAACAAAACATCTTCTCCCTTGAACTGTGCTCCCAAAAAGCTGACAAGTTGCTGTGCTGCTCTGTGAATTTTTGAAAAGAGATTAATGAACTGGGCATTTTACACTCAAATACACTTTTCATTACTCTGATATTCATTTCTGTAAAACCTCATGAATATGTAGCCCTGTCTTTTACTTCTTTTTAGGGTCTTCCATCCCAGGTTGAGTGATTTTTAGATTTCTTTGGTTTCTAATGTGCTGATCCTGAGGATCCTCTGATTTTATGTACAATTATAACTGATTGAACATTGAGGAACATTTATGATACTGGGAAAAGCAGTGGAAGAGAATTGGCTTCTCACAGTTGCAAAGGTAACTGAAAAAAATCTGTACATTTTCCCTCATGCTTTGTTAATTATCCTGGTGACAGCCAGCCTGTCGTACACTGGCCTGGAAAAAAAATCTGATTTCAAAACTGAGGACAAAACCAAAAACAGTATTCAAATGACTGTAAGGAAAAAAAAAAGAAGAGGAAGCAGTACTAACACAGCATTTGAGAATTCAGTATTATGGAAGATTCTGTGCTAGATTCAGAGTAGCTGTCTGCCAGAGATGCCCTCAATGTTGAGTTCTTGTGTTAAAGGGCATCAATAAATGTTTGACCTGAGCATTTCTCCATGTCCTGTTCTCAGTTCAGGGCTTGTTACTGCATCTGCTCTACTCTCTGTACCCCAGCATCTCACAGATGGTGACCCAAAAATCAAAATATGTCTTTCCCCAAAGACCCTGCATTTCAGTTAATGAATAATACAAATAATAGATCCTGCAGAACTATAGAACTGTATATTCCTAAACATGTCTTCTTGGCACACTGTGAAAAATACAAAGTTGGAAAGCCTCAACTGAATTTCAAAGAGAAACCACATTTAGATGTTAACATTTCTTTATGTACAAATCTTGTCAAAAGTAACTGTTCTACAAGTAATTGCAGAGAAAAATATCCGGAAATAAAATCACATGGGCTTAACCAAGCATCACCTCAAAGGAAATGATCTTTGGGAGCCACAGGAAGGAAAATATGGATAGGGAATAGAGTGAGACCACTGTTCTTTAGGAACAGTAACTTAATCACTACAGTTACTGACAGATCATTTCACTATGAGAAATAACATACATTAAAACCATAGAAGAGTTCCTCAGTGTTTTGGGAGACACTGCTGTAACACATCTAAATTATCACTAAGAGGTTAGAACTGCACTTTGGCACCCCAGGCTCTACCATATGGTTTGCATCCTCACTTCTTGAGGAGCTGCACACGTGTTCTGCACAGGCACAGGGAGTGTGTTCAAAGAAAACACAGCCCCAGCAAGTCTCCATTTCATCCACTAAGGGCTTAATAAAATGACTGAAATTACTCCAGTTTAGCACATCATTATAAATCATTTTGCAGCTCTAATAGTCTCAGGTTCAGACATTAAAAGGACAATAAAACTGTTTAGGAAGTGTTCTCTCCGCTTAAGAAGCACAATGGAATTCACCAAACTTACTTCAGCTTCTGCAGAATTGCCAGGAATGTTAAGAAACTGAAGTGGTTGAGGAGTCTATTAATTTTGGACAGTGTGATTTATATTCTGATACTCTTTAGAAAGTTGTCCAGCAAAACTCCCCACTGACTGATTTTGTGCACTGTTCCCAGCACTCCAGTAGTTTTCCTTCCACTCCCTACCCTGGAAAGGACTTTTTCCCTGGAGATGAGAAGCCCTCTGCATACCCTTGCAGCACACTCAGCTGTGTCCTGCCCACTGGAGGGTCCAAGCAAACATGCCAGTGATGGATGCCAGTGATTTTCCTCCAAATGTATGGAAAACATGACGAAGCAGCTTCCTCCAAGGCCTTTTTGCTTGGCTAATCCTAGACAG
The DNA here is from genome assembly GCA_013400495.1 of Nicator chloris. NCBI lineage: Eukaryota > Metazoa > Chordata > Aves > Passeriformes > Pycnonotidae > Nicator > Nicator chloris. Next base: position 267,489 of record WAAE01019691.1, on the reverse strand, counting down.
ACTGCTCCCAGGTGGGGGCATCCATATCCTGCCTTCAAACCATGTAAAAACTGCTACCCTGCTGACTGAACTCCACCTTATGGATTTCTATTTTTCATCTTTCCTGTTTGACAGACTGAAGGATTGAAACAAGCAAGGGATTAGTGTTTGGTTTGTTTTAAAATGCTGCAAAAACTTATTTTGCTGACATGGCACATGACCCATCCTCCAGGGAGGGACACTGTGCTGCTGTCACCATTTTTGCCATGGCACCTTTACCACTGGCTGAGCAGGACAGTATCCAATATCACATCTTCCTCTCAGCACAGCCCTTCCTCACCTCACTGAAAGTATCCCAGCCATCCTGTTGATCTGTGTTGGCTAAATGGCAAAAAGCTGCACTGTCTGTCCCCTCCAACAAGTTCCTCTGGTGCCTTGGAGGCTTTAGATCAAACCAAAGCCATATAGTTTGTCCTGAAATTATATACATTGGATTTTCAAAATGCATCCCTGCAGCAAAGTGTATTAAATACCACTGAGGGAATATTAAACAACTCCAGAAAGAACTGGCATTCGACCTAATTTCTTTGTGTCTCAGGCAGGTAAATTACTAGGAATTTGCTATCAGAGAGTAAAACATTTCAATCTTCCACAAGATAATAGTAATAAGACGTGACAACAACCATAATTTGTGCATTAGGATAGATCAAAAGAGCTGTTTAAGGGTATGACAGTGGCTCATTTGCCATGGCAGAGTGTGACATTTTGTAAACCTGTGACATGGCTCAGGCTGTGCTGTGCTGCAATTGCTACATGTACTCCTTTCCTCCTTTTCCCCATCTTGCTGGGGAAAGCAATTCCTACACCTCCAACTATAAACCAAAATAAACGAGAGGGAGAGATTATTTGTGTTTGATGTGCTCTGCTTCTCACCACTCTAATTTAATCCAATGGTGCTGCTCCACACAACTGATGTGATTTATTGGACTCTCCAGCAGCTAATGTTTTTATTTTGAAATTGTTATCTTATTGATTAGATTTTTCATATACTTCACGTTTACTTGCTTCTATCTCTTCCAAAACACTTTCCACACTTCATTTTGTCCACAGTGCAGTTCTACCTACTTAAATACTGTAACACATAATTTTATACAACATAGAATGAATGCAAGGTTCATGGTCAATTTGAAAGATTAAAAGTAAGATTTAAATTCTCCTGGCTGAAAGTGACTTCTGAAAAAGTTAATTATTCCTCTTTATCTCAGATTTACCCCTTGAAGCTGTCTGCTAAATCACAAGAGATCTGAAAGGATTTCACTCTTCACTCCTGGCCACAGAATGGCACAGCAGAATTTTAAAAGCTCAAATAGTGTGTGAAACGTGAAGAGTTATTGCTACTATTTACAAAGTACCAGGAACAAGTCCTGCTTTCAATTATTCCTGAAGATACTCCACTGAGTCTGATCCCCTATTGCCCTGCATAATATATACATTTAAATGTACACAAAGTGGGTTAGGAAGCACTCCTGGTCTGCTCTGCAAACATTTCAGCTTGAAGTGACACTGATAAAGAGCCACAAGAGAGACACTTGTTTCTAAAAAAGATGCTTTAGGCTAACAGAAAATATTATCAATAAACCTTCTGTGAATTTGAGGGGGGGAAAAATAAGCTGTATTTCTAACGTTCCCTGTCAAGGCAGCTGGCTACAGTTCTCATTGGGTTTAATGGGATGTATTTGGTTTCTGCTGAAAAGAGAGTGGAAATAGAACATCAGTTTCACAGAATATGTTATTAACATTTCTTATCTCACAGATTATTATCTCACATTATATGATTTCTGGAGCGGTATTAGCCCTGGAAAATCCCAGAGACATGCAGCCTGTGGCTGGGAGAGGTTAAGCACAGTTCCATTGCCTGTACTCAGAGGGAGCAGAGGAGAAGGAAAAACACCTGCTCAGGTCCTCAGGCAGCTGCTGCCCTCAGCCCTCGGGCTCCCTGCAGAGCAGGTTCAGGCCTCAGGTGGGCATGAGGAGAAGGATTGGTCCTGAGAGCCACCTCCCAGCTGGATAGGCTGCAGCGGAGTGACCATCACCCTGCTGGGGGTCAGGGTGGAGAGAAGGGTTGGTGCTGGATGAGGATCACCCACAGGACTGCGGAGGGTGCCAGCATGGACATCGGCTGTAGGGTGCTCTGAGGAGCTTCCAGTGCCCACAGCTGGTCCCAGTGCGCCTGTCCAGCTCCAGAGGCTGTGAGAGCCAGCAGAACTGAGCCCTTTTGGGTGCTTGACCTGTGGGAACCCTCCTACAGCACATGGTGCCACGTCCTTATCAACGGTGTCAACTCTAACAAACAAGGAAGATCTCACATTCTGTACAAGAGTGAGGGGAAAGTTCTGTGGGAAGTGCTGTGAGAATATCTGCTGCTCGTACACGTGGTAAAAAAAATGCAGGGTTGAATTGGGGTTTGACAGCATTCTTACAAGAGAACTTTGGAGGAGGAGGTTTGTGTTAACTCTGTGACATGACCTTTGCAGCAGCCGATGGGCTGATTATCTCAGCAGCCCATCAAAGCCTCACCACCACCACTGCCTCCCCCACATCCTTCCCCAGGGCTTTGCTGCCACTGAGTTCTGCAGGAACTCGTGGCTGTCCACAAGCCACTTGGGGTGACAACCCAGAATCCCTTCTCTTGTCTCTGCTTGCGCCCAGCAGAGCCCGCGGAGCCTCGCACACCTTCCCCAGGCACCTCCCTGCTCCCGGGGGGGCTGCAGGTGAGGCCACCTGGCACTGATGGCACTGGGAGGGACACCCGGACACCTCCTGGAGCCACAAAGCCACCGGGCAGGAGGAAAGGGGGATCAGCATGGCTGCAGAGGGCTCACATCAGTCATCTCCATGCTCCAACACCCATGTCCATGGCAGAACAAGGGTTCTGGCACCTTGCACAGCTATAGGCAACATGAGAACATCTCCACAAGGATGAAATGTTTCCATGTTATCTAATTAGGTGTGACTTAATAGATAAGTTAGAACAGTACAGTTATAATGCAATCATGTTGTAACTAACGATTTTTGTCAATCCTACAGGAAAAGAGGCAGCATTGAAAGTAAGTTACATNACATGAGCTGATTTGAACAAATACTACTTATTTGACCCCTAATTCATGCAAAGATGTTTCTATCTATAGACCACTTGCAAATGATGCACTGCTACTGCTGCCTCCCAGTGTAAACAGTCACATAAATGATATATTGTGAACTCTATTTCCTGATCAGAAACTCACTGAAAAGAAGATGAAGCACACAAGAAGTGTCACATCTCTTGTGACCAAACTCCTGACCATGGGGCTCAGTGAGAATTCTCAGTGCGGTTGTGCTCATGTATTCCCAGATTCCTGGTGCAAACTCACTTTTGTATCAGTACATCTGGCTGGAACAATTCCCATTAACTTCCCAAATGATGAGTTTGTGGAGCACCACTTTCAAATAATATTACAGTTGCAAATATAATGTGAAGTTTGTGACTGCAGAATAAATCCTGTTCTATTCAAATAATAAACAAAACTGACAGGATATTAAACTGAGTTTTCATGAAAACAACTCTCTGTGATCTTCTGTGCAGGTTCCTCAGCTTAGAGCTTGACTAGACACTGCCATTGAGAGCAACCAAGAGCTAAGCGCTCACCCAGGGAGGAGAGCAAGTCCAATCCAATTTCACCCCAAATGATTTTTGTTTGCTCTTTATTTATTTGTGTTGTTTTTTTCCAACACTGCCAAACTCACATGACTTCGACACAAAACTGCCAGAAGGTTTTTAATCTATGAGACAGAAGCAGGAAAACTTAAACCAGTAAAAAGCCACAAAACCAAACACCAAAGGTTAAGTACAACCCAAAAAGGACTGCAACAGTCAACAAGCTGATCCTGTGTAGGTGATAAACTATTAGTAGATACAATAATTTAAAAGCACGTCTTCGTAATTCTTCATGTTTTGTCCCACAGAGTTTTGCAATTGCAAGGAATACTTGTGAAATACATTATCCATGGGACATTATCCATGTCTGTCTCTGCGTGGGGCTGTAATACTTTTGTCTCCTGCAGTATACAAATAAACACTTACTTACAAAAGAGATGAGGGCAGCTCCTGAAAGAACAAGGAACAGTCTCAGGCTTTACACTGACACATTGTTCAGACCTGTTATAAAACAGACTTCAAGAATGAGGGGGGAACTTTGTAGCTGCAGCCTCCCTAAGCCCTGAACCAGCCTTTGGAGACAAGGCAGAACCTGGCAAACTGGGATGCTATAATTGTACTGCTGGGTGTAATTGATCCATCCTAGTAATACACTTACATTGATGCCATCCCTGAGCAATAACCTCCAGACTCCACGGTCTCATATGCATAATTCAAGCACATGATTAAGATGACTGGATATTTCCTGGGGGGAATACTTAGATTTAGGTTCAGTACTGCTCAACTTTGCAACAGACAGAACTAGTTTCTACACATATCAAAACACATGGTAAGTAACAAATTTCAGATTTTGAGTGGGGGGACATATTCATATCAATACAACAGTAAAGCATTTATACTGCAGCTGATTAGGTTCCTGACCCACCAGTGAATGAATCAAATTTCAAATCTGATATAAAGCATTTTTAGTCTCCCTTATCCCTTCCTATCTTTTAATAAGTATAGAAGTTTTCTACTCCTTCTACAGTTTTGATCATGTATCCCTGTATTGCAAGGAAAATCTGTAACTTCTGCATTTTAATAAGTTTTTCATCTTTTGAGTAAAGTTAATGCCAATTTTCAACCATATTGATTCTTCATGTAAGTGCAGCCAGGATTTGCTTTACAATATCCAAGAATTAAATCAATTACAGGTCTGGCCTGTTAGGAAATTCTTTCAGGATCTGATACAGAGAGCATAGCAAATACTCCAACAAACTTGAAAATTCTTTAAGGGGGTATAAACAACAAACTAAAAACTTGCTGGTTTAGGCAACAGACGATAAAGACACTGATGGAGAATTTTACCAACCTGGTATGGTAAAAGTTATCAGCAACCCTACTGAGGGAAGCACAGAGTTAGGAGGATTTCCTTTGGGAGGATAGACAAGTGAAAACATCTATTCTATCTGTGTTTAAAGTTCTGGTGGCCAGGAGACATTTCCCTCTCACAGAATCTGTAAACCATAGAAAGTGCAATTTCACCATAATAAGAATTTTTAAACTATGGCAGATTCAGGCAAGAACAGCAGATTTTCTGAAGGATTTACTCATGGAAGTCAAAGTAATTTATTTGGAGGACTGTAAATGTCTGCTCAGACTTCTGGCTGAACCTTGAGGCATTCTTTGTTCTCCAGGGAAAGGCAGAAGAGGCCAGGGATCTGCATGAGCTGGGGGCTGAACCAGTGCTGGAGCTTGGGGATGTCACCCACACACTGCACTCCTGGCAGAGCCCCTGTCACCTCCATGGGGTCTGGGAGAGCTGGAATACAAACCTCTGCCTTACAAACTCCACCTGGGATTGCTGACTCTCCACCTGTCCCCTTGGACTGAGGGTGTTGGGTTCAGCTGTTGGTTTTACTTGCACATTGAACTAAATCCCCACAGCACAGTGGCAGAGGTTTGTCCCTCTGCTCCAAGCCATACTTCACAGCTCTGCATCATTCTGAGTCAGTAAAAACAGCAATTCACTTGAGACTTTCACAGGCATCACACTGACCCCAAGCAATCCCTTCAAAATTCGATGAGCGTTTGCGGCATCCTTATTATTCAGCATTTTTGAGCTGCTAAATCTGGGAACAGCTGTGGAGAGAAGCTTGGAGGATTAGGCTGTACTTTGCTAATAAGACCTGACTGCAGCATCTCAGGAAACAGTGAAAGTCATTCTATAAATAGCGAAGGTTTCTGTTACAAAATGCTTTTACATATATTAAATCAAGATGCCATAATTAAAGTAACCATTTCAGAGGAACAGATAATAAGGAAAAAGTCATTAATAATCTCTTACCTCGTGTGACTCTGGGAAAAGAATCTGATTGAGTCAAGCTAAAAATGCTCTGCAATTGAAATGAAATAGTTATATTTTCATTGGTTTAAAATAAATTACTGGTAGAGAAAATGATAAGGAAAACATACAAGTCTATTAGTAATACACACTGCTATAGGTCTTCTAAGGTTTTGCTAAGCCTATCACAATGTTTTCATAATCACAATCAAAATAGCTGGTTAAGTGAGTGATGCAATTTAAATTACAGAATTCAAATGTTTCAACCATTTTCCTGCAGATTTGGAATGCTTCCTTAAAGCATCTGAAGTGCCAGTGGAGGGCCAGGATTCTCTCCAGTCAGTGATTGTCTGCTGTTTGCAATCAGTCTCCACTTTGTCACTCTGCTTCCAATAAAATATTAATGTAATCAGATGAAATGATCCCCCTTCCAGCCCCACGTGTGCTTTGGAGTCAGTGTTGTTGGAGTACTGCTCCAAGGGGGCTCACAGGGCTCCAAGGAAGCAAGAGATGGTGAGAGATCAAAAGGTGACAATTTAAAAATGATACTTGAAGCAGCATTTTTAAGTACATCATGGCATTATAAAGTACAGACTCACTCTGTCCTAGGACACAACTCCTGAGATCCCAGAGAGTTCCTGGTGATGAGGAATATTTGAGATCCCCACCACACTGTTGCTTTTGTCCAAGCAGGGCTTCAATTGACAGCAAAAAAGCTGGAAACCACGAACATCAAAAATCTGTAAAGAAATTAAGTTACCTTAACAGCACAGTGGTGTAATTAGTCACAATTAGTGGAGCTATAAATTGTAAGTGATTAAAAATGAGGCTTAGATAAAGACAGTGAATTTGACTAAAAATGTTTCTGTTAGAAAGATTTGACCTTCTTACCCATTAAATCTGCACATTAATCTACAGATGAAAATCAAGTTACAATTGAACAGAGACAATTACATTTCAATTCTGGTTGACTGTAAGCTCAGGTTTCAAATCTAATGCAGTTATTTTGTGACCTCGGGCACCTCATCTAAAGTCCTTTCCATCTCTAAATGAAGATAATACTTCCCTGCCTTTGTGAAGAGCTTTGAAACCTTGGCTGAATTGTTATTATTTATGTGTACAGCCCTGAAAGCATAACTCAACAGGATGGCTGTGTTTGCACATCTGAGCCTGGACGGTATTGTGAGCAAAATATTTACTCTCTCTGCACCCAAATAAATTTTGCTGGAAATATTGCAGCAGATGACTGCTAACACTTTGCTTGCCTGCTTGTTTTTCCAAGAGAATGCTAAATAAAGCTCTGGATCCTTCCAAAATGTATGTACTTGACTTCTGTCACATAAATCAATCTACTGAAATCCATGGGACTGGTCATATGCTTCTGTTCAGACTTAAGTGCACAGCAGCAGCACAATCACAACTTAAGGAAGTACCAAATATCAAATCCATTTTTAAGCCATGCAAAGTCATCCTACACCAACCCCACCCTGATGCCTTGGCCTCACATATCCCAGTTAGTCACACTCCCACTGAAGTCTTTGGATCAATGTCTGATTAATTTCATTGACAGATGAAATACACAAGCTTTTCATTCACTACAGATTCTGGCTGTCCCCTAAAGAATTGCCTGATCTCATCCTCTGGGGTTTTAGAGAGTTCAATAATAAGAAAAGGAATTAGGTGTTGAATATTGGCAGAGTTTGATAGATACAAATTAATAGTGATGACATCAGTGAATATGTTGTCTAATTAAAAAGACAAATAAAGAAAGATTGGTAAAGAAACCCCTAAAGATTGGAAATGTACAAGCATGAAAGAAAGAACTCTCTTTCAGCCTCTACTCTAAGAAGTTATTAAATTACCTCCCCTCAGGCTCAGGAGCACTGTCCTGTTTCCAAGGGACCGCTCCACTCAGATTACCCTCCGTGAGTGACGGAAGGTGACGGCAATTCAGCAGTGGAGCACGGGGCAGGAGAGCACATCCAGGGTGTCACTGGGCAGTGTGACAGCACAGCCACGGGATCAGCACATTTGCAGAGCCGCACAAACACCTTGAGAGGCCTCCTGGTGGGGCACATTCCAGTGATGGAAGTCCCTCAGCACTTCCTCTCATGCTGGAGATGGTGTGAGCAACAGCTCCAAAAATCTCAGGGACGAGCTGTGGCAAGATGAAACTTGGGGGTTCTTTTCCTTTTGGATTTTCTGCTCGCACAGTCCAGGCCCTGATTCCCACTCCAGCTGCAGACATGGCTCACACAAAATCACCATTCCAAGTGCCCTGCCAGGTAAACTGACTCAGCAGGTACCAGAGAGCAAGACTTGTCAAATGTGCTAATTCTCAAGCCCCTGACTCCCAGAGAAGCCAGGGAGAACAGCCCTAGCGCTGAAGTCCAGAAACACCTCTCTGGGTTGTTGTTCACCAATACCTGCCTGCAGCTGGTGCAGGCTGACGTGGTGCAGAGGTCTGTGGTGAGACTTGTGCATTATCAGTTTTCATGTTTAGGAAAGATTTTCCTGTCTCCTAAACTGCCTGTGCCATTCTGAAAACACGGATGAGAAGGTGTGCCTGCAATATATCCTGCATCACCACTGTTTGCTTGCTGTGACAATAAGGGTTGGCACACAAATATCAGCCATCTCTGGGAGTGAGGCGTTTTTCTCATCTCCTGAGAAGGGGATGGAACATCCCCTCCTCTAATGAAAGTGATTGTTCTTTCATATTCTTAAGCCTTCTAGGCTGTGTTTTGTAGCCAGAAGCCAAAAAAAAGTTCCAAAAGGAGTCTTCAGAAGTCAAATAAAAGCCAATGTGTACGTGAAGGTCACGCGCACGCTCACCAGGAGCAGCTGTATTTCTGCATTGCAGCTGAAATCAAGATTATGCTTCAGGTTTCCTCTGCAAGCCCCCAGGGAGGACATTGCTCACAGAGATGCAAAATTAAAAGTACAAGTACAATGGATTTCTTGCTCATTGGATATGAAGGCCACAAACAACATGACTGCACTTGCATGCAATAAATAGAAATGTTTTCATTTAACGATGACTCTGCTGTTACCAAGAACACCTTTAAAGCTTTCAAAATGTATTTGCAAGATTTCCCCTTTTGCACTGCTATAAGCAAAAAGCAATGCAGAGCAAGTCAGTAACTGGCTGGAGCTCAGAATGGAGCCAACAACATCTCTGGCAGAACCTTCTATAACTTACAAGGAGTGAATGACACACAGGCAAAATTAAAAGTATTACCTAGGAGGAAAAGACCTATAACGTAGCCCAGGGCTACAGAAAAAGCCATAACTGTGTCAAAACAACAAGTCTGAAGGAAAATAAAAACATGCAGTAGAAGCCCAACTCTAAAAATCGAATTTTTCAGTTTTTTCAGTTTCTTAAACTTCTCTGAAAGCCCGAGGAAAGCTGAGAGTGAAAGAGGGATGTGACGCACCTCCAGCTTTCAGTCTGAACTGCCTGCAATGAATCTCCTGCTGAACTGGCCGTGTTTATCTAAAACTGGGGTTCTAAGCTCATGACAAAGATCATTTGCATTATTATGAGTCACATGGAAAGTCATCAATCATATTCTAGAGGCCTATATTAAAATATACATATGCTTAAAAATCTATATAGGTCAATATTGGGGTTTTTGTGGTTGTGTTTTTTCTGTGTATGTGTGTGTCAATAGTGAGGAAATACATGGTTTTACTTCAGAAGTGTTCCGTTTTTTTTCAGAGCCACGGCAGAATGTCCTATATGGCTTCTAGCTTTGTTTATTTGGAATTTATAGCAACATACATAAGACAACATTCAAAGCTTGGTAGCTGTGGTCAGATTCCAGTTTTTCATCAGTTCAATGAAGGTATGCAAACTTTGTGTTTGTTTTTTTTTTTTTCCCCCTGGTGTTGTTTGTTCAACAGGAAATAAGATGAGAAGAGGCAGGGAAAATGGGTACAGAACAACACACTTTTCTTTTCCACAGAAAAAAATTATTACCAAATATGCAAGTTGAATTGCATGACTCCAACTATTTGGTACCTAAATCTCATCCATTTTCTTCTGTAGAGTGATTTAATTGAAGAACAGCTCCCCTGGGATCATTCCCAGGCTGTCCAAATGTGTCTCTGGGTCACACCAAAGAGCACTTAAGCAGGTAAAATGACAATCACAGGGGCTGTCATCAGGCTGAGCATTGAGAGCCTCATTCTGGCAGTCTGTTGAGATGCCCAAATCTCAAAGTTAAGCCTTTGGCATTAAGTATATTCCAGTCCAGGACGAGTAATGCTGTGCAGCCTGAGGCAGCTATAGGGAAACAACCTGATACTTCTCTTTCTATGAATTTTAAGCACTGATACTTCCCTGCTAGGTCTGTGCACTGTGGACCACGAGAAGCAGAAATATTTGACTTTTGGGTATTTAGCAGTGAGCTAGATGGAATGCTTCTGCTCTGAGTAAGGCAGACATTTGCTCACAGTCGCTGAGCACATTACTGTACTTTCCACTTGTGCAGCAGGTGAATTACCTGTGAAACCAACTCAGACCAGCTCCCTGCAGCCAAGCAAGAATGGTCAAATAAGTGATGTGCAGATGTTGTTTTCTCACCCAAACACCCTCTGCCTGTCATACTCTGTCTCCCTTCTCACACATGGCTTTTTTACTGTGTTTCCTTCAAACTCTTTCTTTTCCCCCAGCTATCCCTGCCTCTATCCTTTACTCTTCACAGGCTATTCAAAAACCTATTTACCCCACACATCTAACAATGAGGAGCTCCTTTGACTGTTTCAGTCTATTGGCTGTTGTCAATAACATTACAGCTAGTCTTTATTTATAACTAACCTCAAATAATATTAAATTATACCACTAGAGAGATGATTTCATAAATAATAGCTATACAAAAGGTCCCACTTCATCTCTAAAATGCAGGGAGTTGTGAACATTAAAGAACCAAAATAAACCAGAAATCTGCAAATTGTCAGGAAAAAGAAGTAAAAAAGGCTGGCAGGTGGCACCTGTAAAAACTTTCTAAGGTTTACAAAATAGTGAAAGAGATTTCTGGAATACTTCAAGAGGTGGCAATGTTATTTGAGATGAGATTGCGTTGCTTTCTCTGAAGTCACACTGTCTAAGGAGTGGTGCATTTTGTGTTCAAAGACTCCTGTAATCCCCTCCCTCATACGGCTCTGAGCAGGCCACATGAGGGTGGTTTCTGTAGGTCAGTTGTACAGCCTCTGACAGCAAGAGAAGACTGGAGTTGAGGTGAAGCTGTGCTTGTTGTGCTTTAGCCCCTCTCAGCATCCACGTCTGGGTGAAACTCTGGTGTCAGGGCAGCCCCCCTGTGTGAAGCTGTACAGGAAAAGGCAAACTTACACTTAGCAAACCATTTCTGCAGAGCTGCTTTATTTTCCAGCAGTACCAGGATTCCCGGGGGATAGCACAGTGGGGCCATATGTTCATCTATAGAGGCATATGTTGGATACTTTATTGACATAAAGTCAGAATCCCTCAGCTGTGCCTCAGGAGAAGGGTTGCAATGGCCCAAGAAATGTATCCTGAAGTGCACTGAAGTTACTCATTTATCGCGTCTTTCTCCTGCACCAAAATCACTCAGAAAGCAGCAGCAAACAGCAGTGAATGGAAAGAAACCCTGTTTTCTAGAAACTGATTTTCAGCTATGGGTTCATTGCCTTTGCAGGTAAGGAGATGCCAAGTTCAGGCTATGCATGGAGTCTCCAGGGGGATTTCACAAATTATTAACAGGGGGAAGAAAGAGAGTTCAGTCAGACTCAGAAATGCTCAGACTGCAACAGGTATTTGTCTGGCCAAAAATAAAGCAAAATGAAGCAAAACAAAGCACTAAAATAACCAAGAATGTAACTCCCCCTCTTCAATAGAGTGTCAGTGTGTTACCACCACAGCGACCCTGACCTTGTTTTCCCAGCCCTGCTGTCCCCAGCTATTCCATTACACACAAATAACACTCCACCCAGGGTGCTGAAAATGGCTGCACACAGCTGGAAAATCACTTTTTCTGGCATCTTCTTTGTCGATTTTTGCCCCTAATATGTATTTGACCTGCTGGTCAGACTCCCCACTGGCCTGGCCTCATCAGGATGAGAGAAAGGAGAGCACTGTCAATCAAGGGCTCCTCTGGCTTGCTCCCTCTGAGTGTTTATTGAAGGAATCACTAAATCTGTCTACAAGTACCTTTTCCCAAGAAATAATTGCCTGCTTGTGGTGCTCAAATAAATATCTTTTATTGCTCGTGTGCAAGTCCTGGTTTTATGGAGAATCAGGGAGATCAAGGATTAATTACAGCACCCATGGCATGTGCTTTGGAAAAACGAAGCTTCCCAAATAAAACCAAGCCAAGCAGAGCTGCTGTGCTCAAGACTTTGCAGTTTCCCAGAAATCCACCAGCCCAGCTGTCTGCACAATGTATGGAAGCACAAAGCCTGGATTTGTAGGCACCAGAGGCTTAGATCAGTTTAGCAAAACCACCGGCACATTTCACTGCACAGAAGTAAGGGCTAAGATTTGAATGGCTCTGTCCAAGTAGACTTGAACAGGATGGATATTGCAAACCAATAATTTCTCCCTGCATACACACAAATCTGGTTTTTCTGTGTTGGATTTAATTGAAAAAGGTTGTCATATAGTCTTTATAACAGGGCTTTATGGAATGACATGTTTACCAACACTGCCATGCTATTAAACTCTGCTCCCCTGCATGCAAAGTGAATTTTACCATGAAATTCAGTGACCATGATTTCACGTTTGGCTCATTTTTCATCCTTTGAGAATCTGGAGTTCACCAGCAAAAGTTCTGATTTTACTCCTCTTCATTCACTGCCCGTTCATTTTATGGCCATAGAAAACTGATCAAAGTCAGGTCATTAATTGCTTTTTTACAAAGCAATGAAAAACACATTAATTTTGAAACGGAGCCCACACTATGAATGTTCTTGTGGTTTACACTAAAGATTGATCTGGTATCTATTTATTAGTGCAGTTCTATGTCCTTTAACTAATGGCTCTTTAGGTCTTCAGATTAATGGTTTCTTCATATGTTTCCGTGCAGAAGCATTCGCCACTAACTTCAGAGAAAATTGGGTTCATGAAATAAATGTTTATCACACTGAAAGAGAAAATTCAATGAGGAAAAAACCCTGCATAATTTAAAGGGCTCCACTAACATGGAAATACATGCTTTATCCAAATAGGTAAATAGATATTATTTCAGAAAAAGCTGGATTTCTAACATATTTGGCTGGTAAACAGATCTTTTAAATATTTTGTGTCATGCCCCATTTATCTTTCATTTTTATTTCCAGATAATCTGATATCAGTAAGAGCCCCTGGCAGTTGTTTCACCCTCATCCTCCCTGGCTGCCCAAGTGGGCAGATGAGAAAAGTGGCAATATTTGCTACATGAAGAAATGTGGCCCTGAAAATATCAACTAAAATACTTTGGTTAACTTAACTAGAATGGTGGGAGTTGATTTCTGATTAATTGCAGTCAAGGGAATCGTATCCAAGTGATGATGGATCACTGTGAATGTAGTGTGGGAACTGAGTGTTGTCATCTCCAGAGCCAGTTACTAATTTATAATACTTTAATGACTCATGTTTAGGCATTTCAACTAAAAGCTGTTAGTCTATTAAACTTTTAAATGTAGATGCATTTAGGATGTGAACAGTCTTCAGTTTCCACTTGGTGTGCACAACAACTTAATAACATCATTACACATAAATACATTACTGTACATGAGGAGTCAGCTGTGGTACAGCAGAAATTGGATTGCACATTTACCCTAATTATTTGATGAGATAACATTCACCAATTAACTATATTTTTTTATTTCTCTTTCCACTGAACTGGGCTTGGAACTGAAACAACTGTATATTGTTATGGTCTAAGCCTAACTTTCAACCAAGACAAAAAAAAGAGTTCCAATATAACTTGGAAAAAGACCCCTTAACCACAAATCTGGGGGCTGGGATAACATGAAAATTTTCAGTATCTATGTAAAACAGTCAGGGAAAGCCATTCAGATGCTGAATGGAATTCCATTTCTTGCTTTCGTGCCACCCTTAAGTCCATGGATTATTCTTGCATGAGTTCTGTGAGGCAGAGACCCATTCAGGTTTTCCCCTGTTCTAAAGCCAGAGTCCAAAATGGACATGTTAAAGGACAGGTAACATTTCCATTAATCCTTTAACTCAGCCAGGTTACACTTCCTTGCCATAAAAATTGTTCTGGTTCCCTGTGGATACTAAAACAATTTGCTTGGAAGCTCATAGGAGGGTTGGTGCAATCCCAGCTCTAAAAGAAATCCAGATGCACACACTTACATGGCTGTGGGAGGCAGGAAAATGGGACAAAATCCGTGTTTCTGAGCAATTTGGGACAGGACAGACCTGAACACTGCCTGGTTTCACAGGGACAGAGAGGGTTTAAAGCTGTTCTGTAGTTTGGCACTGTCCAGACCATCACTAACCAACCTTTTTTTTTAATATGCAAACTAAATTTACATGAAAATTGTAGATCTGACAACTGAAACCCCACAATACTATCTTTGAAAACCAAGACAGGCTCAAATCCTATCTATAAGCACAAGCAGAATCAGTGAGACTCTGTAGTCATTTAGTGGCTGCCTGTTACACCCAGCCAAAAACCACAGAAGAGAGAAAGCTATGATTTTAATCTTAGAGACATCTTTATACATTTCTTTAACAGATTTAAATGTATTTTCCATTTCCACTGTAACTTCATTTCTTCGCTTTCCTGATTTTTCCTTTCTTTGCTGATAATCCTCCCTCCATTGCTGAGTGAAAGCTTCACCTGCCTCAGAGAAATTCCCAACCATAACGCCTTAAACTCAATCAATAAAAGTGACTTTTACAGAACATTTGGAGTAATGAGGTGCTGATAAAAATTCAGTGGTTTCAGTTTCCATGCAAATGGGCTCTAATATGCTGCACTCCAGGTACCATCCTTCTGGCACTAACGAGGAGAGCTGGCCTGAATGCTAAATGGTCACACTGTGCTTCGGGGCGGTTCCTGCCATTTTGCACAGCTGACTGCCACAATTACCCCATACAGCCAAGCACATCTTCTGGAAATTATGAAAATAAAGATGTTGGCAGCAAAACTGACCTCTGAGCCCTGGTTACCGCAGGGATATGGACCTGTTGGAGTGAACCCAGAAGAGATCACCAAGTTGATCAGAAGGATGGAGCACCTCTGCTATAAGGAAAGGCTGGGAAAATTGGGATGGTTCAGCCTGGAGAACAAAAGCTTTGGGGTGATCTAATTGCCCTTTCAAGTACCTGAAAGGAAATTACAGGAAAGATGGGGCAAGATATTTACAACAGCTTGAGTGACAGAAAAAGGGAGAATGGGTTAAATGGAAAGAAAGGTTTAGACCAGATTTTAGGAAATTTTTTTCCTGTGAGGGTGGTGAGGCCCTGGCACAGATTTCCCAGAGATGCTGTGGCTGCCCCATGCCTCGAAGTGTCGAAGGCCAGGTTGGACCTGGATTATCTTCAAGGTCCCTTCCCACCCAAACTGCTCTGGGATTCTATGACTCTGCTACTTGCTGTTCAGTAAGCTTTGGCAGCAGTAGCAACAAATAGAGCCAAGAAACGTCCTTTGCTCCTTACTGTTGTAAGTTATGTAGCTCTACAAACAACAGAGGACAGAGTTTTCTCCCCAGACTGCACTTCCTTTACTCATCATACCTTGGAAATGTAACAGCACAGAAAACCAGTTCCTCTACTTGACTAGACTACAACAGCCCTGCAGAGGAAAATGTCCTGCCCACAGAAACCAGCACCTAATGGTTGCTCTCTCCTCTACAAGGGATTGTGGAGAGGATTTCACAGCCCATATCAATCCTCTAATGGATTAATAAATGGACTAATGCACAACACTTGCCTTGCTGCTTCGTTTATCCTTCCAGGATGGCCTTTTCCCTGGCTGCACTGAGGCTGGTGCCCACACAGCAGTCAGACTTCCCCAAACATCTTTGAATATCTGAAGTCCAAACCCAAACAGAGCTCTCTGCCTGCCTTTTGACACAGGAGCAGTGAGGCGCATTAATATTCATTGACAAGAAAAAATAATTTAACTGGAATAATTATTTTTAAAATACCTTTTAGCAGAGCGGAATAATCTCTGGATCCTGCTTATCATGATCATTTACCTTGCAGGTAATTCCTTATTAATAAAAAGTAGATCTAATTGATATTTAATGGAAATTCTGGCAATGCTATTTGAAAGATACTTTTACCCATTGTTTTGCATTTAGAAACACCCTGCTGTCAAACTCTTTAGTTTGATAGTCATTGATGGAATAAATATTTTGAAGTTCACTTTTTGTCCCCTGGTTAGATGGGAATAGACACAGGATGATGGCTGTGCACAGCTCAGCTGTACTTGCAGGTTTTGATGTTGCACTTTGGCTGAGATTTTTGATCTTTGATTCCCACTCCTGTTTTTTGCCTGACTGCTTGTTAACAGCAGTGCCTGGGAAAGTTCCTCTCGCTGGGGGAATCCACCACGATGGAATGCTGCCTCTCCATTTGTGCTCTCCCTCCCTCAACCCGACCCTTTCCCATCTCATGCTACGCAGAGCGTGCTGCCAGAATTTGCCTTCCAAAACCTGAAGTGATTTAATGTAGCATACAAAATGTCATCTATACAATTACATGTGAAATGGGGAAAATATGCAAGCACAGAGAATTGGCCTTGGAAGAGTTCCACAGGAAGAATTTTCTTTTAAAAACACTGGCTTTATTACACCCAGGGGAAGCACAGGAGAGTTCCTGCTTCCCATTTCTTATGACGTGCGAGTTCTTCACGCTGGGCCACTGAGTTTCTGCAAGGCACTCGGCAAAGCAACAGATGAAGAAAGGAAAAGAAAAGGTCTGAGACTTCTGGGGTGAATTTTATGCCAAAGACCATCACAGGTCATCACAGGAGTGGATTTTGCCTAGCTGGGTTTTAGACTGAATTTATAATGCCCTGGGAAACAGCAGCATGCTAAGAAGAAGCTGGATATATCACATACTCACATTTCTTGGGAAAAGGAAGACATTGAGATAGTTGCTGTTTCCTTCATAGTAATTTCCTATTTGGGATTTGGTCAACAGGCAGTATTGGAGATGGGGAAACAAGAAAACAAACAAAAAAAGTCCACAGAATTCACTGCCCCATTTTCCAAAAATCTACAAGGACCCAAGTCATCAGTTGTCCTGTTGACTACAAATTTGAATGAGGCTGACTGTCTCCAGAGAAATGAAAAGATGAAAGCTCAGCAGAATATCTGATGGTCTGAGTAAGGTTCAGGCCAGCCAGACCCAAAGAATAAGAACAATCTCAATCTACCAACATCTGCAGCTGCTGCTGTAAAAGACATCGTAAACCCTTTGCTGAACAGGTGAGAAAAGGAACGCAACCATCAGACGAAAATTCTGTGTGGCACTGCTTCTCTTCAGAGAAAAGCACAGAAAGGGGTGTTAGAGATGTTTCAACACCACCAAGATAAGAAGACATCAATGAGTTGCTTCTTCAAGTGTGGTCAAATGAACTAAGACTTTTAAAGGAATCAAAATTAACTTATAAGCCATTAAGGAGAAAAGTTTTCAATACTTTTGTTCTTTTGATGTCCCTCAGTGAAAATTCCCCTTTTTCTGTTGTTACTAAGGAAAAACATTCTGACTTCCTTCCAGGGCTTTCAGTGACTGAAGGAGCAGGAAAAGAAGTAGAATGGGAAGGATCACAACAAGCAGGAATCCTGGACTTGGCACCTCAGCCCTTGCCATCAAGGCAGCACCTGCCAGCACAGTGCTAATCCGTGTGTCAGGCCATGTCCTGGCTGCTGCTCTTTTCCCTGCTGACAAATATCTTTACCCAGACAATTTCACAGCCATCTGTTAATTGGGCCAACACCACCACTCCACATTCCCAGGGAAGCCTCCACCTGGGTGTTTCAGGCCAAAGGATAATTGAGATACCATTCCAAAGACACACCCAAAACAAGCTGGGTTTGAGAAGGGTGAGCCCTTCCGAGGTCAATTCCCCCAAACAGCACTCATGATCTTCTGAATAATGAATCAGGGCAGAGCAGCAGCTGGTGTAGAACCAGGAGTAAATGGGAATAGTCAGTCTGGCTGCCAAATTAAAACCAACACAAACAAATCAACCAGCACCTTAAAAGGGTATGTTCTGCTTACCTGGCCACGCTGATAGGGCTTCATTTCAAATGCCTGTTTTGGTTGTATCTAATAATTGCCTTGTGTAAGATAAATATTTCTCTCGTTTCACCTTTTAATGGCTGAAATGTTACTATAAAAGTTCCAAAAAATCTGAAAAAGCAATTAGTGTTGGCTTTTGTTAGGTTTTTGTTAATTCTGGTAAAAACCTGATTGTATTAGAAAATGATGAAACACCCAGTCCCGCTTCTTCCAGGTCTCATAGCATGGGTGAGGCAAATACCGACTTGGATAAATCCACCAGGAGAAGGCCTGGGCCACAATCCTTTCCATTAAATGTCATTTAGCCCAGGTCTGCTGAGCAAGTCCTCTCTGGAACAAAGCAAGAGCATTTCCACAATTTATTTGCCATGGGAAGTTATCCTGAAAGTTAAGCACTGCGAGTGGAGTAGGAGGTGCTTGGTGTTTTCTTACAGCTTCAATTAGGGAAGACATCTCCAGCCAAGCTTAAACACATTGAAATATCTCCCCTGCCTAAATGGGATTCTGGGATTAATTCCTGCTGGGCTCTGTGCTCTCAGTAATACTGGGACTTTGAGGCAGAAAACACGAAAAGAGCGATGAGCACAACGCTGCAGGAGCTCCCAGATCTCTGGTGCTTTGCAGCCATATGCTCTTTGTTCTGCTGCTGTCTGGGCAGAAGAATCACAGGAATTACATGAAAGAGATTCATCTCTGGCACTCAAGGAGATGCTTTTAAAACCAGCAGAAGGTGTCCCTGTGAGCCCAGTGCCCCTCTCAAGTTCTGAGAAGCCAGGAAAGGTGAGCAAGAGACCCCCTGGTTCTCCTGTGCTGGGTTCAGCCAGAAGCCCAGAGCAATGCGCAGGCAAGTACTGACCCGCAGACCTCGCTGAAGGTATTCACACCTTTGCAAACTGAACTTCACAGGAATATGCAAGTAAAAGTGCAATTTCTGACTACAGCCTGAGAGAAAAAAGGAAAGTCAAACATAAATTAAAAAAGATATGATTTTCCTCTCCTTTGGCAGAAGTCTGAAAAACCCAAAACTTTACATGTGCATTTTCTATTTCCAAATGCAAAAATGTATCTGCATGGTGTAAGCCCAACTCTGTGAGCTGAGTAAGAATTTTCTTTAACTAAGGCAAGGTAAACAGAGTTTCTGTTGTCCATTCATTTATTCAGCTCTTATTCCCTGGGGCTAAACGACACCATCTCTCTTCTGTCCACAGCCCTGCTTCTCATTTTAGCAATTTGCTTATCGTTAAGCCCTGTGCTGAGTTTACTGCTGGGAATCTGGAATTTTAGACCTCAGAAGATGCCATCATTCATTATCCTTGATATCATCCACTAATCCAAACCCTATCTTTTATCTGCCTACAGGAGAGGCTAATACCACTCCATCACACCTTATCTACCTGAGTCCTATTTCCACTCTCACTGCAGTCAGAAGAGCAGTACCTGTACTGCAGATAATGCCCTGTTTTCACTTAGAAGAATGAAAAATAGGATGAGGTAGAGGATGGAGATGCAGAGAGAATAACCACAAGGAGCTTGTGTTGTCCCTCAGCATACCCTGGAGATTACAGATGAGGTTTGAAGCTTAGGGAAATACACGTGGAAGTGTCAAATGTTTGACACTCTTCCCTTCTGGAAGCAAGGTATGAAGCACATTTGTCATGTACCATCAAGAAAAACACCAAATTCGACCGCAGTGATGGAATGCAAATTGTTTAAGTGGCCACAGCCTCCCTGGGGTGGAGAAATGGCCCTGCAGGGACCTGATTGCTGAGGCCTCTTGCACCAAGTGCCCAAGGGGGCTCTGCCAAGGGGGGTTTACCTCCCTATCTGATGCTGTGTTGAGCTGACTTTTGAGTTAATATAAATTATTCATGGCCCTTTAATCAGTTGTTTCTCCTACTTTGTCCTCTGCTTGATTTTGGTTCTAGCTGCCAGATTGCCTGGTGTCTCTCCAGTAGAAATGATACACTGATATTCCAGACACATTAGTCATTATTTGACTTTTGCTAACAAATTCATACATTTCAGCATTTTAGAATTAATATATCCCAGGGTTAAATTACAGGAATTAAAATGGTTGTTTTATCATCACAAAGAGTACTCTGAATTCTTTGTGCTCCATTGGAGTTGTGAAATTATTTTGACATTTTTAAATCCCAAGAGTTATTTCCAAGATACAATGGAATTGTTCGGCGGCTTCCCTCTGCCTTTTCTTTAGCTTTCCAGTTAGTAATAATTTTCTTTACTAAGTAATGCCCATTAGCTACATGCATAAACGCCTGAAAAGTATCCAAAAGAGAGTACAATCCACTGTTATAATCCTATCACAGCAAAACTGTTTGGGAGTTCTTTTGTAAAACGTCTTAAAAATTGTGTGCACAAGAATCTTCTACCAACAGCTGAGAGGCTTTAGGCAAAACCACCCCTCTAAGTATTCAACTCCTTCTAAAAAAACCAAACCTATAAAATAATGTGAATTTATCCTACTTAATTAGATTTATTAGGCACAGAATCTAAGCACAAAGGAAGCATTTTCTCTCTTACAGAGAGCAGACCCCATTCCTCTTTGGAGTTTCCCTATCACAAAGGAGTTCAATGAACCTGGATGGAGCTGTGACACCTGTACTACCTAAGGATCTGGCCCCAAAACATTACAAATGAATCCCTGACTCACATGGTTCTGCAGTTTAACACCCCACATGAACAGCTTCTGCTGCTTCCAAAGATTAGAAATGCCCAGAGAAAATACCTGTGGTATCCATTCATCCCTGTGCTGCTCTCTAATCCCATTACAACTGCACTGCAATGTTGGAGTGGTTAATTGAGCAGTTATGGAGCGTGGAGTACGGTTAAATGAATAGGAGATGAAGAGATGAGAGTCCAGGAGTGCCACAGGGACAAAAAGTAGATTGAGAGAGACCCTGGGAGCTGCCGTGGTTAAGATTCACAAACCTTCAAATTCAGGCTGAGATATCAGTTCTGAGGATAAGGTAAACCCCCAAATTAGGGGTTTTTTATCCTGATTATTTAACCCCACTGTGACATCCAGTTTAAAATGTCCATCAGCCTAAGACATCCACAGAAAAGGTGAGGGAGAAAAGCACCAAGACACAGAAAAATCAGTTGTGCAGGACCTCCTACCTTAAGACACCAAGCTTGGAACTGCCACGTGTAGTAAAGCTGAATTTCTGTCCCCTGTTGTCCTGGGTTTGCCCAGAGCTCCTGACTGACAGAGAAGCACAGATTTCAAAGCAGAAGATGGCAACTGGAAGTGTCAGGAGAGAAGAACAGAAGAAAGAAGACAAGTGCCCAAGTCAGCAAAGCATTCTCAAGAGAGAAGACTGAAGAAATGAGTCATGGCTGGTTTTTGGCAATGAAGACAAGTAACATTAAAACCAAGCTGGAGACTGCTCCTTTCAGAGAGGCACCTGACCCTGTCAGTTTGCACGTGCTGTCACCACATCCCACCAACTGCCCTGCTGCAGAACTGAATCTGGGGAGGAGCAGAAAGCTGGAAGCAAAGGCAACTAAAACCTGGGAACTGCAACAACCACAACGAACAGGTTCAGCAAGGCAACTAAAGCAAATGTTTACTTCTGTAAGTAAACCTAACAGATGAAATGCTCTTGTTCTTCCTCTGTCAGCCCGCTTTACACATTTCTCTTGTAACACCTGACACCTGAGCAACAGTGAATTTAGTAACTAGTTCTCTTTGTTGATAGCTGTATCAGTCTGGATATGCAAATCATACATCATAATATTGAAATGGTCCCAGCATTTATTACAACACCACCAAATGCAATGCAGTTGTCTCCTGTGCAGTCAGTCAAGCACAGCAGGGAAGTGTTCAACAGCAGTCTGAGGTGAGAATTCCTGACCACAGGCAGCAGTGCCTCAGGAGCTGAACCACAGTCAGGTACCAGCGCCTGTTGCTGATACAGAGCAGCCTCTGGTCAACCACTTCCCCCTCTGGGTTTGAGCTGTTCCAGAAGTGCCTCAGCAGTCACAGCTGCTTTCAGGAAGAGCATGCCAGGATTCAGAAATTGGGCCTTCCTTTACCTTGGCCTCCCAGGCAGCCTAGTGTGAGAGACAGGCTCCTCACACAGGTCAGGACCCTCACCAACCCCAGCTTTCTCTTTTGAAATGCAAGTGTCAGAGCAAGGCTTAGAAAAACTGTGCACTTTGATGCTCTTTGATCCTATGGAGAGTAAGATCTTGTATTGAGATCTGCCCCAAACCTCTTCAGGAAGCTGGGCCAGCATGCAAGGGGGAATATGAGCCTTATTTCTCCATTTATAACACATTCCTTCACCAGAACCTCAAAGAATGAAAACAAAGTGGAAAAATGTCTCCTGTGCACACGTCAAAGTGTTTCTATCTGAACAGATGTCCTCCCTTTTCTATCACCAAGCAAACAAACTCTGGCATGACTCAACTAATGCACAAACATGATAAACCTACTGGAAGCAAAATAATTGTGTTTTTCCTTTCTGGTATTATTACATCTGCCAGATAGATGATAATGTTGAATGCAATGCTTTATTAATCAAAGCTGAGGTGGTTGCCTTTCTCAGTCATTAAAATTTCATGTTTGCAGCTGCTGATCACCTAACACTATCTTTCATGTTTTGCATTTTCCTTATATTTGACAATTCATTAGGCATTTGCCTCTGCTATTTCCCCAAGAACATTATGCATTAATTTTTGAAGTAATACAGATACACAACTGTATACACATAAAGTTTCTTGCCTATGAGTGATCTTGTTTTGATGGACATATTTAATCAAGACATTTTTACATCCACAGAACTGTGTACACTAGAATTTCTCACATCACAGATATACTTTTATCACTCAGGTAAACATCCCCAACATGATACAGCGCAGATTTCAAACTCAACACAGAGACAAGAAGTGGTCACCAGCATCCTCTTCTCAACTGATTGAACAACCCCCAAACATTCAAAGCTGTTATCCAGGCTGTGAGCCAGAAGTTTTCCTAATGGGGAAACAATCCAGTTTCTTTCACAAAATGAGGTGTATTTTGTGTACTGTATTTATAAAGGGGCAGGTTTTAAAGGCATCTCAGGAATCCAAGCACAAATGCTCCAGCACCAAATACAGCTCTCAATATATACTGCAGTATTAAACAATTCTACACATCCACTCTTCAGTGCAAATTCCTATCACTTCCACATCAGATATATCCTAAAATGTCCCAACAAATCTAATCTGAATTCTAAGACAAAAACCAAATTCTTTTTGCCTTTTATTACTTATTCTAAATTGATGGGGTTGACAGACAAGGTTTTGCAAAGCTGCCACATCTAAATAATGATCACCGAAATTCCATTTAAGATAAATTGTACAAGCAAAGGTGATTAGAATGTATGAAAACAAAGACTTTTGAAACCTGCCTCTTGTGCCAGGTCACCAGTAGCATGGTATCAGCACAGATTCCTTGTCCAGCTCCTGCAGTAGCCAGAGAAGCAAGAGCAGTAATTACCTCCAGAACACACAGTTTCTTCCCCAAAATTGCACTGTCTGCCTCTGTCCCTGCCTTAAAACTCAAGCAACTGTGCATGTAAGACCAGAGCAGGGTTTGCTCAAAGAATTAGAGCATCCTCCAGAGTGATGACTTAACTCTGACCTCTAGGAAAAAATCTTCCAAGGAAAGCCACAAAACCTGATCACCACTAAAATTACCAAGCACAGCCAATGAACCCATGAGGAAGAACCAGTACACTGGATAAAATAATCAAATATTAACCAGATGGCAGTCTTTGTTTTCCTCTTGTGCCCTACCAAATATTTTACAAAATGCTATTATTCCTCCTGCAAGTTGACTGAAGGTACAGTTAGAAGCCATCTAGGGCTAATGATGCTCAGGAATAATCCTATTTGTTTGCAGCACCTGAACAAGAACAGACCTCCGGGTAATCTGCTGTCCATCCAGCTGGGTGAGGGGGTTTCAGCCCCTGTGTTTTAGGGGGCAAATGTGGCTCCAGGTCACCTACGAAGGATTCCACATCCCATCCAACATGGAGCACAACCTGCCAGGCATTCCAGAGATTGCTCACTGCTGACTTTTCTTTCTGAGAGAATTAACAATTTCTTCTGTGTTCAAGCACTGCAATGCAGAATTGGAAGGAATGTCCTGGGTTCAGTGTGCTGCTATCATAATGATCTCACCACATCATATTTCTCCTCAGGGCATCACATTAAAAATCACAAGGAACGTCTTTAAATGCTGAAACATTTTCTGAATATTAAAGAATTTTTAATATAATTTGTTTCTGAGATCCCTATAAATACATTTTTCCTTTCTTAAAAAATCAACCTGTTAATGTCTGAGTGTTAAAGGCCAGGACTTCACAAGCAATTTAAGCTCTTGAATAACTTGAAAGATTCCTCTATTAAATATTGAAAATTCCTTCCAAAGTATAAAATTACAGACATTGTGAATTAGGATGGTAGAAGCAATACCCTCTCTTCCAAATTATCCTATTTTCCTTGTTCAGATGGTGCAATTTATTACGGAGTGAATAATTCATGAGTACTGTGAGACCTTGGCCAACCCTGCACAAAATCAGCTGTGAACAACACACTGTTTGAACTTTAGGCCCCTTTGCTGTGGTTGCCTTCACTTTCCAGCATCCCTGGTTTATTGGCTGGCATGTTCTTCTCAAGCCCTAAATCACCAAAATTTGCACAAGAACTTGCTTCCACACTGACCCAGCAAAATAAGAATTTATAACACAAGCTAAAATCAATGAATTTCACCCCATGCTCTGAACTTTCAAAAGGAATTATAGCTACTATTTCAAATATCTTGAAGGCACAAGAATCATTTTATCACTGGCAATTAGTGAGATATAGATGTTCACTCTGAGGTTTTGTGCTTTCTCTTCCCCCCTCAAAATACCTTAATTTACAGAAAAATATTAAATATTTAATAACATTCCACTGACCCTGGTCCTTGTACTCTGGTTTCAGGAATTCAGAGTATCTTTTTAACTCCTTAGAAAATAACAGCTCAAAGGTACTGAATTCCCTGTACCTTAATCTTCCTTTTAGTCCAGAAGAGAGACAGGGAAAGGGCAAAAAGGCGTGGAAGAACTCAAGACATTAATCACAATGGCAGCAATAACCTGAGTTCTACTCCAAGTCAAGAGAAATCTCACGTACACCTCTCATTTCTGACTCCTGACTGTGAGAAGCAAGCTAGGTATTGATGGAGGAATGGAAGGCATGTGACTAAGGGAATACAGATTCACTTCAGACAGGGGTCTGAGACATGTGAGGGAGCTAATCCATTGCTGCCTCCTTTTCCTAATGTTAGTATTAGGAAACATTAATATTATCCTAAATTTATCAGTGACTTTAGGAGTAATTTTTCTCTTTTCCACATGTTAGACCTCAACAATGAAAAGCTGTAGCCATAGTAACCCTGATGCTGTTATTAGGGAGAACTGTACATCCACTCAGAAAAAAAAAGTGGGTTTAAAATGAAACATCAGTGCTGTAATGGCAACGGTAGGGCAAAGGTGCATTTGCAGTGTGTTGCAAAAGCAAATACGTCCAAGGACCAATTCAGCATTGGTGCCAATAAAACCAGCCCATGGTGACATTCTGTGCTGCTGCCTTTTTATTTTTTCTATTTTTTAGCAACTCAGGCAGTTATGGCAAAGAGGCCAAAAGGCCAAGAATGTCACCTGTGATATCCTACCCCTGCTGACGTCAATGGTCCATCCTGGGTGATTTTGTAGGGACAGGATTTGTCCACAGTTTACCTCTGGGGAGAGTTTCTGAGCAGGATCAAGTTGGCAGGACACTGAAAAAGCATCTCCAGCAGTGCACACTTCCTGTAGGACATGTAGGAGATGCCATGCCACAGCTATGATCCTAAATTCTACCATCCTACATTTGTTCTAGGAGAACCTTTCAAAATCACCTGGTAATAACAGCATGGGTGAAGACCAAGCAACACTTCTCTCCCTCCATGGGATCCCTTTGGAAAGCAATGTCTGTGCATTTGGCATTTCAGTGAACTGACTGTTTTCTCATCTCATCACTGAGGTTTAACATCACTAAGCCCCAATTACAGAGTGACAGCAGCATTAGGCATTTATTGGACAAGTCCTCCTCTCCCCACCTTCCACACCATCGTGCCCTACAGAGGAGATGCAGAGGAGAGGCCCCAGATATGTGAGGAATTCCATTATCCATACAATTTCCCACAACACCCCCAAACTTAGGTACTTCCTGTGGAAAGCTCTGATTTGGCAGCAAGAGTAACATCAGTGTCTGGGTGTTCCCACAGGGAAGGGGAGCACAGGCTGGTGAGGGACAGAGGCACAGAGCCACTTTGCAGCTTTTCCAGTGGCACCAGTGACCTGACAAGAGCAGCTTTGGGAGATCATCCATGCCACAGACAGGCACATCTGAACCTGATTTGTCAATACCCCAAACACATGGAACTGCTCATGGCTGCCATTCAAATTCAGCATGGCTTTTTAACCAGCAACCCCAAAATCAAATAGCAAAGCTCAGGGACACCTGCAGTGATGCCCAGAATGGCACTGGCTTCTCCCTGCCTTTATTTTAGAGTTCCTGAGAATATATCCTGATTTCTTTTACAGCATTTCTTTTGCATATTCCCTGCTGGAGCAAATGATAGCACTATAAATGCCTCAAAAAGTGTTTAATTTAGATTTAATAGGGCAGTAAAAAAATCTATGGGTTCTAAAAGAACACTTAGATCAGTTTAATGAGTACATGGGATAAATCTGGGTAAGAAATATTCCATCAAGACAACACAGTGCCAGGTTTGGAGTTCATTACCTGGGAGATATACTTGCTTACTTTACATTTATAATTACATTTGCAATAAAAGTTGCGGCCAAACTGAATCTCAAACCCCAGTTTTTCGATGTGATTTAGCAAATGGAAATGCAGAAAACCCAGGAGCACTTCATCAGCTTGTAGTGATTGTGGACATTTAGTGAAAATCAGCCCCTGAAGCTCCTGCTCTTGGCACAGCCGGAATGCTCTCGCTCGCCAGAGTCATTTCCAGGAGTTGCCCCGCTGAGGATGAGCTTTAATCAGCAATCCAACCATGCAAAACCTGCCCTGGCTCTGCCTCCCTCTCCACCTCCCTTTTCCTTTTGTTTTGTATAGCACTGTTCCTTTTTAACCCATCTGTAGTAATCACAGCTCTGGATCAACTCCTGGCTTTTATTCTGCTTGGAGGTATCTTCAATCTCCATTTTTTGATCCTGGGGGCTGCTCCTGGGCCTCATCCTGCAGCTGCCCTGTGTGCAGGGGTGCAGCCAAACCTTCTCTCTCCTTTGAAACAGAGCTGAGCAAACAAGGGCAGTGACAAAAAATATTCTAAAGGCTCACAGCCTCAATCCCTCCAGGAAAGAGAATGGATGGAGCAGCACAGAAAGATGGGAGCAGTGTCAGACAAGCCTTGCCTTCTCTCAAGTGAGGAAGCGATGGGCCCTCTCTCAAGACTGCACTTGAAAATTGTTGTTTTAAACAGTGCTTGCTGACACAGCCAATAAATGCATTAAGGGCCTTATTAGGGGAGATGGATTTTGAAATGTATACCTTTGCTGTGTGCTTACCTTGCCCATGAAGTTCAATTAGCAGTGCCTACTTCAGAGAGATCATGGAAGGTGCATTTATAATTAATTTATGTCCTGCATTTTAAGGTACTCAGAGGAAAGGCATCCTAGGGGCACAGTATTACTATTACTAGCATGTTTCTGCACTGGCTTGTAAATATCTGTCCTACTTCTCTTTACTTCTCCTTCATTTTCAATGAAATTATCATATTTTGGAAAAAAACAAATGCTAATTGTATGAAACTTTTGGAAAGAAAATGCTCAAATAAGGTTGGAAATTAGATTTTGTTTCATAATTGAGCATGTTTATTTCGGGCAATAGTACATGTAAGCCAGAAGAAAATAGAAATATAAAAATATATAGGATGTCTGCCACGTAATAGTTCCTTGCAATAAGAGGAACAATAAATATTTAATAGAAATGCAAATATAAAGTCATCTGAGGAGCAACTTTTGCCATAATTTCACAGGGAGAGACCAAGTGGAGCTGGGTAACACCCTAAACTTCCTCCAGGGAGCTAGGCCTTCAGCAATTCACCCCCCTCACCTAGAAAGGATTGAGCTGAATTATTTATGTTTCAGCAATCTTTGGCAGTCTGCATCTATCAGTCCAGCACAGGAGATGCAGTTACTGCCTGTTGCTCCAGCCAGGGCTGCCTGACAAGCTTTCTTCACATGGGAAATCCAACAGAATGGCTCCTGCTTCCAGCTCCAGGAATTGTCTCCTTGGCCATCTGGGTGCTGGCAGGTGGTGGCACCTGCAGGAAGCAGAGCTTGGCGCAGTGGCACCAACAGGGACAGAAAATTGGGTTGTTGCCTCAGACTCTGGCAGCGGCTCTGGAGAAGCTGTCCCCAACAGCAGATGAAAGGACCTCAAGACTGTGGCACGTTGTTTTCTTATCTCTTGGATGTCTTTTGATACGTGTGATCCAAATGAATGGGTCCTCTGTAATAATTAGATACTGCAACCTACTTAACTGATCCTATCACCAAGCACCTAACAGGGAGCATAAATCATTTTACTCACTGCTTTCTTAGTAAAACAAACCCTCTTTTTTGTTCAGATCCATAGAGAATCTTCAGTTAGAGAAATCTCCATGGAGCACCGATCAGGATTTGTTCTGGGATGCCCCATCTTCCTGTGCTGCAGCAGCCCCTTTCTTTTAGAAATGAAGATTAATAGAGTGTAACTTGGTAGGCAAAGCCAGAGCCATCAGCCTGTGGTCATTTGCTCAGAATGCAGGATCAAAGTAGAAAAAATGACTTAAACACACCTGGCTGGGAGCACTGGATTGTCAGGGTTCCAACTGCTTGGCTGAACCACTGTTGCGAGGAGCAAAGGTGGCCAGGGCTCATCCTCATCCACAAAGTTCCTACAGGGTGAACTCAGCAGGTTTCTTTGTTTTATCCTGGAAAAAAGAATAATCAGAGATGGAGTTAAACTCAAATATTTGTGGCACCATATCTCTGCCAAAGCAGGGCACCTCAGAGCAGGTGTTGAAGTCCAAGACATTTATATTTGTTAAACGTCTACCCAAATTCCTTCATTATTTGAAATAAGGTAGCCATGAGGATAAGAAATTTGTATTTGGACCTGATGTTGCTTCCTCTATTTGTCCTCAGTTCTCCCATATGCCATGGAGAGAGGAAGTGCCCAAACTTGTAAATGGGGTGATCTCACCAGACAGAGGTGCTGGAGAGTGACACTGCCACACCCAAACTGGTGTCACCTTGTGACATTTCACAGCAGGCACAGAACTTATCCCAGTTTCCACCACCGACAGAGGGGCTTTTGTAGTACAACTTTTTTTTTTTTCTCTCTCTGAAAAGTAACACAACTGACAAAAATATTTTTGTGTCTGGACTTGAAAAGAAAAGGTGACTTCTCCCACCATCAGCTCTGCAAACTCACTCTGACATCCAAAAGCAAAGGTGGGATATTTCTGGCTCTTGTATCTCTGATAGCAACAAAAACACAGCTTCTTAAACTCTGCTGGAGAGCCACGAAGAACTTTGGCCTCAGGAGACTGGTGCCCTTGGACATCCTCTGCCAGGAGAGTGTGCCTGGCCATCGGCAGAGGGAGCAGGGCTTTTCCAAAGAGGAATTCAGGCTCTGTGAAACCAGTTGGATAAGGCCTTGGGCAACCTGGTTTAGCAGGAGGTGTCCCTGCCCATGGCAGGGGCAGTTGGGACTGGATGATCTTTAAGGGCCATTCCAACTCTTTCACAATCTGATTCTCTATCCTTTTTTTTTTCGGTACTATCTCCTGTGTTCTGTTTGAGCCCTGTCCCACAGGCAGCTCCTCATGGGCGTTCCTGGGGAATTCACAGCTGTTTTCCTCGTGTTCAGGACTCACTGAAGGCTTTAATAGACACAACACTGCCTCCTTCACTTTATCATATTTTAAAGAATCCCGGTTCAGTTTTACTCCCGAGCTGTCTTGTGGTGCAGGACCAGCATGGCTCCATTTCCCTGTGTCCATATGATTTTCCCTCTGAGCACATTCCTGGTGGAAGCCAGGGTAGGAATTCCCATCTGTTTACAAAAGCTCTGAACAGCAGCAAAGGACCAACCCCTCTACATTAGGGACAAAACACATTTGAGCCCTTCTGTAACTTGTGACATTCTTCTTTGCCTGACACTAAAAGAGTTGGTGAAATTCAGGATACAAAGCAAAAATGACATCCAGCCACTTTTCTCCTTCTCTGTTCTACTTCTGTAGAGCAGCCCCAGGGAATGCCTCCATTCTCTTTAAAAGCTGGAAGAAAGCTGAGGCACCAGCCATGAATTTCTGCAGTGCAAAGGTACTTCAAGGCCCCTCTTTTCCTTCCTGGGCGTGCCATAGCCTGGACACAGTGATGGGACAGCAGCCAATAGAGCAGTGCCAGGCACTCCTGCCAGCAGCAATGTCTTTATACCTCTGGAACAGTGCAAAGTAATAGTAGTGCCACCAGAGTTATACCTGCATTCAGCTTCCCCTGTTAACACCCTGCTTTGATAGCACAACTGTGCATCTTAATGGTCTCTCACCAAGGGGTTGTATTTGGATCTTGTTGTTCACTGCTCAATAAATAATAATATTTTTCCTCATGGACTTTAATTCAAATATTCTATCCAAGGTACATACCTATAAATAGTTTCCCTGTAGGCCAACTCCTCTTATGAGGAGGATTTGGTAACAAGTGGAATGGATTGGCTGATTCCCAGCCAATTATTTATTCAGAGAAACTTCTCCTGCTTGTGAGCAGACTGCAAAGTCCTCAGGTCTGTTTCTCACTCAGAATTATTCATGGCTTTTCACAGTGACAGATAGTTGGTCTGCAAAAATGTGCGTTTCACAATTTTTCACCCGAAGAAAGCTCAGTCGCTCAGGGATCTGGGAACATGACAATCCATACAAGAAATACAACGCTGTGCTGCACTTTGGACACTGACAATGCAACACTGTCCTGGAAAGAGAGCTAAAGATGCTCAGATTCTAGGAAAATATGGGTTTTTTACTCTTTACCTGGACAGCTTTGTCCTGTATTTCTGTAAGGGGAATGCTAGCAGGATTGTTCCAAGAGCCAGAGTTTTAAGATGTTGATAGTTAGTCCCAGTACCCCAAATAGCAGATATCTGACACATTTTTGGCTGTGGAGGGTGATGAACTATCAAGAAGAAAACTGAATTTCTTCTCCAAAGACAACCTCTGACCCAAGATCTCTTGCCTGTTTCAGATACGTCATCTCATTAATCATAAACATGCATTACATTGTTCTTTTGCTTAAAAAGGTACTGCAAGATTCCTATCCTAGTGAAGTCCAGTGGAAATCTGCCATACAGTCCCTCCAGGTCATATTTTTCTTACTCAAAAGTGGACCATAAACACTATCATCTTTGAGATGCTACCTCTTATAAAAATTTATCCTGCATATTTTTATTTCTCAGCAATAAACATTTGGAGTTTGTCTTTATAAACTGCTATTTTATCAAACAAATTATGTATATTTACCGAGACATAATTTGCCAGTCCTTTTGTTCACTGACAGCATCCAATTATCCTCTGAACTCCTTCACAGAGCACTTCATTTCTCACTTTGGCAATTCCTACTGTATTTCAGTGAACCTTTGTGCCCGAGCTGTCTAGGATCTGCTAATAGCTCTGGCCTTTAAGAGCTGCAGATCCACTGACAATTCCCACCACCTGTGTCCCTTCCCTGTGGCACCAGGGCCTTCCTGCCCAGCTGGGCACTTGTCTTCCTCACCTGGCTTCTGCTGCATCCCCACCTTTCCTAACTCAAGAATTTTTCTTGCTCTCTATTATTCTGCCCCTCATGTAAGATCTGATTCAATCGTGTTTATTGGTGCCTGGTGCCCTCTGCAAACCTTTACATTTTCCTTCCTACAAACGCTTGGCTACAGTAACACATTCCCCGTAACCATGTGTTAACATTCAGTCTATTTTTATTTTGCAGCAATGCTAGCAGTGGCTCAGAATTGCTCTTGCTTCAGCACCAGGGGAGGAGGGAGAGAGAAGATGATTTTGCAATTAGTGATGCCCAGCTCTGCTCCTCCTCAGGAGTTGACCAGCTGCTGCAGCAGCAGGCCAACGCTCAACATTTGGAAAACCTCCCTGGCTTTTCTTCACTATCCTTACAACAAATACAACTGGATGCAGAATGATTTCCAAACAACTTCATTGTGTAAACCTTGAGTAAACAAGAAATTTTCAGATAACGATTAATATTTTGAGGGGAAAAAAAATCCCAACCCCCTAAAAAATCAAGAGAAAATCCCTATCAACTACTTGGATTAGGCTAGGGAAGATTTCATTTATGTGAGGCCTCAATATGTTGTGAAGTTGTCCTTAATAAATGGCCTCAGCTTTAAGTATGAATCCACTTTTTAAACTACTCCTCGAGTGTTTTGAGTCCGTTATGGACACGCCTCTACCAGCCCCCCCAAAAGAGCACCTGTTTCACTCTGGCTGGGATGATGTAAGGCAAGATCCATATGTTAAATGCGAGGGTGTCCTCTAGTGGTGGAAGAGCTGGATCTTTTCCATGGGACACAGGCAATCCACGAGAAAAGGATCCAGGAGGGCTGATCCCTGTACATTCAGTGCCACCCCAAACGCAGGCATTTGCTCTTTATGCAACGTTTTTTCTTTCTTCTTGCATCTTTTCTTTCCTGCTTGCTTCATTACCCTCTGTGGGATTTCTTTTTCACTCCATAACATACATACAGAAATAGCAACTACAACTTTCCCTAAAGACAGTGGTGTGTTTAGGAGTTGGTGAAGTCATTCGAACACATCAAAAGTCAAAGCAGAATAATTTCATTTTGAAATCTGGTGCTACTTTTACCAGAAATCTGCACTTTCATTTTCACCAGTGCAAAGTAATTAACTCATAGTGTTCAGTACCGAACTGCAAACCCTGAAGCTTTCTGTCCTTTCTTCCAATTCAGCTACAGGTCAGCAGTGCAACACTGGGAGCTCAGGACACCCAGAAAATTCCCCCCTCAATCTCCTGAATGGCATTTTTCAGAATGCCTAAGCCCTCCTGAAACTAATTTTACATGGCAGGTGGCACAAGGTTGTTCCACTCATTAATTTTTGTTGATGATCAAATTATTATTTTTAATAGAATTAGTTAAGCCTCGGTAGCATGGGTTTGGTTCTGTTCTCAAATGATTTACCTTGTGAAAACCTTGCAGCCATTCTCCTGAAGATTCACCACCCTGTTTCTGTGTCTTTATAGGAATATAAAAGGATTGTCAGTTGCTCTTTTTGTGCTCCGCCATCCTGTGGATTTGTTGGCATTTAATCAAAAGGAAAAGATTTCTTTCTATATGTTGCTACAAAATAGCAAGAGGCGGTACACAGTAATTACAGATAAGAGACTGAGCAGAGCAAAAAGAAGGTGAAATCCATCTCTGTTCTTGGCCCTGTTCTGCTTTTTCCTTCCAGGGAGACAGTTAAAGGAAAATCATACATGGTTCCTTTTGGGCAATAAAGACCAGAAATCCTGCACACAAATCAAGATGCAAATGTGCTCGTCAATGTCGCTGTGCTGCCAGGGAAGGAAAGGAATGCACTGGAGTTCCTGGGAGAACAAGGACAGCCCCAAGGGTACCCTGGCAGGCCATGCCAGAGGTCACGTTCAGGGTGCCCACACACCCTCAAGCAAACACATCAAACCACAGCACCTGGAAATTTTTGTTGTGATCTTAGTCTGAAAACGTCCTGGGAACCACAAGAGTTTGGGAAATTTTCCATCCTGCCAGTTCTTTCCCTGCAGTATAATGCTCTTGCTGCCAACCCACCGTCTACAGAAAACACATTTGTTTTAACTTAAGGCTGTTTTTCAAACCCCTGGATGACTTCAGGTGACCTGAATGAACTGAGAGGTTTTGTGTGAAGTTTCATTTTTCTTGCTTCAAGCAATCTGATGGAAAATACAAAGATGGGTAGAGCAGGCACAGAAATTGATGGACGCAGCCATTGTGTGATGAAAGCTCGGTGATGTGGGAACAAGACTGTGAGGAAACAAGTTTGAATGATGTGTTTGGGTGTCAGCCTCCAGCAGGTTACGAAGTCCGGTAGCAAATGTGATTCCTTTCACTTCTGACAGGTTGGGGAAAACAAAGGTCAGAAGTTACCTGCTGTTTTGGATGCTAGAATAGCTGCCAGTGGAACATCAGATATTAATGATATTGCTGTTTTCACCTGATTCAAGTCTTCCGCCTCTGCTAAGGAAGCATCTGCTGGTGTCACGAAGTGTAACAGAAGTTATTGATCCATGACTCAGTTGCAAACAGTGGGAGCTTCCTTCGTGCTTCTCAGGCTCGGAGGATATTGGGAGCTAACAGCTCCAGCCCCACACTTTTCTCCCAAAGGATCTGCCAGGGCTGACACAAGCAGGGAACTGCCCAACTGCACTGCCTGATTCGAGCTGACTTTCCAATATGGGCACATTTCCATCTCTGACTTAAACCCTCTAGGCAAAATAATGTCCCCATGCCAGCACATCTCACTCCACCTACGTGTTCATCCTTCCCTTCTGGTTATTTCCAGGTTCTCTGGGACTGTTTCCAATGGAGATAATTGTTTGTATTGCACGCTAATCCTGAAAGTATATTCAGGATTCCTAATATTCTTCATCCTTAAAACACAGGGTATTTAAAAGAGAAGAAACACAGTTTGATGTCTATATTCTTCTACTTCAGGACTTTTGTAGAAACCCTCTTATTTCCAGTCTCTCATGACAATGTGCAGTAGGTAAAATGTAGAATACTTTTTTAATATAACAGTAATAAATATTTTAGTGGTAACTCCTTGTTGTAGGACTTAGTTATGCTAAAAAAATTAAGTTACCTCAGTTATATGACTTCAGGTAGAGTCATAAAATAAATATTTTTGATAGCCAGGTTTTACAGTGCAAGCCAAGAAAATGTTCTACATAAACAGAGATACAAAAATTATTTATTACTGTCACTGGCCAATGTTACATGAACCTTTCTGCATTCTTCGTACCACCTAAGAACAAGCACAATTCTCCTTTGCCTCATACCAAGTGATCTCACATGGTAGCCGTGCTGAATTATGAGCCTAAACAGGCATCAATCACTGTGGAATTCCACAACTCATTAGCTTAAACGTGAGTAAAATGCTTTAAAAAAAAAAAAGTGAGAGGGGAACAGAGAACAAGTGAGAAATGTGATGTTATATAATTAATATCAAAATTGCTCATACATATCTTGTTATAGCTCAACATCAGCAAGACTGGTAGAACCATCCTCTTAAAAAAAATTTAAAATGTTTATACTTACTAATTCCCATTCATTAATGCTAAGTAGCTTGAAACAGTTCCCAGTACCCAGCACAGCGTTGTTGGCAAAGCAGCTTCCAGTGCTGTGAAAATGTTCTATTTCTGTAATGCAATTTAATCGGTAATAATTCACTTCTTATTCACTGAAAGGCCATAATCACCAGAAATACTCTTGGTATTCATAGAGGAGCAGTGTGTGTAATTCCATCAGAAATGCACTGCACTCCAGGATTCAGGATAGTGTAGCTAAAGGCTTCCAAAAATCTGTCCCATCACACTCCAATGTCTGTCTTCCAGAGCTTTCTGACTCATCTACACTTATCTAGTTTAAGGCAAAGCTTGAGGAAATATTGTTCTTATTAAATGACTAAAAGATCTATTTTTCAGCATAACACCATCCACCAATACAGTTATTTCTCTCTTGTTAAGTCAAATGTTCAACTTAATTACGGAAATTCTCCAGGAAAATCTGATTTCTGTCAGCCAGTGGCAGGCATGCAGGCTCAGAGAAAACAGCTGCTCTTTAACAAAAATCAAGGCATTTTGCAAGCATTCGACTGTGGCTTTATGCTTCATTTTGCTCTAGCAATCCAGTTTCATTAAAAAATGCAAGTGAAGATGTATTGAGGTGCAAAATAAACTTGGTCCAAAACAGAAAAAAAAACAGAAAGAGAAATGAACACCTTCTTGTCTCAGTGCAAGTCCTCAAAGGGCTCCTTCCATGTGCTGTTTGCTTTCTTTTTGCTAAACCCCCTGGCCTCTGCTCACTTGAAAGCTGCTGAAGTTTTCAGCTAAAAACCTATCGAGCTTCACCCTTACACAAGGCCTTCACCAGTCACCTATGAAAAATTTCTATTTCTGACAAACATAATTTTGGTTCACCTCACCAATAAAAGAGAAGAAGTCTCCTTTAAAAGAAGTCTCTACAGGAAGAGCAACATAAACAACTGATCTTCATTAAAGCTCTTCACTGAGAAACACAACGGAAAACTTGCATCTGAACCTCCAATTGGTCACTGCCAATTATTTTTTCCAAAAAACCCCCTTCTCATTTCATTAATGGTAAAGCTGCCTTCATTTTTATGTCATCTCCTATTTCAGGTGGGTGGGCAGCACAGCAAAGCCCACAGCTCTCCCCTAGCACCCCTAAAAAAGCTCAAGGAGAATTTTGCACAGTGCCAGGATGGCTCTGAGATGATTGCTGGGATGCACAGGGTGTCACTCGAGGCCCAGTAGAGCAGGGGCCCTGGGAACTCATCCACACAAGAAAACTCAAGGAAGTGCAGGAACCTCTGTTGCCATTCTGCAGTTTGCACATTCCTTGGGGCTGGGCAGAGCTGTCTCCCCTTGCACAATGTTACAGTCGGGTCTGTCAGAGCCTCCCTCACACTTTTTTTCACCCCATTTTTGAGCTAATCATTTCTTTCAAACACAGCCACCAGCACCTCCCTTGTTATGTGACAGCTCTGTGATAAATCTGCCATGAGGCTGACATGAAGGCATGAAAGATTTTGCAACTCCCTAACCCATCTAAGAGGTTTCAGCTCCATTTTTTCACCTCTAGGGAAAATACCTGAATGGCATCTGCATGAGAAAAGGCAAAAGGGGAGACTCAGAGCTGAGAATTCCACCCTGTAAAAACCAAACACACCATCCTCAGAATCTAGGAAGAGCAGAGAATATGTGTGTAAAACTTGCTAACCCAGGGATCAGGACATTCTCCTAGCAGGAGGATTTATGTGTCTTTTATAGAAAGCCATAGCTGGATAAAATAAACTAGTCCCTGGAGATGGCACTGAAAAGTCAATGTTTCCTGCCAGATGGTACAGCACACACACAGGGCCTGTGGGAGCTCCCCCAGCTCCCAGCAGAGCTCCGTGCCCCCAGGACACCCGGGATACCAGGGAAGAGCACGCGAGCACAGCAGGGGCTTCTGGGCAGCACTTGGGCTGACCACCAAAGAGCCTCTGCCTCCATCACAAACACTTCTTGATGCAAAACCAATTGCTACATGTACCCCTCAACCTTCAGAGAGATCAAGATACAGATCTGACTCTGTTCTTATTTTTATAGGCCAGCACAAAATGAAGTGTGAGGAGGCTGATAAATGCACTGGTGCCATGGTTACCAGTGACATTAGATCCCTGGCTGAGCAAACTGCTGCAGGAATGATTTCTGTATAAACAGAATTACTCAATTATGTCAGCTGTGTGTCTATAAAATGTGATGCAATTGGATTTCACAGATGCAGGAGGTAGTTGGTGTTTGCTCTGCCTGCGTGGAGACACCTCAATGAACTCTTTTGCTCTGCTCAGTGGTGACACTGGTTCCACTCTGACCACACCAGCTCTGCTCTGACTCCCAAAAAATGGACTGGCACTGAGCTGGCTGAAATCGTGGCTCTGCCACATCATTCCAAGCAAAATAAAATCCGCCAAAAGGAGTTTAATTTTTCTCTCTCTCGTGGAAAATATACAATTTACCTTGCATGACATGGCAGAGGCCAAACAAAGCTCTGGAATTCTGGAAACCTGAGTCATTCCTGTCTCTGGAATTGCAAGCATAGCATGATACTGGATGCAGTTAGGCTGGTCTAACCATGACCCAAAGGCAGAGTAGGTTCATGGGGTTGGTCCAGCTGAGCTGTGACTACATCCAAGGATGGAGATTTCACAGCTGCTCTGGGGCCCTGTTCCATCTTCTCCCAAGCTCACTGAAGCAGGATTCCATGGGGTACGTTTGTAAGAGGAAGTAAAGCCTCATCATCTTGTTTTGCATCTGTTTTTGCT
Organism: Nicator chloris; assembly: GCA_013400495.1. Taxonomy (NCBI): domain Eukaryota; kingdom Metazoa; phylum Chordata; class Aves; order Passeriformes; family Pycnonotidae; genus Nicator; species Nicator chloris. The sequence continues at coordinate 229,016 of WAAE01019691.1, read as the reverse complement.
GCTGCAAAGTGGAAACAGTATTATAATCATCTTTTTTTAAGTGGTCAGAGACCTGTTGATGAGAAGCATGACAATTGTCATTTCCACTTAAAAATTCAAACTGAAGTCTGAGAACAGCAACAAGTTCAAATGCAAGCATGCAAAAGCCATTTTTATCCAGAAGTATAAGGAAAAGGAATTTATCATGCTCCCAGAGCTGCTGCTCAGACCTGTGCTGCATGTAGCTTCTGCTCAAAGAGAAGAGACATCAGTTTGGACTTTGGGGGTTTGGCACCAGTGACACGATCCCTGGAATGAGATTGCAATAGAAGGATATCCCTCTAATTGGATAGAAGTTTCATTCACTAAACAGAGAAATGATCATTGGGATAACAGCTGAGAGACAAAAATTACCAATTATATTTGATAATGCAGCAACAAAATAGATTCTCTAGGATTCCAAGGTAGAGACAAGATCTTGCTGTGAGTCAAGCACTTATTCTTGTCTTGGATGCAGGATGATATGAAGTGAGACTGCAAACTAGTCACAGGTACTTGAACACTAAACTGCTCCATAAAGCTTTGACTTTAGGCACGAATAGAACAGAGCAGCTCAGCTTCCAGCAGCAACACAAAGTGCTGAGACCTGACTGGCTCTCAGCAAAGCTGTGCCCTTGGAAATCACTGTCCTGAAAGGAAAATCTCCTCTTCTGTGTGCTTGTGTTAAAGCCACACACCTCACACACACCTGGGAATGTCTGGGGCTCCGCTTGCTTGGTGCCCACAGGAAATGTGGGATGTGTTACCTTGGGGACGGGCAGGAGCACATTTGACAGGTTTATTCAGTTTGTGTCACACCCAAACAGCAGCACTGCTGTGAGTAGCTATTGACAGTACCAGCATTGCAGTGGCATGGATTTTACTCTCATAAATGACTCAACTGGCTTTAAGCCCTCCTTCATGCCAACACAGCATCACAAATTACAGGAGGCACGTCCATCAACAGCTTGTCATTAGAGCAATCAAGTGCACTGTTCCTATGAGATGATGACAGAAATTGTGTTTGAACACAGGAGTAAAAAACCAAAGGGTTTTTTTCTGAGATTTTGCCTTAGAAAAGTAACTCTCGATGGTCTCAGGCTAATCCAAATATAGCTGATAAGTATCATTTGGTGGGGTTTTACAACTAGTACTCTTTCATATCTCAGTTCACATATCTTTATGATCCTTATCCTTTAAAAGCCTTTGATTGACGCTGTGAAAGAAAATCTCTTGAATCCTCATCTTCTCCTGGCTACTTTCAGCCACTTACTGTCAGATACCCACTGTCAATGACACTCTCAAGCTTCAGATGCTGGTCACAAATTCTGGAAATAGACAAGTTCCAGTCTCCCTGCCCCTGCAGCTAACACACAGAATTCACCATTTACTTCCCTGTTCCCTTGGCACATATAAACACAACTTCTGCTTAGTCCTCTCTTGCTCCATAGTCACAGCAAACAGCTTCTTTGTCCTGGGACTGCTGGACACAGACAATGGGAGATTTATGGGATGATTTTTTTGAGAAAACAATTTGTCATGTATTTTAAATTTTCTTACGGTGTTTTCATCACTGAGCTAAATATGGTGGTGTAAGAAAGAGGGCAAGTTCAGCTCATGAGGAATTATAAGGAAAGATATGAAGGGGAACTGATATTCTTTCAGTAAATTATATCTATTTAAACACAATTTCAGGTCTGTGAGTGGATGTCAGGGAAGCAGAACAGAGCACAAAAGGGGTCACAGGAGAGCAGGGCTGACCTGCACAATCTCACACACCACTGCCAAACCAACAAATCACTGAGGCACTCAGGTCTTAAAATGGTTCACAGCCCTTCTGCAACACTGAGGTGAGACTTGGAAACCAAAACACACAATTATTCCATTCATGCTTTCATCATCCTTTTATAAGCCATCCCCACTGCCTTGAAGAGTGAATTAAGGAGGGGAGGATTAAAGATAGAAGAATAAAAAAGGATGAAAAAAAGGCAAAACATGAAAGGAAAACAATGACACAAATACTCTAATTTCACCTCTCAGTAACGACTTTCACCTTTAATCCTTCACTGACTGGGAAAGGACTATGTGGGTTGAAGAAAGTGCTCATTTACAATTTGTGACTATTCTAATTAAAATTTTAAAAACCCAACAACAGGGAGTTTCTACCAAGTTATATTGAATGTTCAAATTAAACTGAGCGAACTCAAAGTCTTATTGTGTCTGCGTCATTATCTGAGTTTTTATCTGAATGGCAAAAAGCTGTAATTCATCCCTGACTTATTTTTCTTTTCCGTTCTGTATGGACCAATGAGATTTAACAGCTCAGTTTTACTCCCATGCACATCACCTCTTCTATAAAAGTGCTCCTACCTGCAAGTCCCTCAGTGAGTACAAAACTTCTTCCAACTGGTGCTGCCCCAAAATCTGTAGCTCCCTGTAATGATGAGAACATTCTGTTCTTGCAGAACACTGTAACTGCAAAATCAGAGTGTTGAGTTTTCATTCATGTCCTTGGTAACCCCCACAAGTGATTTCTGAAGTACACTGTAATGGACAAAGCTGACAGGCACTTGGCACATTCCTGGGAAGTCAGAAAAGGGCAAGGAAAGGGCTCAGCAAGTATCCCCAAAAGGATGACTCTGTTGACAAATTCTCCTGTGAGGGAGGAGGCAGGCCGTCACTGGGATTAGCTCCTGACCACGCTGATGTAGAACATCCCAAACAAGATAAAATAACTTCTTTCTCTCATTTCTAGCATCTTCTGATTTATGTGAGCCAAGCACCTATTAACTTGGACATGTGCAAAGACATGCACATGGAAAAGGATTTAGAAAAGCACACACAACATTTTACCTTCTGAATAATAAAACAGAATGTGTGTGTAAACAAATTCATCTGCATTTACATCCTTTCTGCTTTTCACCTGCCCATCATGGCAGAGGGAAAGCCACAAATGTTGGTTTATTTTTCATTCCATATGGGAAGCAGTTCATGCATGTTTCTAACTACTTTTTATTTCAGACAAACATACCCTATACTAGCACCAGTCCTCTCAAACAGCCATTTCAGCAACCACGTGTAAGATGTTCTGTTCTAACGATATGAGCAGTAACAACAGGATTTGAGGTGTCAGGATTCAAGACAATCTCTTGGCAGAACACCAGGAGGGAGTTGTAGGAAACCACACAATAAATCTGGCTGAGGTGCTAAGACATTTTAAATAGTGAATCTACTTTATCAAAGTAGCAATCGTGTCATCTCTCTTTTTCCCTTTGCTTATTTTGGGTATTTCTAATGCACTCACATAGTTGCACATAAGTGCTAGACAGTAATTGTGTATAGGACTGAGTGTGAAAAGCAATGATTTCACAACTACTTCAAATGCAGCTAAAAGCTGCATATTAAAGAAAGTGGCAAAATAAATGCTTAAAGATCCTAATACAAATCAAGAAAGAAAAGGAAAAAATAAAGGAGAAAACTCCAGATGCTGTGAGACAAAGAAGTAGAAGTGAAAGCAGCCAGGTAGGTGTTGGTTTGCAGGCACTGTGGAGGCACCAAAACATCACCCAGCATAGAGTGAACATGGCAGGGACAAGAAAAAGAAGATGCAGAAGATCCATTTTCTCACTCATGTTTTACCACTACGACAAAATAATGGGTCCTACTTGCACAACCTACATAAACTACAAAAATGCTTTTCATAGAAGAACAGAAAATGAAGGGGAAGGGGACATTTTTCTAGGCTGATAAAAATCAGAGTTTGAAACCAGACACTTACTGGCACAGCAAATCCTCAGTTTAGAAGAAACGGGTAAGTGGTGCTGCCTTTAGTCCTCTCTCATATCCCATGAGTAACAATTCAGAGCTCTGAAGTGTGGGAAGAAGGTAGTTCCATCACTACTCCCACTGTTCTACAGACAGGATGGAGAAAGTTCCAGTAACAGGGAAAAAACAGGATTTCATATTACCATTTGTCTGAGAGAAGCATTTACAATGCCACCTATTGTGGGTGAAAAAGTGCATTTGTTTCTTTAGGACTTGCTGCATTTCTTTGTGGAAGCTGTTCATTGTCCCACCTGGCACATCCTCTTTGGATTTCTCTCCAGAACTGGATCCTGGCAGCTCAAAAAGGGAGAAGAGCCATGGTCTACTGTAGTGCTTGGTAACTGGAGACACCTAAACTCCATCTCCATTTTCCATCCAAAATGTCACAAAAACCCCATAGAAACAGAGCACTGAGTTTTAAGCACAGAAACCCAAGATTTACTACTATAAAACCCAGGCACTGAGCAGAAACAGAGCCCATGGGGAAGCAAAAGGTTTCACTTTAAATACACAAGTATTGCTCAGCTGGTGAAGATCTGCAAGAGCAGCTCTGGATTTCAGGGTGCAGCTGTTGTGTGACAGCTCCAGCACAGGGAAATCCAGCCCATTTTTACAGCCAGATAACCTCAAACATGGAGCAGCTGGGAGGGTTGGGCACAAAGCAAACCCCCTGCCAGAGAATGAGAGACAACAGAGGGAATGTCCCTGTTGTTATTTCTAATATTCTAAGGAAGCTATCCAAGAAAATCATCAGGGCTTTTACATTTGCTCTGCTGTGCCCCAGGAGGAGCAGCACCACCTGCACCACCCAAGGAAGAATTTGCAAAGCTGATTCTCAGTGAGATTTTCTCTTTTTGAAAGGAGGAAAAAAAAAAAAAAAGGTTAATTTTCATCAAGAAGAACCAGGAACCTCACAGAAAATATAATAAAAAGTTGTTGTTTTTAAGATTTCTATTTCTTTTTTCCCATTAAAAAATGAATATACACTCTGTAATGTTTTGGACTTCTGAAGTTTTCACTGGGATAAAACCCAAACTAATTACTCGATGATCTCCAAGCCTCAAGATCACATTTCTTTGCACATGCACAATGAAAAATATTGAATAAAGCTTCTAAGAAACCTTTCATTGCTGGGTACTTAGCAAAATTGATTGAAATTCAGATATTTTTGCCCACTGGCAAATTCTGATAACTGAGTATCTATTTGCATTCCAAATCAACATGAAAAATCGAAATATTCATAGATTCTGTAAAACAAAATGCACTTAACAATTTTGCCATAGAGAAAATTGACTTTTCAAAGCAATTTAAGTGCTATTTTTCCTTTCTTGGATATACCTTCTCCTGGAAGTCAGCATGGGGACTTGTAGCCCTGATTTTCCCCAATCAGATATCACATGCATTAGGGTTTTTTTCCCCCACCAATTCATGTGCTATTTTTGTCAAAAGAAAAAAAAATAAAAGCAGGAGTTACTTAAATCTGGAGCTTTTCCTGGCAGCATATTGCTACTTTTTAAAATAAAGCCCTTAGGTGTCAAATGAAATTTGAAGATGAAAAGAAAAATATTTACACCCCAAAGTAGCCAAGTGACCATTAATCATTAAAGTGAAAATCACCTCAAACCCAGATTTAAGTTATTACATTAGAGACTTGAAGCTAAATCTTTCCTCTCTCTCACCACAACACTATTGCTTAGTGCAGGCTTTTTCCTTAGTTTTTTTCCTAGGAAAAAATCCAAAGTAAATGTAATTTTTTACCGAAAGCAAAACAGGAACAAACCCAAGTCTCATGTGGTTCATGGGATGGGAAAAACCTTGTCTTTTTTATCTTTTAAATATATTTTTAAACCAAGTCCATTGGGACAAGCTGCACGTTCCAATAAATCTCAAAGTGCCTCCACAGTCCTGTATTTCACACTACAGCTTATGCACCCACGTTGTCCAAAAGCCTGGGCTGTATAAAACTCTGTATTATCCTCAGGTAACTGGAATAATGGAGAAAAGAAGGAACAGACCCACACATGAACCTATGAACTAGGCAGAAGGTGTCATTTAATATTAAAACTTAATTGCAACACTTGGCTGTGTTTAACAAAGTCAGTTGATCTTGGTATCTCCGTTGGGGTGATTGGCAGTCCAACAGCCAAAGTCACCCATAGAAATGTGTCAGCACCACCAATTTAATGGGAATTGCTGCTGGAGTCACACCAGTGCCATCTTTCCCTCTGCCATACTCTATGATGTTTTGAATATGCACATGGACATCAATTACAGCCAGTGACTCACAACCCCAAGTGACCCTGCTCTCATGGCTACACGGAACAGGCCACATGTGTCCTCACAGCAACAGCCTTCCCACACCACACACTAAGCTGTGTTTGGAATGCCACTTCTAACATGCAAAAATGAGGAAAAAGGATTTGAGCCTTTTTAAGGATTTTTTTTTTCCCTAAGGGGCCATCAGAGAAGTGGGTGTAGCATGAGCTTCAAAGCCTACAGTGCACCCCCTTAGCCAAGCAGAATTAATGACTCTAATTAGCACTGCTGGGGGCAGCAGTATGAGGCAGGTATTTATACACGAGGGAAAGCTCAGTTGTGCTAGAGGTTCTCCCTGGCAGAAGACAGGAGGTTACCTGTGATAAGCACACAGTAATGGCAAGCTGCCTTTAGAGATGCTTTCTATTAACAGCAAATAGTGAGTCTCACAGCAGGGCCATTTTTAAAACTATCTGAAAGTGCATTATGATTAAAAGCATTGTGAGGCACTCAGAAGAGGCTGTTAGGCTGTGCCTAGGACAAATAAAACGGCAAGCAGACGCTCCAGGTTGACTGCCATCATATCTGGTCTCCTTCAAGAGCCAGAAATTACCTATATTTATCCCATTTGCATCATACACATCAGTTAATGTATAAATAGAGATGAGTGTACAGGACCTTGTGCTGAGCTACACCAGTGAGTCACCAGAGAGGGGGAAGGATAATCTTCTCTTTTGCCTGTATAGACAAGATGGTATTTATCAGCAAGTTAAAGGCAAGGTTGGGGTACAGGAAATTCTGATGAGAGAGAGACAAGGCTGGTGAAACACAGATAGGGCCCAGATAAGCCATGGGATCTCCTTAAATTCTGCTGAACAAGGCACTGAGAAAACTGACACTGAAAGCTGGCACTGATTTAAGCACAGACGTGGACTAGAGGCCTCTAGAAATCTTTAAAAGTTAAAGTATTCTGTGATCCTAAGATGCAACATGGCCCAAAATAGAGAGGCAGTTCTGGGAATCCACAGCATCTGAGCATCTACCTGGAACTGTGCTCAGAGTATTTGTTTTTCTTTGAGACACACCAATCTTTGTTTTCTTGCTGGGGAGACAGTTTTTATGATGCTCTGAGTGACAGAAGTAACATAACTATAAATCTCTTGCAGACTTGAGGAAAGTTGGGTTGTACAGGGACTGCAGAATATTGGATTAGAAGCCTTACAGGGGGTTTAGGGAATAGAAGGGTTAGGGAAAGCGAAAATGCATCTCAATTGTAGCAACTTCATTTAAATCCAGTTCTGGTGCTTGCATTTATCTCCACAGTGCTTTCCCTCATAAATCAGGTATTATTTTCCTTCTGCACAACAATACACAATACAATCAGCAGCAACATCTGGGCTCTGCTTTTCTTGATAGCACCTTCATGCAGTTATAATGTAAAATACAAGAACTGGAATTGGAAATAAAACAGAAATGCTAATTTGACACTTGGAACTTTATTACAGCTGCACAACTTCAAGTAATTTAAACTGTAGACTTTTGCTGTTAGGTTATATTTTTCAGTAACACCTTTTTCATCCAGAGGTGTTTTCTTAATCATCATTACTTGTGTTTTGGATGGTTTAGACTTATTTTTCCTGTTCTTTTCTTACAGAAGGCCATGGCTCCCTTTGAGCCAACATTTCCCTTTATGGAGTGAGTGTTCCCTGCCATATTTCAGGATGAACAGAGCTTCCTCCCAGTGAGGTACAGACTGACCTGCAGGGTCCCTGCTGTCTTTGTTTGATCTTGGACATCAGGCACTTGAAATAAGGCAGGCCAGAAGTTTAGGCATGGCACCAACATTTTAACTGTATTACCTTCTACTTACCTGACCATGTTTAGAAAGGCCACAGGCTGAAAACCCTCATTTTATCACCCTCCTAATGCTCCTGTGTCACTGGTGCTGGCCTCTCAATGTCTGTGCAACACTTCAAGTAACACTTATGTAAACTGCTCCTCAGTGATAAAAATGCAACAGCATCCTTAACACTAAGGGGGAAAGGTATAAACTTGTCCTGATGTCAGCTTTGTCTCCCAGACTTTTGGAAAACCATAGAGCAAAAGACACTTGACCTGATCTGTAACTTAACTGCAAATGCAGCTGTGAATGCTTGGTAGTGCTTAAAGTGTTCCTTGCAGAGTAAATTATTTCTCTACACATCAGTTTACCCCATTTGTACCTCTGGGTACATCAACTAACCTCTAATTTCCTTTAGCTCAACATTACATTGCTCCACAAAAACCTTTGGGAATGCTCCCCCTTCCCACTGTATTTTTATTTTGCCGGGGAGAGAGAAGGGTTCATGGTCATAGATAAACAATGCATTGAGTTGCCCTTCCAACCCCACCTTGGCAGTCCACAGAAACACCTTCCCAAGTTCCCGCAGCCCGTGCTGCTGAGTGCAGACACCTCCAGCACCACGGAGCTGATGGAAAGGCTGGAGAGGGGCCAGCCCTGCCCACTGACTCATCCCCTCTGTCGCTGCTGCTCTCCAGTCAGGCTGGAAAAAGCCTGGGGCTTTTGTTCTTGTTGATTTGGCAGCCTCCTCCGAGAAAACTTCTTGTGTTTTCCCTGGGAGCACCTTGAAACCCTGGTGTCACAGTGGCTACAATAACACAATTTACAGTAATTCAGAAGCAAGTTAATTCGCTACAAATATATGCAAAATTCACTTACCACATCACTGAGATTTGTGAAATGTTTGCATCCAGGCTCCTATTTTCCTATTCCTTTTTCTGCCTGATTAACACACGATGCATTTTCTTCTGTTTTGAGGTTAGATGTCTGAAGCTTTTCCACAGGAAATTGCAAACAATTCACATTTCTTGAGTTAACATTCATTGTTTCACTAGACTAGAAAGAAAAGAAACAACAAACATTTCATAAGTCTCAGGTCTTTTATTTCCCATGAAATCAAACAATCACCAGTACAGGCTGATCCCAAAATCTCAATTACTTCCATGGCTTTGAAGAAATTATTCAATAAATTTGGGTCAAATGCTGTCTTAAGATTAGTAAGTGATTTATTGTTGACCTTGGGTAGTCAGAATTCTATTTTGTATCTCTACCAAGTTAGCAAATTTGAAACAATCCCTATCTGCCATACACCAGCTAATTGTGCCTCTTTTTGCTACCATTAGTTAAGAGTAACTATAAATTGGAAAGACGTTCATTTATTTATGTAATTTGGAAAAATTATTTGTAGCAGGGAAATCAAACCAGAAAGGGACCAAAGGAACAAGGAGAGAACATCAGGAATTCACTGAGTGTCACCAATTTCATGACACCACTGGGCACCTTCCCAGCACCAGTCCCTACACCAGGAACTAAGTGCAGCCAGTGTGCTTATGGATAAAGATGGAACAACACTCAGCACTTTATCGGGGTGAAAAAATAGATTTGTGATGTCCTCATATGCACTATACAGACATGGATTTCTGAGTGGGAATTCTGAGAGGAAATCAGGCAGCTGTGCTCAAACCCAAGCTCAGTATCACACTCGGATCTAAACTCTGAATGTGAGCTGTACCCAAAATGTTGCCCATATGTTACTTATTTACCAAGGGATTTGAAAGGAAGGAGGAAAGGAGGTTAAGTAGCACATTCAGACAAGCTCTGATAATTCATGTGGGGAACAGACACAAGATGAGGAGCTGCATTGTATGGCTGGAGATAAAGGGGAGACAGAGAAATGGGAAGAGGGAAGCAAGAGGTCTACAGCTGAATCGTGCCCAGTCTCCCCATCTTTTTTTGTTTTAACAGAATCCCTGGATGTGGAAAAACAGTTTAATTTGCCAGTTTGTCATTAAATGCCAGCCTGTGGCAATAACTGCTACAGAGAGCAGGTAACTTTGAATAGTTCTTACAAAAGAAGGCAAAAATGTTACTGATTGTATCTCATACATCTCACTCAACTGATTTTATGACACTTTCTCTTCCCATGCCCACTCCCCAAAGTGAAATAAATTATATTAACAAAAAATAAAATCTAAGTATATTTAGAAAGTCTAATGAGCCATCCTTGACTTACTATTTTTCTGACTGACCCTAAACCTCCAGCTGCTCATGTTCTGTTCCATCCACACAGGTGGGAAGCCACTGTGACACTTCATTCAGGGTGGAATCACACCAGTTTAGAACCACTGAGGATCATCAATATGATGCTAATTAAATGGGTGGGGAGCGGTGCAGACACCACACAAAAACGCCACAAAAACCCCTGATGATTTCTGTGAATAAACGCCCAAAATTCAAATTCCACAGCTGGAAACTGCAAAGAAACTCCTCTGACTCCCTGCAGATTTCTTTTCAGCAGGAAGATTAATTAAGGTAGGTTGTTTTTCTTTTCTTTGCACACAGGAAATTCCCTCTGCATCTGCCACACAGAGTGATTCTTTCATTTTCAGGAACAGGAATTCAAAGGAATCCCTGAAGCATAACAGAGTTGGGCTTGTGCTAAGTATCATCCGTACTTATCTTTTAAAAGATGTTATTTGTCTGATTTGAAACATGAACACTAACTCAAGGCTTGCTATCATTTTGCCTCCGCATTGCTACGACAACTAAAGAAGTTAATGGAATACATAAAATACTGCAATAAACCCAAATTTGCCTCACAGCATTTCAAGTTCTCTTTCTAAATTAGTTCAGGGAAGCAGCAATTGGGTCACTCTCATTTTAGATCTCCCAACAGCAAAAAGGCAGATTTCCATGATTTTGGTAAAGAAGCCTAAATTGTTAGTTAATTAACAAAGCCATTTAACTTTAGAAATCAATCAAGTCCCAGAAGTGACTGTCAAGGTTACCTTGAGTCAAGAGCGCTGTAAAGGAATAGAACAAGGTTTTATCAATATCACTATGCCACAAACATGTAGAAGAATACAGGGCTTTACCCAGAACATGAAAGAAAGAGTTTCAGAGGGTAAGAGTTGAAAGCAGTATTGGCAATACCTTCAGATCTGTCATGATCAGGGCCACAGTGATTACTTTTTCTCTCCCAATCACAGAGAGGAAGATAAAACACACCTCTGATTTTTGTTTTTCATTTTTGTTTTTAAATAGAAGAAGGGTCATTCAGGTTGAAAGCTGTAAATCTGGTTAGAAGCAGCACTAACATTAGCCACAAAGGAGAACAAGCTTAAACAGAGTCCCAGGGTCTCACACACTGATGCCAATGAAGCCTCGCTGCTTTGTAGCACCCAGGAGAGCAAAACCAGTCAGATACATGAGGACTGCACAAATCCCAGGACCAAACTGGAGTGTGCAAGGAAGGGACACAAAACCTCCATGGACGACTCTGCTGGGGCTGCTGAAGGTCTGAATGCCTCACCAAAGTGTTGCTCTTCACTGGACAATCTTACCAAAAAAGTTAATACTGAAAGTGCTCACCAGCACAGCCCACCCAGCTGTGCCAAAGGACTCCACAAACATTGTCATCTGGGGGATAATAAACAATAACTTCAGGACACACAGAAACACACGGCCCTTTCTGTACAAGACTTCTAGATTTGCAACAGACAAGTTTGTCGAAAATCCCTCCATATCTACCAGTGCTCTTCTGAGTGTACAAGTCACACCTATATCGTTTTGGGGTTTTGCTGTTATTTTTACATGAACCTCCTCAGAGGACTAAGTGGGCTTAGGGGGTTAAAATAAAGATTGAAATTTAAGTCCTATGACAACAGAAAGTAACATATTCTCAAACCCCGTGACAGGGGAAGGGTGTGAACAGCCCCAACTCACCTGACACACTCGGCAGACATGGATTCCCCCTCACGGGAACATTCCCGCCCTGCTTTCCCTGCAAGTCTGAGGGGAAAAATTGCAGCCCAGATTCCAGGGTCTCTGGTGGTCCAAGGATCAAGCTCAATTCCCAAAATATTTGCAGTACAAGCAGCCAAAAGTGTTCTGGCAAGCAGCAGGAGCTGTGGGCACCGTGAGGGGAGCCAGCGCTGGGCGTGGCTCCAGCAGCCCCTCAGCCTCACCACAGGGGTAAAATGGCACCCTGCCCTGAGGGAAATCTTCAAAAAACCAAACGCTTAAGTGTCTTATACACACTGTTTTATAGTGAAAACACGTTCCCCTGAGATTTGGCAGCAAATCCTAACTGGCTGATGAGAGTGGGATAGTGGGATAGTGAGACAGTTTGTGTGCCCTTGTCACCCTCATGGCAGGGATTACTGCAGCCCCCTCACCTCAAGGCCCATCCTTTCCACAACAAAACAACAACTGTGGACAATGGCTAGAAAAGTGAAAAATCCAAAAGTCAGTACACAACAAATGCAGATATACAAGGAATTTTAAACAAATAACCTGTGTGTGCACGCACCAAGAAAAACCTCCGAGGAAGATCCCATTGAGTGCCATATTGATGAGCTCTCTCTGGCTCCCATTCCACCAATCCTTCTGCTGAGGGAGTCACATCCTGCGCAATATCAGGATATTATTTAAAATGTGCATTGTTTATCCCTTCCGATACATTATACATACAGCTCAGCTGTCTCCAACACAGGAGCAATCCAAGCAGAGCACTTTCAATACAGAAATTTATTAGAAAACACTCCTGGCCTCAACCAAAACAGGCCATTTTTCCTTCCTTTTGGATTTCAGGAATAACCTTATGCAAAAAAAAAAAAAAGTGATTACAGTTTTAATGTCAAAAAATGAGGGCGAAGTGGCAGTAAATGATGCAGTGTCTTTTCTGAGCACATCAAGGGTTTTGGAGCTTCAGTTATGAAGGGTCTTTTTTACCTCAGTGAGTTGAGGTAATACAAGTGCCTAAATGTAGAGGAAAAGAAAATATCATCTGTCACTGCCGTAACAGCAAGAAGATAAAATTATTTCTATAGGCTGAAAACAGAAGTGCTCCTGAAAGAAATCATTGCTGGAGAATTATTTTTGGAATAGTATTCATCAAAAGTTTAAGAGGGAAAAGAAAAAATGTGCATTGGAGGAAGAAACATAACAAGAGAAATTCAACATTTCAAATGCCCACTGAAATATAATTTCTAAACGGAATTAAAATTTTAGGAAGCTTTACACTATTAACCTGTCACATTTTTCCTTTTCCTGCTTGTGTGGGTGACATAAAACATACAAACAATGTACTATGATAGAGCTATTATACCAACTGATATTTTTATTTTAATGCCATGTAAACCAAGACTCGAGACCAACTTAGGGCCAAAAGACACGATAAGAGCTGCAACAGTTCTGATCAAGCCATGCCAGCAGACTGGTTTGATTTTTCCCTGTTTTCTGAACAGAATCAAGGCTGCTTCTTTCCCCTTTGGCACCACCGTGGCTGCGTCTTCTTTCCCGTCCAGCTCAGGACTGTGATTTTGGGCAATTTGAGAATCAGATCAAAGCATTCAGCAAAGCTGTAAGATGTCTATATGAAATCTGAAAGTGCCTTAGAGACTGCGTGGAGAATTCTATTCAGCTTTCTGAATGCAATCAAGGGCTCTGTGCTTCAGGTTTAAAGGGCTCTTTTTTCAGGTTTAAAAAGTAATGCTGTGTTTTCTGAATAAGCTTCAAATGATTGATCTGTTTGCTACAAATTATTATGTATATTATAAAGGATAATTAGGGAAAAATTATTTTAAAAGTTAGTTTTCTTTAACTTGAGGTTTGATAATTTTGCCTTTTACACCCCCAGCCTTCCCTTCTACAACACTGGTAGTCTAAAGAAACCTGATCAAAGATAGGTGGACTCCATTATTCAGCAGCTGGAAAACCTTTCTTCCTTTAAATTCTTTCACTGGAAAAAAAAGATTGAAGTAATTTTGCCTAACGTTCCTGAGAACATTCCATCAGGTCGGAGTCAAATAGGAGAGATTTCAGCTCCAACAATGAACTCTGAATGTGCAAATCATACATTAATCATTAATGGTTTTTAATCAGTTCTGCCTCGACAAAAATGCTCCAGCATTAGGCACTCAGAGCAGCCTCTTCTCTTCCAGTGCTCCATACTGGGATGTAGGAAATGGCACCCCATGTTCCCAAAGAGAATGAGAAACATTGGATATATCGAATGTCAGTGTGATCAAAGGGATCAGCGAAAACACTCATTGCATGATCTTTCCACTTAAATACCTTTTTGTCTGTATAACTCTCAGGATTTCATCTCAATTTGCAGAGAGCATTTATATTTATCTAGCCAATTCAAACCGCAGATATCATTACTAGAAATGCATTGATACTTTGTCATCATCCTGACAAATCCCGAGGGAATGTAAATGCCTCACAAAATCCTTTCAGATTAAACACAAGGTAGATCACTAAAGAAATCTGGCTGAAGACTCAAGCTCATGACATCAGCCAAACTCATAGCAGCCATGTGATGAAAGGCAGCACAACACTCTGTGATAAATGTGCAGACTTTCCAAGGCAGGATTAATAACTGCTTACCCAGACAACCTTCTGGAAGATGGACATGAGTGTGCAAAGACAAGTCAAATGGGGGAAAACCCTCCCCAAAACCCTCAGGAAATCCAACCCTGAAGCATCAAAACACTTGAGCTTCATATTCAGTTTGCTCTGTATCAGTTCTATTTTAAACCAGGCTGTGTGTTTGCATTAACAGCCAGGGTGCAAAACACAAAGAGGGTTGGAAAGAAGATCCAAGATAGCAGTTACTCTCCAGAACTACAAGACTGCTTCAGAAAATGCAGCAGTCTCCAAGAAAAGCTTTATGACTGGCACCAGCTACTTCCCTCCTGTAACAGGAGGCAGATAAAAAATAATAAATAGGCTTTCTCACTGGGTTCTGCTTTCTACAGGAATTCGTTTTGTCTTTCTTTGCTTTTGAGTATGGAACAGAACCATGACTGAACCTGCTTCAGAGTCCAAGGATGCAGAGGGTCACTGCCACCTGCAACCAAACTGTTCTGTGTTTTCTCATCTAAGAAAGGCTTGAGGAATTTAAAAATAACCCCCTTTTTGTCTTATCCGTACAAAGTTTTGTCTTTCAGCAAAAAACATTTTTACTAGCAGCAGCCAATCCATGAGACTGCTACATTTAGCATCAGCAGAGATGGAAACTGGCAGCACCAGGATTGTACAGCCCCTTCTTCTCGACACTAGAGACCAAAAAGGCTCTCAGTTACTAAACCCACACAGATTTCTTCATTCATGCCAAGACTCCCTTTCAGCACAGGATCACTCAAAGATTTCCATCTTGATAACATTTACTGATGAGAGCAACCTGCACTCTCCCAGCTGCCCTGATCTCACACAGCAGGCTGGGCTTTTGGACATGTACAAGATAAGTTGGTATTTGTAGGCATTATTTTGCTTTATCTGCCCTTTATTCTGCCTGCTCCCTTCCAACCCTTCCAAATGGATTTCTTCTTTTTAAAATCAACCCTAAACAGTTCAGATTTCTATCTTGTTTCTGAATGTGGAGCCAAACTTGCAATTGCCATCTGCAAAAGTTGAAACAATACTTCAAGCAAGGAATTGTCATTCATTTTTACCTGGCATTCCCAGACAGTCCATGATAATCCTGAGTTTTAAAAGAATTAGTAATACACTCATAAATCAACTCAAACTGCAAAGCAGGAAAACAAGTGAAGTTATGTTTTATCCTGCTTTTTTTTTTTTAAAGGATAAATTTATCCTTTAAAATGCTATTTCCAATGGATATGCTGCCAATGCTATTTCCTTGGATTTGAGATCTGGGCTGTCCACACCCTTGATGTGGAGTATTTTAGAAAGGGATGAAGAGCTCAGCACTGCATTTGAACCACCTGGAAAGGGGAGTTTATCCTGGAGGTGCTGAAAATTCTGGGCTGGAGGGGCAGCAGCAAGTGCCGCTGTCAGCAGTGCTGAATGCAGAAGTGCAAAATTAATTTTTATCTGAGACAAAGGCCAAGATATTCAGCTGTAGAAATGAGTCTCCCAATGTAAACTATTTCCATTTCAAGAGCAGCCTTACTCAATTAAAGCCTGCAGTATCAGCTTCAAGTGAAGAGATCAGACAGAGGTCCCCAAGCAATTACATGAAACAAAGTCACCCTTGCAGCAGCCTCTGTAATAAAACCAGGGCTCCACTTCACACTGTTTTATTCTCCAGAGATATTTGCTAACTAGGTTTCAAAAGGAATTCAACTTTTGCAATTCACAAGCCCAGATTAAGAAACCCAGTCCATAGGTCAAAGACACAATTACCTCCATTTCACATAAATCTCCTTCCCTCACAGAAAAGTTGACAACATTTTTCAAGAGCAAGTAAAAAGGATCACAGAACTGATGGATGAATATTTTCTCATTGTCTGCAACTCCTTTCCTAATTTGCCAGAAGATTAAATTTTCTGAAATTTAATATTATTACTTACTAAAAAAAACACCCAAACCAACCCAAACTGTGAAGAATGTACTTGTATATAGCCTGATGGAGGTAATGAAACTCAAATTGTTGCTTTGAAAAAATCTTTGTTGAAACCAATTTGAAAACCTCACTTTTTTTCATTTTCCAGTCTGAAATTCCTGGATTTTTCCTCTGTTGCTCTGTTCAGTGATACTTCCTACCTTCTGCAGTGGTCTAATGAAGTCCTTCAGCAGCTTTAGAGACTAAAAACCTGCAGTGACTTCAGTCTGCTCAGGTGGACTTTTACCTTATTCTCTGTAACAGATTTAAACCAAGTTTGTTGCCTTGTCTGCAGCCATACTCTACAATTCTTGCTGAATTTTACAGTCATCATCAATTTATCCACGGGCTTAATTTAAACACTCACACAGGTATAAATCACAAACACAGAAAATATAGCACTGCATGTGAAGTTGATCAATGTTTCTCTTAACACCTACTTGAACTCTTACCTAACTTGTTGTACATTGATGCAAAACTGTAATTTTTCCCTTTGCAGCACGGGAGCAAAGGGTTGAACTGGGCAACATCCCCCTTTACAACCTCATTTATTGGAATTAACATCTGCAACAGCACAGGCCAAATTTCAGTTCTACCTAAAAGAGATTTAACACTCTCCCTGGCCAGAAAAATCAACATTTTTCTTACAAACCACAACTATAAGCAAGCATGAAAAAGACAAGCTCCTCATCCAACTTTATTACTAGATCAACAGCTGAAATACTGGTAAACCTTTAAATCTGGAGGAGGCATCAAAAAAATCTGAAAGCTACAATAGCCTAATGTCAAAATCTATTTTTTCCTTTACCATTAATGCAATGGCAGTGCCTTTCTGTAGCCTTTCACACACAGTTCACAGTACAGCAAACCCATGGCTGGTGACAGTGATACTAACAGAGAAAGATCCACCAAGCAGGTTCAAAGCAAATGCAACATTTCATCCAGAAATCAAACTCCTGGGTGTGCACTGAGGAGAGACAAGGTGTAAACGCAACATCTTTATGTCCTGTGCTTTTATGGGGTCTGACAGATGGACCTAACGGAGCCTCTGAAGCACTGATGTGCTAAACAATAAAATATAGAATCAAAAGCCTCCACAAGCCAGCACTGCACTTGAACAATGTGTTTAAGAGCTATGGTTAAAGCAGCAGAAAATAGATGAATATTGTGAAGAGTGTGACTCACTCCTGAAGCTCAGATTTTTAGAGCATCTTACCTACCACTGATGGCACGGTGATAAGGGATGAGCACAAACACCCGTAAGGCAAGGCTGGAAATTGCTCTAAACATACCAGGAGCAAATATAATGGCTTCATGAAAAGCAACTCTACATTATCTGCTAGTTTATAAGCACAGTGTGCAAAAACAGGCCAAGAGCACGGTGTAACCACGGTTTAAAGAGCTCACTGCAAGGAAATGGCCATTTTCTGGGGAAACTAAAGGGAAAGAGAGAAAGGGAACTTGTTGGAGCAAGTATTGGCATTTTGATCAGCACTACTGCTCTTGGTAAGGATCAACAATCTCATCAAGGGACACGGCAGCCCAAAGCAGCAGTGTCTCACTACTGCTCTGGCAAAGAGCTTTGGCACCTCATCCTGCTGAAGAACTTCATCCTTGGCAGCAGCAGCTGGACCCTTTCCTCTGACAACCCTCCAGGGAAACTCGGGGAATTGTTTAGGAACAAGTTTGGGCTCTTGACGCTCCCAAATCCTCCTGCTCTTTAAAGCCACTGCAATGCTAAGTTCTGGGGTCAAGCTCCAAGGAATTGTTTGGCACTTGGATTCAGTGAGAAAGTAGTTGCTCCTGTGCATTAATGATGAAGAAAGAGGAGCATGGTCCCCCACAGATCAAATCAATCATCGACAGAAATCGGCTTCAGACACCTCTACATGTTAAAAGCCAGCGCTGTCTGCTGTATCTTACCTGTAACCTTGCCACACCTAAAACCCAACTGCTAAGCAGCAAACTGCATTTCAGGTGGTGTTTTTGGCCACAACAGCATCACTGAGTCAGATTTCTGACTGTAAGCAAAGCTTCTGGCTAAATGTAAGACACGCTGCTGTTGCCAAGGGGGTGGCAAGGGGAGCACTGTCCCTTTTGCTCTGCAGATGAGGACCTGCTTTGCCTGTTCCAGGTTTGCAGCTACAACAGAACTGTAGTAGGTGACAACATGGAGCAGGCAGTGCTGCAGAGTTCAGGCATCTTCCACCAAGTGACCCCCAAAGGTCTGTGTGTGACCAACACAGGTCATTTACCACTTCAGGTCTTAGAGAAAGATAAATGCTAAAACTACGACGGACCAAAATGCTTCAGATAATTTCCAACTTTTTTTTTTTAACGTTGTCAGGTTATATAATGACATGTCACACTGACAGCTGATGAAAACATTTACTGTTACTTTTTTAAGCAAGCTCAACTCATTAATTAATGATGCATCCAAACCAAAATAACTGACAGAAGCCTCCTGCCTCACCCAGTGTTATGTGACCTTTATTTATAAATGTACCACTTCCCCTTAGTTCAGAAAACATGTGAAGAGGGAGGCAAGAGGAATTGTTCCCCTAGTGCCAGATTCAGTCCTAAATAAGGCAAAGGGGTGTGTGGGTCTAACCAGAAGAGGTGGGCTTTGAACCCAGCATTCCCAGGAAGCCAGGAATAGTCTGGCAGTGGGAGTGAGAGATGGTAACACAAGCCCCATGAGCACCAAACAAAAAGCCTACTATGGTACAGGAAACCTCGAGATGTGCATACACAACCAGGAGTATTTAAGCACATATTCTGGGAAATGGACTGAAACAGTCATTCTCATTTCTTCTGTTCTACCAGTCAGTATCTGCTATGGTCCAGTGAACACCTGGGAACACCATCCTGATGCATTGAGGGCTAGAAGAGACATTGAGTGGAATTATGAATATCTCGGATGTATTCAGTTTGTGCCTGACATGACTTGGTTCAGCTGCAGCACTTTCAGATACCATTCCTATTACTCTGCCTACAAATAACTCGGAAATAGCTCTTTATTTGGAGTTACAGGGGGCTTAACTCTCTTGATAAAATACCATGTAAAAATCATTATCAAGTGTGACCCTTTTTGACACATTCACAAACCTAAGTGCTCTCACATCAAGATATTTCAACCTCGTATGTGCTATTCATGAAAACCCCCAGGGCTCTCAGACAGTCCTGTGTGTTTCATAGAGTTATAGCCATCAACAATTTTATTTTTTCAGTGTAGGAATGCATCAATGCACACCTGAAAGTGCAGACCAGCTTTGGGGGGCAGAAAGGATGTGCTGCCATTCCCACACAAGCCTTTACTGGCCCTCAATCAGCAGTATTTTTTCCCCTGACACTGTGGTGCCTGTTTTCCCCATCGAGAGAGCATCAATTTTACTGAGAGAATCAAGCAGAAAACAGAAAACACGACAATTGTAAAGACATTTTTAAGAGCTACCATTGCCACATTACAATTCGGCCTCCTGCAGGCCACTGACTCTGCAGCAGAGGCTGATTGCCTAAATAGATTCATTTATTTTAAAGGCAGCCAGCTTCCCACATGCCTCTGTATAAAATAGACTGTGATACTGCTTTTCCATTACCAACACCTCTGGCACATGCATTCAGAATTATTCCTCATTTATCCCCACTGCTATCTGTATTTTAGATCAAATATTCTATCACCTGCTGTTATTTTGGTTAATTAAAATGACCTTGGGAACGCAGACCAGCCACAAATACTTAATGCTACCCTGCTGATCCCTGAATCAGTGGAGTGACTGATCTATCAAAAGCAGATACCAACTTCATTAGCATCAACCTCCAACAATAGCACCTGAAATTCTGTAACAGCATCCAGTGATGTTTCTTAACTACTGTGACTTGTAAGATTAATATTTATTACTATTATTTCCCATCTTGGGTTTACAGATTTTACACTGTTCAGTTTAAACCCATAAAACCCACTTTAATCTCAAGGGGCTTTGATGCCATGCCTTAAAAATTTGCAGAGTTCGGAGAAGCATTTCTGATTTTAAGGATATACGAATAGCTATTGGTATTTGTACAGTTAATATAGAAACTGCTGCCACAGACTGCCCCCTCACCCCTCTCACTGCTTCTTGGCTGTTTTCTTACCTCCAGGAACTTCACTGATGGGCCTAGGGCTGACAGTGGGACAGGTTAAACTCAGCAGGCTGCAGTGGAAAGAGTTAAATGTTTCAGCTGGACCCTGTGAGATCTCCATGAGATCACAGCAAACCAGAACACCGTCACAATATTTGCAAAGAGAAGCCCGTGGCAATCATGTTTGTCAGCAACAGGATTGTTTGGTCCAAAGCAAATCATTTATCCTCAAATTCAATGGGAAACCCTGGAAATTTGCCAGGACTATTCATCACAAGTCGGAGCACACTCAAATAATTCCCAAAAAGACATTGCCAAACTCTAAAGGGCTACATCAAGAAATAAGTTCTGTGAGCGATTGTATTGCAGTAGAAGCCCTGCTCCTGTGTCAGGCCATCTGGGAGGAGTGGTTTGAATAAAATATTAGTGATTTGGGCATTGAAGCTAAAAAAAATTAAGGATGAGACTGGCTTTCTTGCCAGTGTGTTCTAGTAACAAAAAGAAGATTATATATACCTTTGTTACTTGAGAAATGCTCTAAAATTACTTTTTGCCTGGAAAATTCTGTTGGAAATGAACTCTATGCACAATACTTGTTATTGATAAACATTTTCACCTCAGAACGATGTTCAGGACTGGATGTACACGATCTAATCAAATCTGGAATAATTGTTCAGAAATAAACTTTCCAAAGAAACTATTTTGCTTTCACTCTCTGAAAATTGACTTGGTTAATTAATCATGAGGCTTTTAATGAGTGTTTATACTTCTCCAAGGGCAGGGCAGAGACTGAATATGACAGGATAGAAGTCTGCCCAAAAAGGCTGAGCTATTCAGCAAGGTAGCAAGCAAACATGAAGGCTCAGTTTCTGGGGCTATTTCACTGAATTTTAACAATAAGAGAAATATTTCAGAACGTTCCCAAGGGACCGTGTACCCCTTGGATTACGTACAAAGAACAAGTGACAGGATAAAACAAAAAACACAGATAGGGGTGGACACATATCAGCACCAGGGGAAAGTGAGTGTTTGTACCTCAAGGTGTTTATCTGTCACCAATCTTCCAGTGGGATTCAAAGAAAAACAGAAGTCTGAAGTATTCACTGCAGACTGGGGGCTTCCAATAGTTCCTTCCATATGGAAAAGCACTGAGAAAATCTGGAAGTGAGGGATAAAGAGCACACCACCAGTAATGGGAAAGCGGAGAAAACCCTGCTATGAAATAATGATCAAGGGGACTGCCCAGCTCCCACAGAATGTGTTTCTCTTGGGGTCTCCCTGCTGGGAAGAAATGCAGGGAGGACATGAAGCACCTGCTGAACCAGCATGAGTGAGAAAGGCTGCTGTGGTGCAGGAGATGAAGTTGGGAGGTGCTGCAGAAAGGAGAACGCGCGTGGGCTGGTGAGCCTGGAGCACATCTGGAAACAGCTCTGTGGTGGGGGAGAGGCCAGAGGAGAAGAGCCATGAGATGCTGGGATGGCTTTTGGGCTTATCCCCCCTCACCCAAGCCCTGTTTGCTGTTAGTTCAAGTCAGGCAGAGCAAACAATGAAGAGACATTTCCTGTAGGGAAGCCCCTCCGTGGCACTGCCCACCCCGTGTGCTGTGGGCAGCAGAGCCAGGTGAGAACTGAGCAGCCAGTTCATAATGAAACTGTCCTGTCACTCACTGGCACGTGTGAGCTGAAAACACCCAGCCCATCAAACCTGGTGTCTGACAGCTCGAGGATGCAGGATGTGCCTAGAATAGCAGCCTGTCTGCTCTGTGCATATGCTCATTTCTATCATGATCCCCCATTTTATTCCCTCTCCCCAGCAGGAAGCAGAACATTATGAATGGGGGCACAAAACACCATTGATGAGCTGCAATGTCACAAGGCTGAGGCCAAACAAACCGTGGGGTGAAACAAGCAGATAACGGGTCATGAACATTTTTATGCAGTTTGAAATATTACCCAGAATTTGCCCTTTGAGCCAGAGAGATCTCAGGCAGGTGGCAGGAGCGCTCTGTGCCATCCACTGCCTTCACACCCCCTCCAAGATGGAACTTTTTTCCTTGAAGAAAATCAAGTAATAACGAGTAGGAAGAATGATTGTAACATGAGGAAGCAAAACAGCAGGAGCAAACCTTGGGATTTTCTATTCCTGTGTTGCATAGAAGTGAAGCTTTTGTTAGCTGGGGATTCTGGTTCCAAAAAATGAAACATCACTGCCCCCTTCTGTAATCCAGGCCAGCTTTATCCTACCAAAAATGAGAGTGAAACACTGAGTAGTTACATACCAGCTGACACTGACATAATGAACTTGCCCAAAATTTTAAACAAACAAACAAACAAATTAGTTAATTTTTCTGTAATTATTTCCATGTTTCTATGAGTCTTCAAGAGCCTGGTAAATATCTAGCCCCAAAGAGAAAGAAATATTGAATAAATCCACTGGGATTTATTGATTCAACAGTTTGTGTGTGAGACACAATCATGTCCACATCTGAATTTATTAAAAAGCTGTCAGAAATCTCCAGCATTCATTGAACTGCCATCTGGGCCTCTTGTCTAAAATGAACTAAATTTTTCCCACAGTTTTAAAAGACATTATGTACACAGTTGATGTTAAGTTGCCCTATGCTCCAGGGAAAGTGGGAAATCACTGCCTGGATAACATTTCCAGAAGGAACCTGGAGGTGCTCATCCACACTGACTGCAAATGTTACCCTGCCAGCCCACGGTATCCTGACTTCGCCTGCCTCTTTGCAATGCTCAGAATTCCAGTGCATATTCAATCTGCTCTTGCTCAACCACTGTGTAAAGCAGCAATTCCCTCACTCTGCCCACATTGCCACGTCCTGCACACAAATTTCCCAGAACCTTTCCTATGACCTTTTCCATACAGAAACACCTCTGGGCACCCACTCCTGCTTTAAGCCTCCTCTTTTATGTGTTTGTTCTGCTATAACCAGCACACTCTCAAGGCTTGTGTCTCCTGAAAGCCAAAAAACCAAAAGTGAGCTCACCAAAACTGAAGGCTCTCTCATGCAAGTTTAAAATAGACTCGAAATCTAAAAATATTTCATTTATTGAACACAAGCAGCAGCCTTTAACTGCATAGGCTGAAACTCGGCATTGTGGATGTTCCTGCAGTGCCAAGGCTGGTTATTTCTTGGGGAGAAATCTGACCTGCTGGTGGGTTTGAAAAGATTTTACACATCTTTTGCCTTCCAATGGAAAGTTCACCTTCTCTCCTATGCTGCTGGAAAGGACATGTAACACTGAATCATTCACAGAATAGGTTGAATATGAAAAGGCAAGAGAAAGTAAACTTCATGTGCGCACAGCTGACCAGAAAGTGGAAAGAGCTCCTCCTCTTCTCGTGAGTATCCCTGTGGGAAAAGGTGCAAGCCAGCACCCTGTTGAATTATACACAAATGCAGATATCCTGCAGAACAGGGCAAGTTTCTAATTCTGCTGACTTGCCCTCTCCAGGCAGAGCATTCTTTATAGTGCTGCAGTGCGGTGAAGAGAAATCCCTATTAATGTTTATGAATTGCTAAGCCAAGACAGGGAAACCA
Source organism: Nicator chloris (assembly GCA_013400495.1). Classification (NCBI taxonomy): domain Eukaryota; kingdom Metazoa; phylum Chordata; class Aves; order Passeriformes; family Pycnonotidae; genus Nicator; species Nicator chloris. The sequence continues at coordinate 204,821 of WAAE01019691.1, read as the reverse complement.
TCTGAATTATGAGGTTCTTATACACAAAAATACAAGGAGTTATAGATTTCTTTTGCCACATTAAATAAACACACCAGGACTGCAAGAATCCCTGTTAAGAGCCATTCCTCATCCAGCCCTGCGAGCCAGAGCTGATTTATGCTGCAGGGAAGATAAACATTTAGGTCTGTTTTGAAAGCTGAGCCAGGGCCCTCACACTTTAATTGCTTTGAACTGCCCTATGATTTTTTATTTCATTTCAGTCCACAACAGTGACACGGAGAGGCACTGAAAGTATAACACAAATATAATTATCCTAGTGTCAGCCTGATTCAGTGGGCTGTGAGTAGCTCTGTTTCAGTCATTACTGCTGGCAAGGCCAGAGATACTGTAATTTTTACAAAAACAACTGTAGTCTGATTCTGGAAATGCTGCCAACCAAGTGTGTGCATCTCAGACCAGCAGCACTGGGGAAGGGATCAGGAGGCTGAGTGCTGCACTGGGACTGGGGACAACAGTGAACTGTGAGAGAAATAATGGTCAGGAAAGCAAAACTGGGACAGGAGTGGAGCGTGCATGAGGCATGAATGGCTCCCACCATGTGTGCCTGCAATGCCGGGCAATAAATGTTGATAAGAGCTCTTTCCAGCCCTACACAAGGTGGAGGGAGATAATTGATAATGGTGCCATCAGCTGGTGAAGAGGCACAGAGTCTTTTCTCCCCTTACAAAACCACAGACCGCAGCAAAGGAGCACACAGGGGCACACGCAGGCCCACTGACACACGAAGCTGCGTCCGTGCTGAGGAACCCACTGAACTCACTTCAACATTCACAGAACAAAACATCCAGGAGCGCAAAGCTCTTTACAACCCTGTTAAAAACAAAACACAACAAAACAAACCCCAAGCTATCTGCAATGCCTGAGAAAACATTTAGTGTTTAGACACCCAGTGTAAATTTGTGAAGGTGGTCTGCTTGGACTGACTGGGTGACTGCTATTAAAGTCTGCACTGGTTCTTGGCCAAGTTCCTGCTCACTCTCACTTTGACAACACACTCCTGAAGTCATTTTTCCTGGCTGTTTGCATAACACTGCAAGATGAGGACTACATCACAATGCAGTTTTCTCTGCAACCAGTGCTGCTGTTGATTTCACAAGGCAGCTGCTCCCAGCCACTGCTTCATTTGGGGCAAAGATTGAGCTCCCAGCTCTCTCTGTAACTGATGTGAGGTGATTTTAACACCTGAGAGTCCCCCAGTATAACCCAGTAGTCCCCCAGTATAATCCATCAGCTTTGAGATGCATTTCCCCCAACTTTTTGTGAAAGTGTCTCAGAAATCATTCCCTGTGTTCCACACTGTATCATTAGGGACCAGCAAGGGCTGGGCAACTTTCCTGCTGTGCAAAAATACAATCCCAGTAAAGTCAGCTGCTCCATCTGGGGAAGTATTGTGGCTCAGATGGGTTCCAGCAAGGAATGGCTTTTGCAATCCAGGAATGCCACCATCCCATGGCTCCCTGTGCAGTCAGGGTGTCCATGTGCTGACACAGTGCCTTGTCAAATATTAAAATTTTGATATGTTCAGGCCAAACTCACTTCTAGGTGAAGCAAACCTCGTATTTTTGAGCTGAAGAAATCCAGATCGTTTCATGTCACTATTTAAAAAAAGAATAGCCTTGACTTTATTTTAGTCTAAAACACAAATAAATCTGGAAATTGTGAAAGCTGCTGCAAAGCAGAATTGTTCTTTCTTCTGCCAACTACGATATCAAAGGCAGGCTGCCACAGATCACGGATCACTGAGCAGTTTTCTCTTCTTCCATAAATCCTTATCACACTGATCTTCGCACAAATACTGACTCTGATTCAGGAATGCACTTAAATATGTTCTTTTGAAGTCAGTATCACAGAGCTGAACCCCTCTGGAGAGGCAGAGCAGCGGGCTGGGGAGGTGTGAAGGGCAGGCACGGGGCTTTGTCAGCCCCACGAGCTCATTTCCCCTCCCAGAGGATTATGCAGAAAGGGCAGGTCAGGAATCCCCTGATTTAACAGCACTCACTGCCCTTCTTTTCCTGCACAGGACTGAGGTGCCTACAAAGATTTCAAAGCATTTGGCTCAGGATTCCTGCTCCCAGCTGGTTTAAAATGTTCTGACATCTGAGCAAATGGCTGATTGTTTTCCTGATTCGAGGGCCTTTGCTTCACACTATACATTGCAATGTAAACTTCTCGAGTCTGTACACATCCCTCAGGACTGATTCTGACCTGAGAGCTGCCTTGGTGTGCCCTGGCCCTGCCAGCATCATCAGAGACATGTGCCAAGTGTGAGCCACAAATACCCTTCCACAGACAGCTCATGCCAAATTCCACTCCTGAGGCTCAAATGGAGAACGGAGAAAAAAGAATTTTTTAACTGGAATAATTAGGACAGACACTGTTCCCATTTAAGTTCTACACTTGGAAGAGAAGGATGTTTGGGTTTTTGGATCAGCAGATCTTCCTAAAATGATGCTGATTGTTTTGACATAAAGTTGCACTGCCCATGTCAAGGTATTGTCATTTCTAAAGTTCAGCATGAAATCCCTGAAATTCATCAATTCATATTTTCCTTCCTGGGAAGCTTCTGGGAATGCTAAGTGCCATCATTTCTTTCTTAGAAGACGTTCCCATCCCCTGGATCCCAGTGAGAGGGTTGCCACCACAGCAGAACAGCAGGAGATGGCACTGCTCTATGAAGAGGGAGAAATCAAACAGAGATAGAGACATTTGGAGATGGGGAGGTTTCATGCTCGCTATCAGCAGCTGCTGAAATTCTTGCCATGAACTGTGACAGGAACATCGACAGTTTTGGTGTATAATTCCCACCATTCAGGCCAACTTGCAGCTAACTCATTTACGCTTTCTAAATATATCCCAAGTCAAGATACAAGCAGTATTGAAGTATTTTTGCTGGGTTCCTTTATGCATTCTTTGCATTGTGCTAAATAGGGCAGGGATAAGCAATGGAACAAAAGAAAAGATTATCTTTTATTTCACTAAAAAACACAAAGGCAGTGGATATTTGTGTGGATATTTGTGTCTAGAAAAATGCACAAATGCACTCTCAAATGGAAGAAATTGGATAAACAGAAGTTGTCATCAAGAAATGTCGATAGAAAATGATGTAGCCTGGGCTGTAACACCTATTTTTCAAAGAAAGAGCCACATTCAGTGCTTTCAATACTCAAAATCAATTCTCAGGAAGGGGGTTGTTTGTGTTTCTTCTGCCAATCTTTTGTAAAACCCCACAGCTAATCAGAGATTTCCAGAAAGTCCAGAAAAATCTTGTAAAAATTACTGATCATAAAAATTACTGATCATTAAAATCTAAGACAAATGTTTCACAGGTTCATGATATTTCCTTTTCTTTTTCACAGACGGCAAGACAGATGGATTTTCTGAAAAGCATTAAAACACTGCATCAATAGCTATCAAACCATTCCTACCAAAATAATTACTAAATTGACTTCCAAAATCATAGGTGAAGACTAAGCAGGGCTCAAGCACAGGAGCAGGCAACCAGCAGAGCATCTCCCACCATCCCAGCCACTCAAGAACCCTTTCTCTCCTCGCCTCATCTCTCCCTCCCAAGAGCAGGGGCTATTGCCACCCTGACCTCTTTTCTTCTCTGAAGCCTTGCACAAAGTAGAAAATACTGGAATGATCTCAAAATGCCAAGTATCTGCTTTTTTTTTTTTTTTTAAAAAAAGAGTAAGTTGATGAGAGTAGAGAATTCCAGTGTGTCACTTGATTATAAAATAAACCCAGCCATTAGCAGGAGGTTTTCTGAGGGCTTTCTGCTTGTGCTCACTTGAGCAAACTCTGAGCACTCCCTGTTAGAGCCACGACCCCGGGGCAATTTGTCCTTTTCCATGGAGCTGCCTCCATCCTTTTGCACTGCTGAACTCCAACCCTACACGAATGCCTGAGTCCCTTCAGCTGCCTCTGCTGGGCTGTGCCGCCACTGAAAAGCCAAGAGAGGCCAGATGCCCCCTGGCAGTTTTCACTTGACTGCAATTAGACAATTTTCAGTGCAGGGTGGGCAGTGGCCAACCAGCTGCTGGGTAAACAGCCTTGGGGATTGACAGCAGAACCTCGGTTAGTCTTGGAAAACACAGATTGGAAAAAAACCCCAAATAATCGCTCTGAATCACAGTAATTTCTATTGTCTGCCCTCAACAGAGAGATGATCTGTTTTATTTTTGTTCCGTTCCTTCAAAATTGCTCCAGGGAAGCCCTTCTGATGAAAATTTGAAAGTCCCTGGAAAGAATTCCAAATCCAGTGCACCTTTCAAGATGGGAAAGTTCTCTGTAAGAGTCCAATGGGAAAAGTTGGGGGAAAAGTTTTAAAAATCATTGAATGCTGAAAGCTTCTGAAACTTCTTTGTTTATATAAACTGGCATCTTGAAAGCCAGAAGAAGGAGTTGTGCTGGCCAGAAGTGAAGACAGAATCCTAATATTGCCTCAAATATTCACACAGAGAGATGGATAGAGCTGCACAGACATTGTTTTTATTTTAAAGGCTGCAGAGCACTCACAACATTTTCTGCAGGGAATTCCTCATCATTTGGATGCACTTCTGATAAATGGGTGACCGATGCTCCTTGGTTACTCTGTAACTGATATATTTGTGCAAACGAGTGGGTTTGTATGCTCTGTAAAAATATATGCCTAAAATACAGAACGGCAAAACCTGATTCCAAAGCACTGCTAAAAAGATGGCAAACAGAGTCCTCTAGTGGCCTGCGTTTGCCAGTAACAACAGTAAAAGCAGACAACGATTTAGGGGAGAAAGTGCATGATCTGAAACGTGACCTCACAAGAAATAAATCTTAGTCCAAAGCTAATACTAATCAGAGAAAATTTCCCCACGGACGTCCATGAAATACATCAGACTTTGGAAAAGATCACAGGATCACAGACATAGAAACAAGTGGGAAAAACACTTTACATAAACTTCTCAAGAAAACAAGGGGAGGATGAGGAAATTTTGCCAAAGTAGCTATTAAAGGAGCTAATGAAAACACGGCAAGAGTGTGGGGGGGAAAATGGGCTACTGGGGAAAGTAAACATGACACAGTGCACAGGGGTGCTGGCAGGGAGGCCTGCTTGCTGCCCACACCAAGTTCACAAGATTACAGCTCTTCACATAAAAAGAATGTCAATTATTTGGCACAGTAGGCAGGTGAAATAGCCATGCACGTGTGGGTGAAATAGGTATGTATGTGTCAGTGCCAGTTTTTTAGCTGTTTTTATTCAAAACAAGAATTCATCTTTCTGTAAAAAAAATTTAAAAGGATGGTCATGCACTCATTTTGCAGGAATCCTGAATAATAGCTCATGACTGCAATAAATTAATAAGATGAAGTTTTGTAAAATAACCATCTCTTTCTCTGAAGAGGTTAAAATAGTGCTATCAATAACAAGCAAATGGCAAGAGAGCATTCCTAAATTACACAGTGAATATCCTGACATCTGCTCCATGCACCCCAGGTCTTAAGCAATCCCTTGGCAAAGGCACATAACCAGCCCTAAAAACCTGGCCAACAGCAGCTTCTGAGGAAGGTCTGTGTGGTCCTCGTACCAGACAGTTCCCAGCACTGTCTTTAAAACCTTATCTCGGGGAAGCACTTGGAAAAATCTGTTCTCCCTTTAAAGAAGAACCTCATCACTCAGAGCTGTGGGGTCATCTGTCAGGACCATCAGCATCCCCCACTCCAGCATCTGCAGCTCCACCTCTGCAGAGTTAGAGCATGAAAAGTTAAGTTCCCCATGCAAAAATTCCAGGGTCAAACCTTGCCTGGCTCTATTTGCAGATGCATCTTCAAACTTCTACTCCTACACCTGATTTTTCCTCTCAGTGCTGGCCTGGCTTTTATCAGCTTTACTACTTGTAGTTCACACTCCTACCACAAAAGTGTTGCTTAATTTACACACAGACATAAAATAAAGTTTGAGACGATCCCATCTTTCATCCAGCAGGGAAAATGATTCCCTTTGAACAGGCTGTCAGCCTCAAACAGGGTAAGGGATTGGTGCAGAGTGCTCAAAGCAGTATTTGGTTTTGTATTCTGACATGGGCTTCCAAAACACCAAAAGCTGTTGTGCCTGAACCAATGCAGAGCTGCAAACTCAACAAGCCCATGGAGATACAACTTGGGAGGGAATTTCAATGTCCACCAGGCAAAGGTGTGCAATAAGCTGGGACAAAAAGTATCAGGAAACAAATCAATCCACCAGCTAACAAATGCAGGAATGCAAATTAATTTCCATAAGGGCTGTTTTTGCAGTGGCTGTGACCACCCCAGTGCCAAACATAGGCTCCTTTCCCTCCTAAATGGGAAAGGAGTTTGTGTTTGGAAGTACCAAATTCTGAATACTGTTGTGCTGCCACCACCATCACCTCCACAAGATCCCTGAGGGTCACAGTAAATTGTGATTATTCCCTCAGACTCAGTAAGAGAATTATTACCTGCAATGACAGCTTTTGGTGCAGCGTTGCAGAGGAACTCCTGCTCCTGGGGCAGCAGTGTCAGAGCAGGGGGCAGAGGAGAAAGTCTTTATTTACTGGTCTGCCAGGGCTACATGCAAAGAGCAAGACATGCCTTTTATGGCCTCTGAGTCCAGTGGAAACGATGGAGATCACAGAATGACGGAATGATTGAGGTTGTCAGGGATCTCTGGAGGTTACCTTGTCCAACCCCCTGCTCAAGCAGGGCCACCTGGAGCAGGTTACCCCAGAGGTGAGTGAAACTTACTTATGGCTGGAAAAATCACTGTAATTTCAGCCAGCATTGTTCACATTGGAAAGAAACCTCCATCAGTAACAGCCTCAATCTTTATTAGTAGCAACTGCTGTGCTGGACCTCAGCTTCACAAATAAAGGTGAGCAAGAAGGTAAAGACAGGACATTCTCTACAACCCTGCAGGGCCTCTGGCTACAGTCACTCAGTAAACATGACGCAGGTGCCAGTCACATTTCTACCCACATTTCCAACAACAGGGACAGATTTTATGTTCAGTTCTGCTGCTTTCCTACAGACAAGTCACGGCACTCCTCCCAACCATTAGCACACATTCCCTTCTTCTGAGGGGAATCGGGAAGGACAATAGGATCTTACAGCATACGGCCACTGCTCGGAGTAAGAAAAACAATGGATTTCTAGTTGTGACACTGAAGTGGCATGACTGGAAATGTCAAGTGTCTTTTACTCGCTGATGGCTATAAAGATACACTCAGGGCTCCAGGAAATCCGATTGCTATTTGTATTATCCAAACACGGTTATTTTCCAGCCAAAGTTTCTACAACTTCAGCTCCTGGTTGTGTAATCGCCTGCCTAATACTGCAAGTGCAGAGAAACCTTTTTGTTCGTCCTGCAATTCAAAGAACCTTTGTCTGCCCTGGTTATCTTTGCACATCTAGTCCCTGCCTCCCACAGTTCTGCCTGCTCTCAGTAGAGGCAGAAGGAGGTGACATCTCTCTCAGTCCCTGGACAAGCTGCCCCATAAGCATGATCCCTGAAAGTCCACTGATGACCCCATGGGTTCTTCCCCATGCCATATCCTAATCATTCTGAGGAAAGCAATGAGTTCTTCCATGTTCTTATGAGGTCTTCCCATAGTCTTAATTGAGACAGTGGGTATAATCCAAATGCAAGTCATAGCCATAACAATTTAATTAGAATTATTCAATCCAAAGAGCCAGAAGTGCTTAATTAAATAAACAGCTTGGTTTGTGAGCAGAGACACACTTCAGATCACTGCAGTCATGAAATTCTCACTGTGCAAAATTATGAGTTGCTGTTTGATAACAATCAATAGAAGAGACCATTGAATAAATACCTTCTGACTTGTTTTCCAAACCATCATATTGGTCCCAGTAGTTTGTCTGACAGACACAAATAATGATGCAATTGTGTTTCCAGTCTTGCTGTTATTGGTATCTAAATAACCCCTGACATGACTAGACAAAAAGAGGAGGCAGGCAGTCTGTCAAATCTCGCAGGTCATTGGCACTGTAACCTCGTGCAGGGCTGGGGCTGCCAGGGCTCCTGTCCTTGTCACTTGGGTTCACAGCACGGCCTTTTGGTCTGGGGTTCGGAGAAATACATGGATGTGTCCCACAGAGACTGCACTGCTGCACAGGGCCAAGGAGTGAAAATATCTAAAACATGGAATCATAGAATAGCCTGAGTTGGGAGGGACCCACAGGGATCATCAAAGTCCTGTTCTGGCCCCACTCAGAACAGCCCCAAGAATCCCACCCTCTGCCTGAGGGGTTGTCCAAATGCTTCTTGAAGCCAAGGTATGGAAAAGGAGAGGGATAAAAGATATGGAAAAATTCCATCATGCATTTACAGATTATTGCTAGAGATGGCAGGCTAGGAACCCAGAGCACATATTATAGACAGGGCATTGCAAATCTCTTACAGGTCTCAGTCAGATTACTGCCTTTGGTTATTCCTCCCCTGAGGTAAAACCGTCCCCCTTCACCTGCAGTAGCACCAGAACTTCCTTCCTATGGCTGGACTTAATTCTGAGCCCTTCAGAAATGTGCAGGTGACAGGAGATAAATGATCCTTTTCCTTGGCCTGGAACATTTTCAGTACATTTGGGATGAGGAAACACGGCACAAGACATGGAATTTCCATCTCCTGCTCTCTGGCCCCACAACTTACTTTCTGCCTTTACCCACGTTGTGCCTCAGCCTCCTTTGTGAGCCAGGCCGCCCCAAATACACCCCACACACGTGTGACATCTGTGGATATCCATAACACACACAGCAGCCACACAAAACCAAAAACCCTGGAGGAAATCTTCCTGGAGCCTCCTTCGCAGCTATTCACCCTGCGAGCAGCAGATGGCATCCCTATTGCCATTGCCGTGTGCTGCTACAGCGCTCACCCTGCTCGGCAGCTCCTGCTCACGTCCAGCCCCAAAGCCTGCACAAATCCTGCCCTTCCCCACCTCTCTTGGGTTTTTGGAGCTACCCATCCCTGCAGGGAACTGCCAGGGAAGCTCAGTCTGCCAATGATTCTGCTGTGGGCCGGGAGATTTTCACCCTTCTTGCCCTTCGCAATGCCAGCGACTCGCTGAGTTTGGTAAAATCCCTGCCCACGGTGAAAGTCTGGCTGTAAAATCCCAGTGGATGGACAGGCACTGCTGCTTCCTGGGCTGAACAAAGAGTGGGCAGAGGGAGAGGTTCACAGCCCTGTAAAAAAGGCTGCTTGCAACAAGAATTATCCCAAGCCCAGTGATTTCAGTACTGCAGGGCTTGGGGCTCGCTCACTTGGAATTTAACTGTATGATTTGTCAGCCCTTGCTTGGTAGGAACTTTGAACTCTGCTCTTTGGTGTCAATCTGTGCTGTTTTCTTCCTTTGAAAGAAGAAATGTGTCCTGTGTGAAATGTCTTTGCCTGGTAATAATTTTGGAGTGATGTTTTCCTGCAAAGAAAACAAGCAATTGTCTGCATATCCCATCCCCAGCTCTTCATGTGCTTCTCCTTGTGCAGTTGCTTACCCAAGCACAGAATAAAAGGGGAATAAAAGGGTTTGCTGTCTCTTCATACAAATGTACCTGGCAGAGAGAAGCAAATCCACTTCCTTGGGATTAGGACTCACATTTCATTATCTGCTTTGTGCCCCGCTTCTGCCAGGTGCTGACTGAGGTAAACTTTGTCCAACTCTGTTCAAATTCAGAAAGAACCAAAAAAATCCAACCTTTTCCTGCAGTTTCAGAGATATTTTCCAGTGTAATTATATCTATCATGGTTTTAGGCAGAACAAAACTGAGGAAACTCAGTTGTAACTTTGTCTGCACTGGCTGCCCTGTGTTGTGAAGCTCATGGCAAATAAAGCCTCCCTGCCACAGCATGGGAAGTTTGCTATAACCAGAAAAAAAAAACATCCAAGAGCAACAATATTTATTTTCCACACTCCATTAGCAGCCCAGAAGCAATTCAAGCATGTTACTAGAAACCGAACCCAGCTAATTAAAAATAATGTTCCAAAGCTCCATTGATGTGTTTTGCATCTGGAGCTGGCTTCTGCAAATAAACATACACAAAACCAAGGACAAATCACAATAAATCTAAGCAGACAGGTACAAGCAAATTGGTCTGTGGAAGTGACATGTCTCTCTGCTTAAATGTCTACCACAAATCCCAAGGAGACGTAGTAGGATTTAATCTAATTGGGTTTGCCACTTCCCTGCAGCTTAATGTGAGAATAACAGCAATTATATATGACTGTACTTAGCTCAGTACCAAAAATCCATTTATTAGGCTATTAGAAGCTATAGAAAGCTGGGGTTTGGGATCATTTGGATATGCTGGTTACACACTTGGCCTGCTAGTTGTTTTGTGGTTACAGTTTCCAAACTGCCACTGATGAGGTGGTGGTAGGAAAGCAGATGCAGTTAAGCACTTCAATGGATGGCATAGAAAGGTTTTCTTCTCACTTCAGGATCCATAATGGCACCTCAGAAGTTGGCTCAGTGCTCTGCAAATCTCAAAACATTCAGCAGGAGACTGAGAAACCAAGAGGCTGCTGAGGTTCAGAAATCTGTTGATCATAAAGCAAAGCACCTTTGCATGTGTGGGGCCCCACAGAGTTGGCACAGCACGGCACAGAGATGCGAAGAGAATTATGTTTAAGGCCAGCATTATGGGGCAACAGAGAGAAGAGCCTCTCGTTTTTTAGCATCCGAGAGGGTGCAATTAGCAAGAAATGCAAGAAAAGCCATTGGGCCATTCAAAAAAAATGTAGTCTTGTCACTCTCCTGCCTGTTTAGTCCGCAAGGGGAGCAGGTGACTGATAGGCTGCCCATAGAGCTCAGCACGGGGAAGCTGCACAGCCCTGTCCTCAAAGCCTTTGTCAGCTCACACAACCACAATAAAACCCTTCTTGCCAAACAGATGTTTGCAAATGAGGCTGTAAACCCTCACAATTTCATTTTTTTTCCTAAACCACGGTGAGTGCTGGAGTAAAGGTGGATGTTTTTTGAAGTCTGAAAATCTTCACCTGTAGTCACAGCTCTCCAGGGTTCACCCAGAGGGGCAAACCCCTAACAAATGGTTCCTTCAGCTCCCCCACACTCCAGTGGGGGCCTGCAGTGAGGGAGGATTTGGGGGCTCTCTATGACCTCTCAGACACCACTCACGAGGTATTGGGGCCGTATTCAACCTGCAGATTTGTTTTCAAAGCCAGCCTTACAACATGAGATCCTTACATTCAGCACCTGGAATTACGAAGGCTTGGTTTTGCTCCCAACAGAGTGACGACGTACCCATGGAGACAGCGGCTGTGAATGTCTAACTTTCCATCCAGAAACTTCCCAGTCTAACTTTCCTGGCAGCTGAGATGTTAACCTTGCACAGCAGTCTGGGCTACACATAATTTTAAAGAGATTTCTCTTTCCAGGGCTCAACTCTGATCCAAACAGACAACTATCACAAATTAACACACTTCCAATGAGCTCTGCTTGAATCAGACACCCCACTAATTACCTGCTGGAATTCAAAGAATGTTAGTTAAGGTCCCTGTCCAGCTGCTGCAAAATACTTCTCTGGGAAGTGAATAATTTTAAACCTAGTTATGGGCATTGTTTTTTGGGTAAAAGAACAGTGAACAGAAAGGATTGTTTAACCAAATCATCACCACAAACGTGGCGGCAACCTCTCTCCAAAGGTGGAGGCATCCTGAACCAGTCTGGTTTTCTGCTGCCTTCTTGCCTTAGGATTACTTTAAAAGGTTACAATTAACATAATTACCCAGACTGATGTCTGAAATGAATGGACAGGTCAAGTGAGCAGCTTTAGGACTGGCTGTGGCTTTGAAGTCCTTTTTGTTCCCACCCTTACAGGGATGGCAGTGGCATTAAGCACTTCAGTGGGGCAGGCAAGGCTGTGTTCCTCAGGAAGGTCCCTGTCTCCTTCAAGGGAAAGGCTCCAGGTGAAGTGGAAACGTTCCCAAATCAGCACAAAGGGCTGCTGAGGGCCAGGCACCACCTAGCTCCGAGGATGGGTGGGAAACACAGGAGAAAACTCCCAGTCTTCTGTAAAAAAGCTGGTAAAATCCTACTGGGAAACACAGGCTCTTGTTTATGCTTCTGTAGGTGTGATCTTACCTCTCCTCACGTGGCTCCCAAAGAAGCAGTGAAGAGGAACACACAGATGTCTTTTATGGTAGCAGAGTTCCTGGGATTCCCAAGTTCAAACACCTGAATGTGGTGGGTGCAGCTACCCTGGACAAAAAGTGGTTTTGACAATATTCACCTTGATCAGCCCAAGTCAAGGGCCAGTAAAATCCTACACCTTCTAAGAAACTCTTCAACCAAAAAGTTATGTTTAACATCTGATATCCTTCTGTGAGCAGGAGGGGGTGACCAAGCATTTCCCCCAGAAAACCTCTAAATTGTAGCTGAAATGGGGGTGCACTAAAACACCTCAGACTCCTCTGAAGACACATCCTGCAGCATTACACTTCGAGAGGCAGGAATTATCAGGATGGGATCTCAAATGGCTGCAGTTTATCACACCCCAGCAAATTCACTGCACCACACAACCTGATGGCACATGACAAAGTGTGACAACTGATCTGTATTGCTCAGGAAAGATTGTTGAGATGTGCTGAATATTTCCTAAACTGCTATCAGAAAACATATGTTTCCAAGGGGTAATGATACAGTGGGTCGGAATAACTCATAAAAATTATGAATGAAGTGTTCTCACCTTCATTTGACCTTTTTTACTTCTCCAGCAGACAGAGCTGAATGTGTGGCACACCAGAATGCATCTGAAGAAGAGACAGATGATAATAAGAAGCTGTTAAGAGCTGCTCACTCCGCTGGCTCTATTAGTTCAGCTTGCTTGCACAGAAAGAATTTCCACGTGTGAACATGAGCACAGATCAATAAAGGGAAATATCCAGGCTGGTCATTTCTCAGCCTGAACTCCTCCTAACAAGATGCACACACAGTCCAATGCCTTGTGGAAGGCTGGAGACAGGGGTTGTGCATGAGGAACCACAGAAATCACGGTGCTGTTCTCCCTGCACAGAGGGAGAACTCATTCCACCCTTGGAGAAGCTGGGAGCGCTCATTCCACCTTTGGCTGATGTCACAAAGGTATCTGAAAGCTTTAACTCTCATTTTCCTGTCTCCCACACCTACGGCCAAGGTCTGCTTGGCTACTCATCTTGTCAGAGATCATAAGAGATCCTACTTGCCTAAAAAATATGACTGCTTGACATGTTTTTTAAACCTCAAAAGGAGAGCAATATATTTCAAATGTCAAGAAGAGAGCAGTACCTGTGTGCCCTTGGAAACACATGCAGGGTGTAAAAACACAGTTTGGTCAACCAAAACAAAGCATCTCCTGTCCGTAAGAAAGTAATCCAGATTGGCAGGAATGGTTCCAATGCAATCAGCCTGCCCTAGGACAGGAGGAGTGCCTCAGTTTAAGGCTTCATAACCTGTCTCATCACGCCTCACATCTGTCAAATATTTCCCTCATCATCGCCTGTACTTGCTGAGTTTTCACCACATCCTGAGTGAGGCTGGGAATGCCTGGTGGTCTAAAGCCTTTGCCAGCTTTGGGAGCTGTTTATCCCTTACCTTTCAATGCTCTCTGGGTCGGGTACTCACGTGATTTGGTTTATCCCAGATAAAGCTCTCAATGCTATTTTCATTTCTGTAGATGTATCCAAGCCCAGCCAGAGGAGTTATCTCCAGTGGTCACTGGGATTCCCAGCTTTGTAGTGCCCATGGCATTCTCTTAACTTTGCCATTAAGGCCCAGGGAGTTTTTCAGGGCATGGATTTTCTGAGGCATTTAACATTCTCCTTGTCTTCCTCTGCATCACCTGCCTCACTCTCCTGCCAAGGCCTGGGGCATGATGGGCATGAGGAATGTGCAGCATTTTGTCACTGAGGAAGGAGGTTTCACACGCTCTGCTAAACAATCCCAACAGATGCTGCTATGAAGGCTGAAAGGTGATTTTCACACGGCTCGAGATTTCCTCGCAGTTCAGCCTCTGGTCTCCAGACACAGCCAGGGCTGTGCACAAACCCTTGGAAAGGATTTGTGTCCACACTGGGAGATCTCAGAGGGAGTCACGAGGGGGAATTGCATTTGGGGAGGTGGGGGATACCCAGAGCAGGCACCCCAGGAACGAGGTTGGGCGTGGGGGAAGAGCTGAGTGAGTGCTGAGCTGGGGACAAGGGCTCTTCTGGGAGGGCTCAGCCAGATGTGCCACACCCATCTCCCTCTGCTTCCGGGCTTGGTCTTTACCACCTCGAAGCATCAGGGAGGAGGCAGCAAACAGCATTAAGGACATCTGTCATCTAACTGAAGCCATGCACAGGAGCCTGCACTGCAAGTACGCTGCAGAAGTGCTAAACCACTGCAGATATTAGAAAGGCACGAGGTAAAAAGGAGGGGATTGCAAGCTGGAGTGAGCGAGCATCAAACACAAAGGAAGTTGTAATGAGAGCAGGAGTGTGAAGAGTGACAATTCAGCATGGGAAAGATAAAGATGGAACAAGAATGGGATCAAGAGAGAGCGCACAGAAAGGATGGGGAGGAAGAAAAATTTGAAATGGAAACGATGAAAATGGAATATGATTTCCAGAGGGAAAGAATAAGGGTGAATGAGGGTCCTACTGGGTCAGCCCATGCATATTTAGTCAGTTATAATAAGGTAAAATTGCTTCCTCATTACAAAGAAGGGAATGATGTTGATATGTTTTTGCAGTCTTTTAAAAAACTGTACAGAACTTATAATTGGTGAGAGGAGGCATGGGCAGCACAGTTCAGCCCCTGTGCCATGGGAAAGCCCTGGAGGCCTGTGCCAGGCTGGTTGATAATGACTGCCCTGACTATCAAATTGTGCACACAGCCTTCCTGAGAAGGTATGGGCTTGACCCCAGAGACCTGCAGGGTTACACTTGGGTCTCCAAGGAAAGGATCTGATAACTCCTTTCCTGAATTGGTTGTAGAAATGACAAATTTATTTAACAGGTGGATAGAAGGTGAAAAGATATCTGTATCTGGGTTTTTTCCTTTTTTTTTAAATGATAAAATTATCTTGAGGAGCAGCTTCTAGAAGATGTTCTGAAGGATTTGGGAGCCCACTAGACAGAAAATCCTTCTATTAAAATTTTCAGCCTATTAATCAAAGCAATGTTTTCATGAGAAAAGTAATGGGAATCCTACCCACTTCCACAAAGTCTTGCCCCTTCTTTCAGAAACAACCAGAAATAGACAACAAAGTACACAACTTCCAGAATTTTATAAGCCACAATCTATTACTTCAATAACATAATAACCTAAATCTCATTATATTTCATATGCAGAGACCACAGATATGCCATGGAGTGTGACAGAGGAGATCAGTTCTTGTGCTTAATTCAGCACTGTAAAGAGTTTTACAGGAGGCAGTTCAGGTGAAGTTTTTGAAAAGACCCTTAGTGGAAGTGCTGACACCAGGCTGTGTTTCCAGAGGTGGCTGGCTCCTTCCTCCTGGAAAGCATTACCCACAATGCATCCATATTCCAGCCTGGATTTCCATTTCAAACAAAGAGGGAAGGACTGGAAAGTGGCTGCAATAGGAGACAGATGTTCTTCTTTGCTTTCTGAAATATTTACTACTTGTAATGAGTCTGTAAAATTCAACGTTGACGCAGCTACTGCATTCCCAAATTCCTTCCAGACTCTTGACTCAATCTCCTCTCTGCCTGGCAGTATCCTGCTGCTTCCTCTCCCACTTCCCCCTGCACCTTTCCCTGCAGCTCCAGGGGCAGCACATCCCCTTTAACAGCACAGCAGCTCTGAGGTGTTTCGCACCAGGCTCTGCAGCCAAGGCTGGAATGAAAAATTTGCTGTCTTCAATGTAATTTTCTCTTGATCGTTTATCCTTTCTCTTTTTTACTCACCCATTTTCTCGTTTACTTCCTAACACCCTGAACAGAATATCCATTCTACGTTTTACTTGCCTCTGACCATTTTATCTGCAAATTCCCCCTGAACCTGCCTGTGTGTACAACCCCCTTACTTCCAGCATCATTTGGGCTTTCATTTCATTGGCTTTTAATTATCTGGATAGGTTTTGGCATGGATAATGTCCTGCATTTTGAGGTGAGAAGAAAATAGTGTTTCTTTCCCTCTGAACTCCTGCTTCTCTCTTAATTGTTGTGTAAAAGCCCTATATCATCTATATGGATTTCAGTGGAAGAGTTACCACCACCTCCTCACATCTTATTTCCCTCTTTCTACAGAGATCACATCCAGACAGGGGCTTCACTGAGGGGCTTCACTGACATCAAAGGGAGCAGATTTTGGTCTAAAGGCATTTCTTGAACATTTCCCTCCAGTTCCCACACTTGCATGTGCTCTACCCTATTTCCCATATGTGCCAGTGTGAAAACAGCTGTGGGTCTCTTTAGGAGGGCCACTGCCATTATTTCTGTCACCTTTCATGGAGTATTTGCCTGAAGACCCCAAAGTACTTCAGAGAGAAGGCAGTGAGAGAGAACCATGTTTACCCTTGATGAACAGGGAAATGGAGGCACAAAGTGATTCGCTCCAAGTCACACAGCTCAGAAAAGTCCCACAAACTTGTCATGCAAATGCTTTATCTTTGATGCAGAACTTAATCTTGAATTCCCGCATCCTATCTCAGCCCTGACAGAGAGAAAAATCCTTCAGAGAAACAGTGCAAGCTCCTGGCCTGTCCAGCATAGTGGACCAGTGTTCTGGCTGGTACCAGCTCAGCAGCTGCTCCTAATGGATCATTTATCCCCAGCTGAACAACTCCAAGCTAAAAGAATTTTGCATGTGCACTTTGTTGAGCTCAGACCAGCTTGCAGAACACACCCAGGGAAAGCACGTGCTGGATTTAAAGTGAAGTTCAGGTGCTCCTGTGGTTTGGGGGTGAGCATTAGAGCTCCACATAACAAATAGGGGGTTATTTTAATCTTCTATAACTGCGTGAGATTCAGATTTTAATTGGCTTCTTCCCTCCTGAACTCATCTCATAAAGCGTGTTAGGTATATCTGCTGAGTAAATAGGAGACAATAATATGTTTAAATGTCTGTCTGGAGAGTTTCTTCCACCCAGAGCTGAAAATCGATACAGCTCAGAGAGACATCTCTTGTTAATATAACTTTTCCTTTCAGCATGTTCCTAACATGTTTAATATTTTTCAGTGTTATTTTGCTGGCACTGAAAGCCCAACCCGTGTCGCCAGATCCCTGCACTGGGACTCCAGGGATGTGTATTCCACTCTCGAAGCCGTTTTTAACATCTTGGACAAGTAAGTACAGCTCTCCAGGCCCTTATATCCATTCCCAGCCATTCCCTTTTGGGCCTCGTTCCCGTAAAGATGTGTGCATGCATTTGATTGTATAAACTGGGAAGGTATTTAGTGACTGGGAGCAGTCCAGTGACTTAAAGTTACTGTTAAATGCAGCACCCGAATCTTTGTAAGACACGGCTTTGAATTGTGCACTCTCAGATTGTGCTGAATGGGGATAATAAAATGTGAAGCTTTCAAAGACAACCTACCTGTAGCACCCCCCCCCAAAAAAAAGCCATTTCTGGTGCTCTTGTCTGGCCTCAAAGTCAGATTTCAGGCTTGGGGTTGAGCAGGGAGGACGTTTCAGGTGAATTGCATCTGTCCCTGGGCTCTTACAAATAGCCTGGATTTGCCCCTCTGGACTGAATACTGTCAGCCTGAAAATAAACGTTGGAAAAACACTCTCCATTTCCTGCCCAAATCAGCCTATAAATAACCTGTGCAGCCCAAAGTGGCCCTGATCCCACCTCAGGAATAGCTGCTGTGGTGCAGCAGTGACAACAACAAAGAGAGGGGAATTGGTTAAGTACTTTGGGGGTTAAAATCCATGCCCTGCACAGTAAATTTTATGGGCGAGAGTGAGTCTTCTATAGTCTCATTTATTATTGCAAAAATGATTGGAGCTGGGGACCATGACACTATTACCTGTTACTGCAGATTTATTGAAAATTAGCAATTCCATTTATATCTATGAGATTTCAGGGATTATTCTGTGATAGACTGGCAAACCGATAGATTTATAACGCTGGCGAATCCAGTTGTACCAACTAATAGAGCCAGTGAGAAAATTTAGAGGTTTGTACTCCTAAAGGAGTTAACCTTTGGATAAAGAAACATTTTTCAAGTAGCATCTGAGAAATTATTGGATTCATAAATTCTCGCTGCTGCACCACGAAAAATATTCATTTCCTGGAGTTTATATTTTTGTTCAGAAAAGATGCAGAAGGCAAAATTTCATCCAAAACTATTTCACTCCACTCAGAGCCCTGCTCTAATTGCTGCTGTACCTTGTGTTAACCCTTTGGCATTTATCAGCAGGGTTTGCCTGGCTGACCCCGAGGAAATTTTCAAGATACGAATCTCCTAAATTCATTAACATTGTATTGACTTGAGTGAATCTGATTTTACTTTAATTTTGATTTTTGTGTACTCACTGGACTTTTAAAAAATTGACCTAAACCTGCAAAGGTATTAAATTCCTGTCAGGATGTTGGGAGTTCTTTAGGGTGTGTTTTTTGTTGTTCACTTTTTAAGAAGTGAGCTCTCTGACTGTGGATGAGCTTGTGTAACTCAGCTTTCACTTTTGCATGGCTGTTTTAGTATTGATTATTGCAAAAACTGGAGAAGTGGCAAACAAATCTGCAATTTATCTACGAATATATGAGAAAAACCTAATGGGGCCCCAGCTCCTTGGTAATGTGAGAACAGTGATCGTTGTATTCCTACAGAATGCAATTCAAATCCATCACCCAATAATCCAGATCGCCCAGGATGCCGTTTCTTATCCCATTCAATATTCCCCAATCCCTGTCGTTCAGGCCTGTTAAGGAGGTGGCTGGGCCTCATTCAAAACTCAGCCTTGCTGAGGGAAAACATGATGACTTCCTTGGGCCTACCCCAATTTCTCCTAAGAGAGCAGAGGTAAGGAACAGTTTCACTGATTTCAGCAAGGAAGTTGGAAGAATTCAGGCTTGGACACTGGACTGTGAAGATTCATTTTGGCTCTTACTAACTTATGGCTGTTTTGGTCCAAATTACATATACAGATAAACAGATTTTTAAAATTACTTTTTAAAATCATTCAAGGGTTTATAAATCATAAAAGCTGCAGGTGCTAAGGTCTGAAAAGGAAATAAATGTTGAATTTCAGTTAAAGTAATCCAGAGTACTCCCACTTTAAAGGGGATGAAGAATGACAAGTGTTTGTAATAAGGACCACATCCTCACCCCTGTGGCATCAACTGAGTTTGGTTATTAACTTTGGAAAGAGGCAAAATCCTTTATCTGAGAATCTCTAAGGAAAAAAGGCCCTGGAATTACCCCATCATTTCACAATCAATAAGGCAAAAGTGGAGCGTGCAAAGAATGACGATTCCATCCCTCTGTTATAACACTGCACCTGTAACTTGGGAATAGGGCAGTTCTCAGTGTCCAGTGTTTCACAGCAGCCACAAACCAAGTTTAAAATGCCCAACAGTATTTTTATTTCTGTTTATATTGAATATAAACTTATGGATGAGATATTGCCAGCTACAATTGAAAAAAACAAAACAAAACAAAACAAAAAACACCAACCCAAAAACCTGAACAAGAATATTCTCTTTCTGTGTTCTACTATAAAGTTTGTGCTGGCTTTTGACCCAGGACAAACCAGCACAGATCCATCAAAGGCTGAGCTATCACAATTTACATGTTTTCAGAATCTAGCCCAGAATTCTCCAACTTCTGATTACTGTGGTAAAATATCCCAACTTTGCTGAATTCCTTAGTGCAGAACCAAATATAAGAACCGGACATGGAGCTACATTTACATACAAGACTTGGTCCAAATCTGGACTTTTGTCTCCTTGCAGTATAAAGGAACTGTACTTCAAAGGTTGTGGATCATTTTACAACAGCAGTGACTCTTGTTTAAGCACAAGAAAATATCCGTGATTATAACAGAAAGATTATTCCTGGTGCTTTTTTTGCAAACCCGTTTTTGCATCTCTGCCCTTCTAAGGACCAAACACAACTTCTCTGGTGGATGAATTCATGGCTTTCAGAACCATTCTCCTAAGGAGGCCCAGCGGATGTCAAGAGGCAGGAATTGTGCAAGAATGATGCAAGGCAACCAGGGAGAAGTTGCTGAACTAAATAGAAAACATTTATTCCCCCCCCACAGCTGCTGAATTCCCCCAGGAATATTTTTCTTTATGTTATTAAAGGAAGCTCGATCATGTCATGATTTTTTTTTTTTGCTATAATAATAATCAGTGCATCAGTACTTCAGACTATTATGAGGGGAAGTATTTTAGCCCAGAGACAGGCAATAAAAAGGAACGTGAACAAATAATGAGTAAGAGAGCAAGAAGGCAGGCTGCATTCTTCATGTGAACAAAGTTGTTCCAGAAAAGCTGGGAATGAGAGGTTGCTATTTCCAACTGAGAGTCAACTGAAAGTTAATGGGGACATCACTAAAGATCACGGACAAATGGGCACTGTACTTTTAATGAATATTTTATTCGTGTCACCTTTAAATTAGTTAAATTTGATAGGATGATAATGTAATGCAAAATGGCTTCCTCCCCAGACCATTTTAGGTGGAGGGTAGATCAGAATTTAATTTTAGGCTAATGCCAGGTCAAAATTAAATTTTAAAAAAATTATGGCTGGAAAGTAATAAATCCAAAGTGACCAATGGAAGAAATATTAAGTTAATGAGATGTGCAAGCCATTTAGAAAAGCACAGATATTTTATATGACATATATTTTTCTTAGCTGGAAACAAGCCATTTTAATACCCGGTGATAGGGATGAAAATTGGGAAAGGAGCAGGGGGGACTCTTGAAGTTATTGCTATCAGGTCTTGAAAAAATTATGAAGATAAATGCAAAAAGCTCATGGTGGGGGTACTCACCATTTCATCAGCAAGCTTGGTAACAACTGAAAAGCCCTAAATTCCCCCTTAGGTATTTAAATGTGTGTTCTGCTGCTCAGGGTGTTGTCACTCACATGCCAAGGAAAGGGTTTCCAAACTGGGTTCGGCAGCTGCCCTGAAACCATGAAGCTGGGATCAGGCAGCCTCAGCCCTCTCCTTTCTCTGCTCCATCCTGAGCTGGCACACACAAACAGCCAGGACATGCACGGCATCTCAGAATTTACATCTGCTCTTACCCAGCCTCAGCAGTCACATGGACACTGCGCTTCCCCTCCTTCCTCAAAAAGGAATGAAAAGGCACACCCAGAGACCAGGTCAAAAAGAGTTATTATAGCAGATGTTTCTGAAGTTCAGCTATCAGAAAGTTCATCATCATATGTACAAAGCAACAAGTAAAAAATGGCAAATCATGTAAAGCCACAGCAGAAGCTGTGAGGGGGAAGTCAGTAAGAGGAATGTGCTCCTCTGAAACGAGGTCTGAGTGAACGGGAGTGTGGAAACCAAGCTCCTGGGACAGGAGGAAACTCATTTCACACAAAGACATTAAACTGCATCGTGATGTGAAACCACAGAGCGTAATGGTTCCCTTGCACTAAAGCTTTGGGTTTGTGACTATTGTCACAAACAAAAAATCCACCCAGGGAGTTTCACAAATTGAGTAAATCACCTGATTCCAAGTTATTTCTGGATACTCTGCTGGCGGCACTGCAGCTGACTAATCCAACCATGTCTGCTACTTTTCAATGTGAATCTGCTGCATTAGCCATGCCACCAGAGCTGTGACACTGGGCTAATGGACTGGAGCCTCCCCGGAGCCCCCTCCAGATCA
Organism: Nicator chloris; assembly: GCA_013400495.1. Taxonomy (NCBI): domain Eukaryota; kingdom Metazoa; phylum Chordata; class Aves; order Passeriformes; family Pycnonotidae; genus Nicator; species Nicator chloris. Next base: position 182,974 of record WAAE01019691.1, on the reverse strand, counting down.
TTTGCAAATTGAACCAATAGAAAAGAGTGTCTTCCCACCCATCAAGCAGCATGTGAAGTTATTGCGATGCTTCAGCAGCCACTGTGGCAAATTCTGGGTGGAATTTCAGGTGTGGGTGTTATTTGATAAAACCTAAAGTGAAAATGGGCACATGGATGGACATGGCTTTCCCATCTCCACAGAGCAGTGAGAGGAGGTGTCAGAGCCCAGCAGGAGCCAAGGCATTATTGCAGTTTGCTCTCCTCACTGTACAGCTCACTGATAAGCTGCAATGGTCATCAGGACTATTGATTTACTTTTTGAAGGGGGGTGTGTGAATGCTGGCTTTAAGCAATCTCTTCTCAAGGCTCAGTTTGATAATCCTTTTCAAGCTTTTATTTAAACTCTCTAAGAGAAAAAAGCAAGAATGAATTAGAAACTGGAAGAACACAAAGAAGCTTGAAAGAGAAGATCAATAACTCCCATGCAGAGCAATAAACAAACTGGAACAATTACAGTGAGAGACGGTTATTGATCAATATCAGGAGCAGCTCATATAGCAGCACCTCTGTTTATACCAGACCTCAATTATATTCTTACTTGCTCATAATAATATAACTGCATTCTACAACTTTTATCACCAGGGAAATTTTAATTCCCTTTTATTAGTGAATAATAACCATATGTTTCCAGGCAGTGGTGGCTATCAGCACATTTCCATATCAGCCAGTCCCCACTGTCCCTGTGGAGCTGGAACCTCTCCCACAGCCTGGAAAGCTGAGCTGCAGAAAGGTGAACTGACCCCCTGAGGCCAAGGGCAGGGGCAGAACGGGGGAGATCTGAGCTCTGGGGACTCAGTTTTCTGGCAATAATAGTCCCTGGGGAGCTCCACAGCAGGAGGAGACTTTTTCAGCCAATAGCAAAAATCATCACCTGTAAGTCAAGACAATGAAACACCAAGTAAACATCAGCTCAGCAGAAGTGTCCCCTGAACAGAGCCACCTGCCTGACCTTGGGACTGAAAGAGATTCCAGCCCCTCCTGCCAGTGCCAGCACTGCCTTGTGCAAACAGCTGAGGTGTGTCATTCTCACTGAGCCAGGGCATTCTCTCCACTCCCCTCACATGCTCTAGCCTGGTCTGTAAAAACTCTCACGCGCTCAGATTTTGTTCAATTACACGAGTCAGAGTAAAATTTAAGTTTCTGCTGGTTGGAACTTTGTGGTTTGGACTTAATGAGATGTATCAGCACCAACACAGCTTTCCCTTCTTGGGAAATGCCTCCCTCATAGATGTCTAAGGTAAGTGGGTTTTAATTCAAGGTATCCGTGTCAATCCTCCAGCCTGTCTCCATAAAATCTGACATATAAGAGAACTTGCTAAAGAATAATGAGCTGAAGTCTGTCCTCTTCAAAAGTTTCTTTACTCAAGTAAGCTCACCTTTAAAATACAATCAAAACTCCCAGAACCCTATCCACAAATCATATTGAAAATTGAAAGGGTGAAGAACTAGGTCCAGCTGAAATAAATTTGAAAACCGAAGTTGACAAGAAGTAAAATAATTTATGATAAACTTTTTTTCCCCAGAGTTTAAATGATACCACTTTAATTAAAAACTGTCCTTTTAATAAACTTCTCCATAAATATTGGTGAAAGGATCTATAGCCAAGAGATTGTCCATAAAGTTTCAATTTGAAAAAACATGTAGATTTTCATTTTACTGTCAACAATTTCAACAGCAGAAATTTCCTGGAGCATCCTGAGAAAAGCCCTGAAGTTGATTCCATGTCCTGTTTCTGTTGGGTTGTATGACAAGCTTTACCTTTTAAGCATCCACTGTGCCTTTCCACTTTAGTTTTTATTCTGATCCAGCCCTCTGCTGTCTTGACATTCAGGTGTTCTTCAAAGATCTGTCCCTGATTTCCTTGTAATCCTTACACAAAATGGACAATATGCTAAGGAAAACTGCCTTGCAAAGTTGCCAAAAGAGCAATTCCAATCTAATTAGGAGTTCGTAGTGCTTCAGTGAAAGCAGCACAAACACTGTTAATATTCACTGCAGCTGCTTTGTCAATAACTCCCAGTGAATCCTCCAATTTATAAGAAAAATCAGGGAACTATTGGATTCTATGACACTGATAGATCTATCAGTATTCATTGCCTCCATCCTCTGCAACACGAGGCACAAATGCCAATAACTCTAACAGTCCCTTAAATGCTGAAGGATCATTATTAAAGTGTGCTTGGCATCCCTGGTCATTAATTATAATCTTGTGCACATATGCAGTGTGATTGCAGGAAATAATCAGCTTTGTCTGCCAAATTGGCAACATTTAGAAACTAATTTGTTATGACATACCATCAAAGATATTTAAACAACAAACCCAAAGCTCTGCTGCACCGCGCACACTGTTAAAATATCAGATCACATCATTAAAAAATAGTTAACATATCCGAGGGGAGGTAATATTTATCCTTGAACCCTGGTTCAAGTGGAATTTCCAGAAAGAACAGTTATATCCCTTCTCCCTCGCAGTTCGCAGGAGAGGGAACTCTCTGCAGAGTGACGGGCGGGCGGGGGGAGGGAATGGCTGGGGTTACACGGCAGACCCGCTGTCAGTCAGGAGCTATTAAACAGCCATTGAATAAATGTTTGCCAAGAGCAACGCTTGCCCGGGATTACCGCACTATCCAGGATGCCTGCAGATTCCTTGAGAGCCTTCAAACTCATATTTATCTGTCCCATTTCTCTTGCAGCCCCTGTTGGCACTCTCAGCCCCTGCTTTGGCAGCGGCAGGGTGCGAGCACCTGCAGCCCCTGCAGCCTTGCAGCCGGCGCTGAAGGAAAGGCAGTGCTGCGGGGCGGGCTCGGCCCCAGCTCTGCCAGGACAGCCCAAGTGGAGCTGAGCTCCCAGCAAACTCCTGTGGCCTTCCCCCAGCCTGAATTCCTGCTCACGGGACAGCAGTTCATTCCTTGGTTCCTTCAGATTGCCCCGAACAACGGCAGTCCCTGCAGACCGCCGGAGGGAACAGAGGGACTCCCATGAAATCCCGTCGTGCTGCTGTCTCTGCAGAGATTTCAAAGAATCTTTGTCTTTGAAGGATGCAAATCCCACAGTTTGGACTTTTCCTTCTGGGCAGCACAGGTCCTCTGAGGAGGACCAGAGCTACACTGCAGATTTTCTGCCCCAGGCAGAGCCCAAGCTTTGGTATTTGAGCTGTGGACTGGGACAAGAGCAACACGGATGCTGCAGGACTTAGGCTGATCCTGGGAAAGGGCTAACCCTGGGAAAGGGTTAATCCTGGAAAAGGGTTAGTCTTGGGAAAGGGCTAGGCTGTGCAACAGGTTTGCACCAGGGAGGTGACAGACCCCGGGCACCCTCGTGTCTGTCAGGGGTGAGCTCTGAATCCGTGCATTGAAACTTCCAAGGCTCCGGATCGGGAGCTTGCAATGGAATGTAGGAGACCATGGAATATTCAAGGGCTTGCCAGGCTCACACGGATATCAGAGGGTGCACGAGGCTTATTGTATTACGTGCATACGTAAGGGGATTTCTTTTCTCACATCTATGGTCAGAGTATTAAAATATGCATCAAAATAAAACCAGAAATTCAATATTGAGCTACGCTTTCATCCAAGAAACAAAACTCCCCCCTTTTTCTTTTTTTTTTACATAAATGAGCAGAATGATTTTAAAATGGCAAATCGCTTGTGTAACATATTTTAAAGGAAAAAATTGTTTCTAAATTGACATATGGCTCTAGCTTTTATTGAGAGCCGAATATGATGCTTTTCTCTAGAGTAAGAAGTGAACTTGCAAATTTTTCTGCAGTCTTCTCTGATACTTTTTCCTCCACATTCTGCATCCTTCGGTGAATCTTTTTTTATTGTTTATGTGCCCACCTGTAGCAGGAGTTCATCGGCCGAGTTAAAGCTGAGGATGGAGAACCCAAGGAGAAGAGACAAGTGCAAAGACTTAACCACGGGATTGCTGCTCCATTCTTACAGTAATGACTGTTTGCTCTGGCAAACAGGACTTCAACAGAATATTTTGTTTCATTTTTGTGATAATTTCTTATTCTTTTCCCACGTTTTCTCAGAATCCAGCATTCCATATTATTGGAACAGCAGTTATGAAATCACAGTTTTGTGCAAATCCATTTCCCCAGATTCTCAATTGCTGTCACCAGCCACTGAACCAACAATAATATCTTTTCTTTCCTGGAGTATTTTGTAGCTTGTAACTTATTTAATAAAAAAGTCCTTTAAAATGCTTGAAAAGAACCAACATCTTTTTCATAACATAATTAATGTTACATTTCCTGACACAGCGTTTTGAAATCTATGGGTTCCAAGGATACTTCTGGAAATAGGAGGTAATAAAATGGTCTCAAATCCATTGTCATGGAAAGATAAACTGTATCAAAAAGTATTTCAGACTATTGATAACTTTTATATCAATGTTCTTGAAATGTTTCCATATTTTCAAAGAGAAATAATAGATACAAACATCTAACTTGCACCTGAAAAATGAATTAAATATTTTCTACATAACTGTAGAGATTTCACAGCATTATTAGCCTTTAACCTTTCAAGTGAGTAATTTACATAGCCTCAAGTTCATAAAACCTTTTCAAGGGGATACATTTTACCTTGAAAAGTTCTATTACAATGGACTCCACTAAGGCTAACAGTCAAATTACATATAACAACATGGATATAATTATTTTCTTCTTTTTTCTAATTTGGATAAAAGTTATTCAGCAGTTACACAAAGGTCTGATACACTGGCTTTGGGAACAATGTCCTGGCAAGAAAATTTTTGAAAAGAAGTGTCCAACAAACAACATCTTCCCACTGGGAATCAAATCAAATTAACCTAAGTCCAAGGCGCCTCAGCCAGGCTGAGGTGCTGCCCCTGTGCCCCAGTGTCAGGACAGGAGTTTTGTACCCATTTCAGTGGAGGTAACTCCCAAAATGAACTGCCTGAGAAGAAAATCCAGAGTGATTCAATCCCCATTAACTCCAGCCCTACTAGACTCATTTTACACTTCTGACGACAGCACGGAGAGGAGCTCCAAAGGCAGGGATGGCTCTGACCTTCGGAGCACAGGAACGGGAAGAGTTCCCCCTCTCAGTGCCAAGCCCATGGAACAGCTCCCGCAATTCCAGTGCCGAGCACAGGATGAGAAGGGGCTCTGAGGAGCTGGGAAGGCTGTAAGTACAAGGACAAGCTCCTCAAGTGCCTCTCTCCTCGCCATCCCCGTCTCTCTCCCTTTGCAGTGCTCTAATCACTCCTGTCATTATTCTCTCAACACTCTCCAGTTGTCGTTATCCTCTTGAATTATGGAGAGGAGAGCTTCACGCAGGGAGTTTGCCAGCAGCAGTCACACAAGCACCAAAACTAGGTAGAAGAACCTCTCTTATTCTCTTGGAATTTTCTTTCACATTCATTCAAGAATTTCATTAGCCCTTTTGGCCGTGGTGGCTTCTCAGAGCTCACATCTGCCTGATCATCCACAATAAACAAAGGGATACACATTATATCCTGCCATTCCCCACCGAGAAATTCCTGATTAATATTGTCCTGAATTATGGCTGGAATGGGGAGTATTTCATTACCATTCTTGATCTGACCACATGGTCATTCTCCTGCCTAAACACAGAACAAAAATACTTACTGGCAATGGCAGCATCTTTATTCTATACTTGAGTGATTATGCCTAAATATTCCCCTTTCCTAAGAGTCTCATCCCTGACTGTTCCAAGCTGAGAGGTCTTTATTTCAGCCCTTCAATGTACAACAAACAGTTCTTCCAACAAACACTTTTCCTTTAGCTACAGGCACGTGATCCATGCATGCTCCTGAATATTCCCTAATGGTAAGGTACAGCCACTCCGGATTTAACACTTCCTGTTAATTTGAATTAGGGGCAAGCAGGATGTAGTTGGCACATCAGTGTCACTCGGCACAATAAACTTCTTGGAGTGACATTATGAACAGTTATCACACACATAGCCCAACTTGCTCAGCTTAACTAAGGAAGAAAATTCAAACTCAGCATCCCATTCTTTTAATACTGATAATACTTACCTAGAAAGTTCCTAAAGCTGCTGGGAGGATAATTTACTTGCTGTGCCAAAGTTAATTCTCTGGAGTGCTGCATAATGGATTGATAATGTTCTCCTCATTGTCATCACCACGGAGAACACTTCATTTGTTTGCAGTAGAAAATAAACTTGTTGAACATGTAAGATGGGCATTATTTACAACTTTCCAAATTCAGAAAGAGAAGTCATTCGTCTCCACAAGTAAAACATTTTGCCAAAGAGACACATAAAATGGAAATATGCTTGTTTCTCCCAAATGCTGAAGGCTTGTCTGCAGATAAAAATACAGCACACACTGCCTATAACTACAACTACTTCTGTACAGGCTCCAGTAACCAGCTACAGTCACACAAAATTAGCTGCTCCATTGCAGTAACATATATAAAATGCTTGTATATTAAAAATCTAGAATTTTAAAAGTCTTTGTCTTGCTCCAGGAATCCTAATGCCTATTTCTTAGATCCTTGGGGAAATCAGAAAGCTACTAGACAAGTTAATGCTTTGAAGCTGTAATTTAAAAGGTTTTTTTAAAAGAAATTCTTTCTTTTAATTTTTCCTTCGCAAAGAACTTGGCATATTTTAAACAGAAAATTATAATAATAATTATGGATATATTGACCTCTTTGTACTCTTAGGCTGGCCACTCAAGTGAAGTAGATTTAACCAGCTCCCTGTAGGTTTCCATCAGCTTCCCACATTTCTGTGCCATGGCACTTCTTGCATTCATCCTGCAAGCTGCCTAAAGCACCTTAAGATTTGAATCACTAAGGCAACACTTTCCCAGGCCATTTTGTCACGTGCTGTGACAAATGAACAGGAATAAACCACCCAGGCAGCCCCAGCCTGGCTGTGAACACACTGCACTCCCCTTTGGGGCTGTCAGAGCCCAGCCTCCAGCTGCAGCTTTCTGTGGAGATGATGCAAAGGAGCTTTAAGATTTTTAACTGCACTGCTTTTCACTCAATAAAAATGGACAGGCTCCACTTGCACTATCATTTGCAATCCTGGCAATGGAGCTCTCTGACGCTGCTGAGGCTTTGAATGAGCCACAAGCCATGATCCAAAGCCGTCTGATATTAGTGAAGAGCCTGAAATCACGTCAGGCTTTGGATCAGGCCCCAAAGGTGTGATTTTGGGAAAGCTGAAGGACCGCAGAGATACCTGAGTGCCACATAACACAGTGTAATACTGATCTACACAAAACTGTACATTTGTAATATAAATAAATACAATAAAAGGAAACACCCTCTCTGCAAAATAAAAAACGCTAAACCCACCTATACCTGAGACACAGTTGAGCTGTACTCAGTGTAAGTTCAGAGATCAGGATAATATCTGGGGCTTTGGCATGATTACAATAATAATCAGAGGAAGTTCCGGGGAAATACCTTAACTTTAAATTTCTTATGCAACTTCTCTTTCTTTTCCTTTCAGCCAGGAAATGTTATGTCTCAGCCTATAGCTAGAAATACAGACAGTGAGTGGACACACAAAAAGAAGAACCAGTTCCTGTACTCTGGAGTTAAGACCATCTGCTGCAGCTTACACCTCATCTCTAAAGATCTGGCACATTTTTCCTGGATAAACCAAAGCAAAAAGGAAAGGGGTGTGTGAGAATAGATCATGGATTTGGCACCTGTGTCAATCTAAGTGATGTACCTGAGATGTTCCTCCACTGAAATCCTACACTAGGACTGCCAATGGCAGATAAAGAGCTCACATTACTTTCAAGAATAAGAACAGGATTCACAATAAAATACACTTTGGATTGAAAAACTGCATTTATGTCCAGGCTTAAGCACAGAGAAATCAGTTTCTTAACACTCTATCTCTGATCTGAATGGCCGTTCTTCACACACATTGTGCCCATTTAAGTCAAGAGATTTACCACAATGAATGAGAAGTGTCACCCCAGAGGCTTTGCTGTGTTTATGTGTTTAAAGACAGAAGAAGAGAGAAAAAATGAATGAATGTCCTTTTCTTATACCTTTCCATCCTCTCACTAACATGCACTAAGTTAATACTCACTAAGTTCATTTCCCAGTCCTGGCAAACGATGCCTTTACCTTGATGTGCAGAGGTAAATAACAAGTTTTAATCATTATTATCATTAAAGAATGGAATGTCCCACCAATTCAACGCTGAAGTGGTGAAAGGAAGTTTTAACATGGGATTTCCTGTGGTATCTCTCACTAACTGTTTTAAACCCTTCCTGCACACAGATTTACGCATACATCTATATGTAACCAATCACACAGGGTAGTAACAACTCTACAAGGTCTCAGCTCTCAGTCAAAGTCTGCTTGGAAGAGTCTTGAGATACTGACACAAAGATGGCAAGGAGAACATCCCTCCTCCCTTGCCAGGAACAGGATATTCCTCTGGGGGACGATTTAGAAAGCAACAGTGAGAGGACTTTGTGAAGCAACTTCATGGGACAGTGTTTGTTTAGAAAGAAAAGCTGAAAAGGAAAAGGAACTGGCGAGTCTCTTGGTCCTGCTCGTGCTGAGCAAAAGGAAGTGCTCACAGTTGAATCCAAATGTACCTGTTAGGAAGGGAGAGAAAGCCCAGGACAAGATTTTACAGCTGATGGGATCAGGGAAGGAGGGACATGTCAGCCACATTTGATACTAAACACAACCACTGGAAGCTCAAAAGCGGATTCATTTCTGCATGCCAGAGGGGGAACAGCAGAGCTGGGAAGCATCAGGCCTTGTGCAGGCAAGCAAACAGCAGGACACGAATTCACCTCGTGCTGCTGTGCCACCACCCCCCTATGCCCAGGAACCAAGAGAGTCCTCTAAAACACTTCTAACTTCACCTACTCTTGACTCACACCGAGCTTGAAGGATTTCCTTTAGCCAGGGCTGGTTCTCAAGGCAGACAAATCTAGAACTCTGTGGCAGCATCCCCAGTGCACAAACTGCCTCTGCACCACTACATTTCTGGGGTATCCAAGAGTTACCCTGCCTTTCTCCCTAGCCTCAACTTCAGAAACAGCTGGATCAACTCCTGCCAAAGCTTTCCAAAGCAGGAGCCTCAGGAGACAGCTGGAGCAGACAACTTGTGCTCAGGCAGTTGAGCTTTGCAAAGCTGTGAGTGACTGAGGAAGGGTCAGTGCCACCCTCGCTGCTCTGGCACTGCCGCTGTCCCCAGCCCCTGCAGGTGTCATCCACATCCTGGGCTCAGAGCACTCATCCTTCCCTCCTCACTAAAAATAGGAGCAATGAATGACCTCCAAAGCAGTGGGTAGATGTGAACAGCAGTTAAAAATGTGCAAGAAATGAAAACATTATTTATGACTCAAATACCTGAAATGGAAGCACAAAACCTTTTGTCTTCCGTTTAAATACTGGGAGATTTTGCTGCAGTGACCAGCTAACCTGTGTCTGAACTTCTGATCCTAAACCTTCTGTCTAATGCCATTCATTCCTATTTGTTCCTTTTGCTAATATTGGCCTTTTTAATCTCCCTTCATTTGGAAGCACCAGCCCTCCCGATACCTTTAACCACCCTCATTGCACTTTCATTGAAATCAATGGGGCTTTGCAAATTACCATTGTAGAGCTGAATCCATTATGCCCATTACAGATTTAAAAACATGATGACAAGAAGCTCATCTGCACGCACAACTCCCTCTCTTCTGCTGTAAATAACTCAGCCAGATCATTTTTTAAATCCTGAAGTGCCTAAATTATAGACTAACAATATGCAAAATTTCATCTTCAAGTAAGTCTCCGGCTTTTTTTTTGTAGCTCAGATAACACAGCACTTTTCACAGACTCAGCTAAACTGTGATAGCTTTTGTTTGTTTTGTCTTGTTTCTTGTTTAAAAATGGATAAAGGCATGTCGGGCCTATTTAATTTAAACGGGACGCTCGGCGACTGAGAAGTGAAGTGGCAGAATATCAGTTCTACATAATGTTAATAAGGAGAATTAACAATCCAGCATCACTGCATGCCCTCCCAAACAGGCTCTGACGAACTCCTCATCACATTAAAAACCCCATTTCCCCTCATCAGTGCCAGGCCTGCGCCAGCAGGGAGGGAATCAGCAGAGTCGGCTCCTTGGACGAGGCAGGGGCTGATTTCACCATGGGACATCTCTGAGGTTCCAGACTGATCTCTGGAACTTTCTCCAGGGCCTTTCTTGACCATGTGACTTCCTGATCCCACCTCAGGAAGCCTCAGGAGCTGTGGATACCCTGAGCTGGTGATTTTCTTCCAGCTGTACCTTCCAAGCCCCTCAGTGCTATGCCAACATAACAGGGTCAATGAAAGCCCCCAGCTGCTGTGCCCTGTGCCAGGGATTTGGGGACTTTCTGCTGCCAAGTCTGTGGCAGAGTTTTCATTTGTGCCCCTGGGCTGGGGCAGGAAGGGAAGAGGAGGATAAAATGCAAGTGAAACACGGGGCCAGGGAAAGTGTGGGAGCACAGTGCTGTTCCCTTTTCTGTGGTGCCTCCTCCTCCCAGGGGCTGCGGACACCAAGGACACATCCCACGGGGCCCAGGTCCAGTGAGGAGCCTTGGGACATGTCCTGTGAGACTACTGTCACCTGGCCAGCAGAGGCCTCCCCTGAGCAGCAAGACAAGGCACCGTGGAAGGAATAAAGCGGTTTTCCCCAAGGAACTTTCCTCCTCCTGTGGGTGGGAATGATTTAGCCCATTGTGCAGTCTCCACCACTGTGTAATTTATAGTCACTGGGGTGCCAGAACTGCACAGTCTCCTCTAAATATAAGCAATTAACTCCCATTAGCATTAGTGGGAATCACTCAGGAGACTATCCACCATTATTGATTATCTCGTTTTTTTGTACCAACTCAAAAAAATGTACAAAGAGAAGAAAATCACACAGTTAGTGGCTTTGGCTAAGTTAAGGCAGGCAAATAAGATTCATTATCATTCTTCAGCTAAACAGTGGGGCTTATTAAAATGTAGTTCATTTACATACTTTGATCTGATGGGTGTAGATACCTAATTATACAGCAGCCAGCAACTTATTTTTGATGTTTTTTTATTAATTAATATTCAGCATTATAATTAAATGCTCAGGCTGCTCTTCTGCAATTTCTTTTTTTCCTGTTGCTGTTATTTCCAACACAAAAATAACTTTTAAAATGTACCTGTGAAGTCCATGACCAGCAACACCATGCAATCAAACGTACTCCATCACTGGTAAAAAACGTGGCTGTAAGGGCAAAAAATCTGTGTGGACATACCCAGGTTTTGATCTCTCCCCCACTAGGATGGAGTAGAGGCTACAGAAGTTGGGAGATATTCAAGGTATGCACCAATCTGCCTCTGCCAGAGGTTTCTAGTTCTGAGCAGCTCAGAAGTCTCCTCTGCAAAGCAGGAATCTCTGCAGGGAAAGGGATATCCATCCTGCTAAAACTCCAGGAGTTGCTTGATGATTAGGTCATTAAATAAACCAGCCATGAGAGCCAAATTACGTACAGATCACTATAAAAGAAATAATGGAATAAATAGCAAGTGAAGCTCACTAAGCCTTGGAATACAAAGAACTTTTTTCCTGAGCAGACAGTGCCAAGCAAGCTGAAAAATTAATTTACTATTTGTTCCCAGTTTTGTTACGATTGGTATCTTCTCAAGTCAGAGCCATTAGCATGTGAGTTTACAATTATCCTCTGAGCCTGGTAATGTCCTGTCTTTCACCTCCAGGGATTTATGTCAGGATCCAGCTCGGTTCCTAAGTGATCTTCAGTGGGACAGAATGACAGCACCATTATAGCTCCCTCCAGCAGATGATGGTAGCGATATTATTATTCCCCTGATCAGCTTGGTGACGATTGTTTGAACTTTATCAGTATTAATAGAGAAAATAATAAAGGTATTAATATTTGAAAGCTCTCTGTATTCTGTTTAGTATCATATTATTGCTACATTTTATGGCAAGTACTTTGACATTTCAGCGAATTTCCATTTACAGTATTGCCACTATAATCTACTCATTTTATAATTGCTTCTGGATACTTGTAAGGTTTAATTTCTGATATTTCCTCTCAATAAAGAGACCTGCATATGAAATTAATATACAGTTATCCTCACAAATTTACATTGTTAGCCTTGAACTGGGGGGGGCTTAAAACAGCCAAAAATATTCTGTGTGAGTACTGGAGCATATAAACCTCACTGACTTGTGGGCTTCCACAGTGGCCAAGATTGCTTCTAATTCTGCAGAAGTATCCTCTCCATCAGAGCTATTAACGAGATCCACGGAAAAGGGCAAGAGCTGCTGAGCAACCCAGGCTGAGATTTTCAGAAGGAACCTCAAGATGGAAAAAAACACATCAAACAATCTCCCTGGGCTGGAAAAAGAGTCAAAAAGAGTAGAAAACATTCCATCCAGGAAAAGGTAGCAGGCATAATGACTGGGTTGGGATGGGGCCATCCCACTTGGATATAACCTGGAAATATTTGATGGAGGGAAACAGCTACTAAAGAGCCTGGGAAATGAATTTTCTGGATTTGCCCTTTGCCAGGGGCTGGGCCAGGAAGAAATGCAGAGAGGAACAATGTAGATGGACTTATTGAAGCTACTGCTTGTGTGGAAGACAGGAAAGATACGGAGCACATAAGTCAGAATTTGTACCTCATTTCTGGCTTGATGTTACTTTTTGAAAGCATTCTAGCAAACACTTGCCCTGTGCCACATGAACTTCTTCAGAGCAGTGCAGCTGCTCCTGTAGAACTACAGATTTCATTCCAGTATCTGCACAGAATTCTGAGTCGCCTCAATTCTTCTCGTAACAACTTGCACAAAGTTAATGAATTGTGCAGCGTTACAAGACCATATATTCTGTCTGCTCAAACCCCATTTTTCTAAAGTGAAATAAAAAGAAAACTCTGCTTTAAGGAAAACACCAGCAGTAGTGTGCCACCTCCTTAGTTTTATGAGTGAGGCATCAAAAAGGCAACAAAGTTGGTAACTGTTTCTCATTTTGAATCTCAGCTGAAGTTTTTTTGCTTTATTCTCTCAGTTCCAGAGCAGCTTGTAAATCAGTGTCAGACACATCATGGGAGAGATCCTCCATGAAGTGTTTCTAGAACTGTGTGATACCCAGCGAGATGCACTGTTAGAAAATACCTCTGGTATTTCATATTGCCAGGAGCTCTCCTGAGAGCCACTCCCCAGCCTTCTCAGCCAAAAATGAGGTGTGAGGAGGGATGGCAGATGTGCAGGGGAGAGGGTTTAAACAACAGCCAGGTCACTCTGTGACTCATGGCACAGGACAATTTTTTGGGAGCCCTGATCACCCATGACCACCTGTAGAGATGCTTTTAAACAGAAAAGGTAAACAGTGTTTATAAGAAAGCAGGGTTATTAAATAGAGCCTGGATCCAGACATTTCTTTTAGACCAAGGGCTAAACCTCAACACTCAAGAAACTCTTTTGGTTTTTTCTCTTAAAATTCTCACTGGGTAGGACATGAGATGAAGAGGTCTGTTCTAAGGATCTGCTATCCAAACACAGGATTCACTTGCATTATGAAATCGCCAGGGATGGAATTGAAAGACAAAACCTCCTCTGCCACACCTTTATTACCTGCCAGCTCATGGAAATGCCAACACCCAAGATCCCAGCATTTCCTGTTTTCAGCCAGTTCTCAGCACAGACTGGACTGAACACCATTCATTCAAGCTTCTTCCCAGCCTTCAGCTTGGCCACAGATTGGCACCTTAGTTTGCAGGCTCTGAGGGCAGGAATTGCTGACATTCCCCAGAAAGTGACCAAACAGTGCTAAGAGAGTCTCATCAGCCCAGGATCTCGTGTGGCTCTCGAGCTCCTGCCTGTACCAGGGCTGAATTTGTGCCCAAGTCAGACTGCAGTAGCAGGAACATTAAAGGAAAGCGCTGGGCTAGCGGCTGCCTCACAATTGTATTTACAATATCCTCACTGCCTTTGTCAGGCTTGTTCTCCATGAATTGCACACCCACTTAAGGTTATGAATTTGATTTATCTGCAAGATTTGAGGTGAGTTTCAATCCTTGTGGAAGCAACAGAACAATGGCACGGAGCAGGAGAAGATCCAGGGAAGATACATCTGCATGGGAATTTACCACCCACGCCTTTGTCAGGGCCCTGCAGTGCTGATTTGCAGAGCTTTGCGATACACATTTCTTGTGTGGCCACTCCTAAATTAGTGCAGATTTACATCACAGTGGGAGAAAACACGGATCTGAGCCAGCAAAACAACCACATGTTTGGACTGAGGTGTCAGGAGGCACAGATGGATTGTGCCACCTGCACTACTCATTCTACAGCACCTTCAAGCCGACTTCTGTGGGGTTATACTACAATTAAACTGATTTCCCACGGCATTAATTTCATAGTGATGTTTCAAATTGCTTAAGGCTCTGTCCAGAATATGCTGAACTTGGGACAATAAAAAAGTGGAGGCATTTTGAATGACTCAAAAGATGTCACCACGAGGCTTTGTGTGAGCAGCTCCCGTTCAGTGCAGTGGAACACAGGCTGCACTTTTCCCTGGAGCCCGTGGAAGCAGCAGCCCCAGAGGTGAAGAGCTGTCCTTTACAGCAGACTCCTAAATGCTGCTTATTGTCAAACTGGAATGCACTTCAAAGCTGTTTCCAGCTGACATTCCAAGTGTAGCTGAAGGCACTTTATATCCTCTTGATGCCGTTGGACCACTTGGCAAAATACAATGTTCCCAAAATACAATCTGCACCCAATTTTTGGATAATACTGAAATACCATCCCCAGCTACATCTCAGGGATGTTCCACTTTTCTGCCATAGACCTAAATCTTGCATTTTCCAAATCAGTGGGAGGTTTGCTTGAGGAAGAAATAAAAGATTAGAGCTGCAGAAAACACAAAGTCAGTAATTTGGCAGCCTGATTTTATAATAATCTTTGTCTAATGATTATTTAATATTGTACTAGGCTATTTAAAAGAATATTCTACAAAGTATTGGAGCTTCCTTTTCAAAGCCTGTGTAAAATGTGATTTGTAATTAGTAGCTTTAGATATGCAATGTGTGTGAGAGAATATTAGTATTCCATAAAAGCTGCTGTCAGTATAAGTTATATGGAGAAGCACAAAATAATATGAATACTTAATAGCTAAAATACTTTATTCAAAATTGATTTGCTAGATTTTATAGAAGCTCCACCTGAAGAACTTAGATTTTTTTTTCTTTAAATTCTGTTCTGAATAACTGAGTTAGGAACTGTGGCCATAAATGACCTGAGCGCTAGGGGAATATATTAAAATTTACTTTTAAGTACTTCAAAGCATTTCACTTTATTCACACATAGATACTGGGTTTATTCACCCAGCTTGTTCCAACAGCTCTGGAAATTACCACTGTAAATGTTCATTAAATATGCTGATATTTACCGTAGGTGTCGATGCAGTAAATTTTCCTGACTGACGGCACCACTGGCTCTGAGTTTGGAGTGTGGCCCGTTCCCTACAAAGTTCTGGTGCATCCATCGCTGTGCATGGGAAGGGAAGGAGCCTTTTTTGCAGCTGTAGCTTTGCGGAGCTGGGCAGGCTGTGCAGCAGAGGGCACTCACACTCTATGGAACAGCCGCTCCGCACCGCTGGCCAGCCCCGTGCGCGCACAGCTCTGCCCTCTCTGCACCACAATCCCGCACTCATTGTATTCCACTTCCCTCGGAATGATTGGAAGAAAGCTAAGGGGGGGGGAAAAAACCCAAACGAAACAAAAAACCACAAAACCAAAACAAACCCCACGATTTCGTTGTTCAGACCTACGAAACGTCCTCACACACATCCCAAGGGTCTCCAGGGACAATCCTGTGGGTCTTAATCAAGGAGCAAAAGGTACCAATCCTTGAAGAGCTTCCCAACAGGCAGAGGGAGCAGCATTTGGCCAGCAGAGAAGCAAAGAACCAAAAATGTTTCTTAAAATGCCTGGAGCTGAGGCAAGAAATTTTTTAAGGCTGTAATAACATCAGCACTGGTTGCTCTGTGATCCTGACATGCTGCTACTAAACCGTGAATATTGAAAGAACATCTAAATTAATGAGTCCTATGTTCCCTAATGTTGTGCCACGGCTTGATTTCTCCCTTCACAAAGAAGTTTTCTCAGCATATTCCCTTTCTGTCCTAGATAAAATAATTTCTGATTTTTCATCTACTTCTGGAGGGTAACGGCATGGTGAAGAATGTGATGTGCGAGCTACAGATGGCACTGAAAGAATCCAAGAAATCTAAAAATACAGTAAGTTCTACAGGAGAGGTTTCATAAGGTGGCTGTCTCCTCCTTGACATCACTATTCAGCTGGCTATTGGAATGGGACTAATTTAATTAAGAGAACAGCTCAGATAAAACATTTTTGTCAGATTCCCCAAGTCCTATTCACCTTGCTTGAGAACTCAAGCAAGTCTCCTCTGAAGCAGTCCAGTAGCAGAGCTCCCGTCATGCCAGCTTAGCTGAGCACAGCCACAATAGGAGAAATTGGCACAAAAGAAACCAGTGAAGTTAATGTAAAGATTATCATATTATTTTTCCAATGCTGACCCAACGGTCAAGGCAATTGCTTGCAAGAAATTGTTCGCTGCAGTCTTGATCTTTCACTCCTCAAAAGCTCCAGGTGAGTTTTATTTGCAGTGTTTGGTTCTGAAACCCTCACAGCTTGCCACGGGCTGATTTCATTCCTCTACTTTCTCAAGTATCTGAAGCAAAAGCAGCTATTTCTAAGCAATAAACAGCAATTGTAGGTTTGGGTGCTTTTTTGAGGGTTTTTTTTGTAAGAAACATAAGCAGAATGGTGAGATTATAACATAGTTAAAATACAAACCAGGCTGTTAATTTGACTGTGCTCCAGTCTCTCCTAGCATGAAACTCGATTTCCTGACAATAAATTTCTGATCTGGTTTCAGTAGCTAATCAAATACCACAAATCTCCTTCACATTTTAAAAAGAATGGTATATTTTATAGCACAGAGAAAAAGCTGGAGAAGATGGGTTTGTGGCTCAACAACAGAGTGCTTCAGATCCCAAACACAACTGCTGTATTCCATAAGTGCTGGGGAGTGGGTGGTGGGGAAAGGTGGGGAAAGAAAGGGAGCCAAGGAGAAAAGGGTTAATAGAAGTTTTCCAATCTATCATTCTCAAAGTAAACACATAAACAACGAAAAAAAGCCTCTATCTGACCAAGGGAGAAGAGTGTTAGAAGGATGTAATGGAATCCCTGCAGCATTTCAAACTCCACTTCAAATCTAGGTCTCTTTCCACATGCCATGTTCATTGCTCGCAGCAAAACTGGGTTCCTTTAAAGAGCATGTCCCTTTATCATCATAGAACCAGCAGTTTCAGATTTCATACTTGTGATCTCAATAGCTGGCAGGAATTTATATTCAGAACACAACTTTGGTGTTTAAAACTGGGGGGGAATCTCAGACAATGTATTTGTGTATCACCTAGCAATCTGAGGGGGCACCGGGGTATTTTAGCTGTCCCAACATTGTTTTTCAGATGTTTTCAGATGTTAGGAAAAAAAGAGGAATACTAAACAAACAAGCAAAAATTGCTTTGTGTACTGTTTGAAAAACAGTAAGGATGGGTCACCATTAACTCTTTAGTGCTTTTTTACTGAGGGACTGTTTCGTAAAGAAATGTGCTGGCTGCAGCCTTTCAGCCTCGCCCGGTAAAGCCTTCACTGAAGAAATCCCTGGCTTAGCTCCTCTAAGTGTGTGTGTATGCACATACAAACACTTGCACTGCTCATTTACCCTAATTAACACTCCTAACTGCAATTCCACCTGGTTTGATAACTTGTAAGGGAGCCTGCTTAAACGTCAGTCTTCCTTGGGCACCAGTTTTTGTGCAGTCGTGTAGAGAGGATTAGTGACACACTCAGGTGCACACAATGTTCTTGGGACTTGGCAGGATTAAGCTCAGAATGTTTTTCTCCTTCAAAACTCTTTAAAAGTCTCCATGGCACCTTTTGCCCTCTTTTCTCTATTACCTATTTCCAAAAGAGACACCTGACGCAGCGTTCAGGCCTTAGTGTTTCTTTTCTAGTGGTTCAGCTTAAAACAAGTCATCTTTGTATCCCCCTAAACAGATAAAAAAATTCCTCAACCACCCTGGGAAATGCATATTAATAAAACCAAATATGAACCCCACTCTTGGCTATTTTGCACTGGTGTATTGATTTTATCAAGATGCTACAGGAGGTAAGTTGAATGTCCTGGCTTTGGAGAGATTATTGGCATTTTTTACCTTCTTTTTTTTACCTAACAGATTTTTAATTAAATTAAATTCCCCATGCCTGGTTAGCTATAAAGTGCATATTACTTACCTGCATCTTCAGATCTTTTACAGTCCCGTGGGTAAATCCATAATTAGTTGGTTTTGTAAAATGCATATTATTTACTTGACAGGCCAGAGTGGCTCTAGAGGAACTGTCCTCATGTCTTGGTTAAGTGCATAATTAGGCAGGTTTTTTAAACCTATGTTATGTTCCCCACATTGAAGCCATTGCACTCCATTTGTTAAATATTCATACTTCTTTTTTTTTTTTAATGTATTATTTACTCAATCGGTCAAGACAGCATGTAATTATGTATTTAGAACGTGTGCAATGCATAATCAAAAATACTCATGAAAATGTATGGAAAAAATTACTTTGCACTATTAGGGCATTTTTAGGCCACCGTGTCCTCCCCATTGTCTCTCAAAATACCAAGTAGGTTCAGAACAACTATTTAATGAAAAAAGTGTTAAATCAAGCTCTGCTTAACAGGATACTTGCACATTGACCTAAGCTTTTAGACTAATTTCATAAATAAAGGGAGCATTTGTGCTATTTAGCAGCAGAATAAAACTTGATTTTACAGTGCCACCTCCTCAGTCCCTTGGGAAAGATTCTCCCCAGGATAAAGGAGTGTTGTTCCACTGACGAAGGCACTGGCATGTTAATCAGCAAAGCAGAGATGTCCTAAAAACCATGAACTGTGACCTTCCAGGGGATGTTTCTGACAAGCACCCATGAGGATGCTCCTGTCAATGCAATGCAGAGCTCTGAGGGTGACCATTCCCTGCTGAAAAAGCTTTGAAGGAAACCAATGTTTCCATGTGACTCTGAGATCTTATTGAGGACACTGGTTGTGCACAGGCTTTGAGGACTTCATGAAGCTGAAGTTAATGGACATGAGGTTGTGAACAGCATGATAAAATCTGGAGAAGGTTTGAAACTACCAACAAGGGTTTAAGTGACATAATCAGAGAGGAGCAGGACTTCCCTGATCTTGTATCACCCTCAGTGCTGCTAAACTGAATGAGAATGACGTGATGTAACTTGTAGGGTCACAGCTGCTCAGAAAGGGTGACACATCAGCTTCTGGATGGAAAGGGCATCTTCCTAAGCATCTGCTCTTCACCTACTGGGGGCAGCTAAAGAAGAATTCGTCTCCTCCCATCTGCTCCCACCTCCCAGCCTGTCTCTCCATTTCAGACAACCCTTGTAGCTCCCCAGCCCCTGGCCAGGTGTGGAGTCAGACAGAAGCTACAGTGCCTTGGGGATGGGCACCTCCTCCAAATTACAGCTCAACACCAACAGCAACCAAAAGAACAGAATATCCTGTCTGTCACACAGCCCAGGAAAGTGTCAGCTCCCCTTAAAACCTCCTTCACACTCCCTGAGTTGCCTCCTCACCCCAAGTGCTGCAGAGAGGCCAAGCTCCACCCCAAACCCCTGATGTATGGCACGAGGAACTTGCCATAAGCAGAATGTGCCTCCTTTCTGGAATCTGCTCAGGTTATGGGCACAAAATCAAATGTAATCAAGGCACAGCAGCTAAACAAGCCAGCACCTGTCAGCTGGGCCTCTAAACCTACCTCTGGAAGCGCCTTTATGTTCCTCCCAGAAGCCTATTATGGGAAGGGCCGTGCAGGGAAAGATGCTGCCTTCACCCCTGGTTTGTTGGGCTGTTCAGCACCCCTCTGCTCCATGTCACCTTCACATTTCAGCTGGCAAATCCAAATCTGTGAGTGCTCTTATTTGCTTAGCTGGGAAAAAAAAAAAAAAAAAGAGAGAGGAAAAAATATCAGATGGTTTAGTTAAAATAGATCTCAAAACTGAGTGGCTGCATGAGCACTGAATTGCAGAAGGACTGATGGAATGTTCTTTTTCTCCTTGGACAGCTGTTTAAGCTGGTTAGGGTGATAACCTCTAGGACATCAGCTGGGAGGAAATTAAGCCACTCTTGCACAGCTCTGGAACAGCTCCAGCCCACCCTGGCTGCAAAGGAAAACATGCAGCCTTAAATCCCAGAGGAGAGGGTCTCAATTTCAGTTGGTATTCTCAATAAACATGAAAAAGAACATGCAAGGCAAAACCAGACAGGTTCCTTAAACAAAGACTGTGATTAATTTTAAACTATGTTGTCCAATCATATTGATCTTTATGGCCACTTACAGTTACTATAACTACTGGAGTTTTCCTGTTTTGTTTCTTTACTTCAACACAAAAACGAGGCCTCTCTCCCACAGTTGGCTAGATATTTCCTGAAATAACACATGAGTGGTGGCTATTTTACCCAGCAGGTTCCTTTATCACCACAGAGCAGGAAAGTTGACAGGCTTTGTGTCTGAAATGTAATTAGCTCGCGGGAGTACAGTCATAATGAAAGCAAAATTTACGTTATTGCAGACGTGACTGTTTTCTCTTTCAAAAAGGAGTAAAAAGTGAATTCCGGGGCTTGTGTTTGGGGGGCTTGCTCAGTCAATATCCTCAGCTGTCCTCTACTTCTGCCAAGGGGTGGGAAGCGTGGAGTTTTAGGCCGGGTTTCTTTTAAGCTTTTAAGACCTCAACAAAGAAAAGAATGATGAAAAATGAGCAAAAATCTCTTTTCTAGATTCTTTTGAACCTGTTGGCCCCTACAAAAATGTCAGAAGGCAAATAGCCTTTACTCAAACCAATTTCGTTGTGAGGTTTTCCACCTGTGATTAGCATCTTCCTACGAAAAGGAAGGGAAGTAGGAAATGCTTCATTTCTATGATCTCCTAGCAGGAATGCTGTAATATACTGCAACAGCAGCAGTTTCAGGACCTGCATGGAGAGATCCAGAATCACTTTGTGGGAAAAGACCCTGAGATTTAAAGGTCATTTTTCCTTTGAAAGCAAATGATATTCTTTCTACCAGATGTTCCTCTACCTGCTTCCAGGCAGGACACAGTAAAAGAGACTCCAGCCACCTCCTCCAGTGCTGCTATAACCTCCCTGACCAGGAAGGCTTTTTTAAAATCCAGCCTGGCTCTTGCGACTTTCAGTCCATTGCTTTGTCCAGCAGAGACAGGGAGATTTATCTGTCTGAAAAGAACAGTCTTGCTCCCAGACATCAGTGCCTCAGGCTCAGTAACCCATTTCCTTTAATCTTTGTGGGCCACATTTTCTGGGCTTCTGATTTATCCTCCCTGTTCTCCTCTAAACTGTTTCCTACTGATTCAAACCTTTCCCAAATTGTGTTGGCCCAAACAGGATGAAAGGTTCCAGGTGGGGCCTTCTGAGAAATGGGAAATCAATGCAGCTCCTCACAGACGGTCCCCAAGAGCTGCTATCCAGGCTCTCCAACTAAAGAGGTGTCACAGCACAAAGAGGGACATAAACAAGGATTTCTCTACAAAATATTCCATTAAACAAGTCACTGTGTTGTCTCTGAAACCAACTGAAGAGGGTCCTTACTGGAGTGACACAACCAGCATTAGCATGAATCCCATCATGTTCTCCTATTTCCCTTTTTCCTACCACAGACGGGAATATCACCACAAAGGGAAGAGGAATGTGCCTTTCAATTTCTTTGTATGCAGCCCTCCTGATCTTGTCCAGGACAAAATGTGGTAAACATTCCATTCTATTTTGATGCAAGAAGCCTTTCAGTTAGGCAGAAGAAAACCTGTCTTTAAGAGCCACTAGAGTGTTGCAAATAAACTACCCAAAAAAACTTGCTACAGAAAAATCAGCACCAAGTTTAGGAAAAGTTATGAACTACAATTTAGCCAAGAAGACACAAATATTGTATCTGTACCCGTGTTCTCAGCATTGATGCAGATTTTATTTTAATGTCATACTGTCCACGGGCAATGGTGTTATCATTGGGCAAGTTGATTGTAAACAGAAAAAGCCATCAGGATGATGAAGAGAAAATAGGTTTTCTTTCCATCTCCCATTGCAGAAAAGATTAGGAATTGTAAAATTTGGGGGTATTTTGCTTCAGAGCAGGGAAATCCGTGCATGTTCTTCTGAGACGTGCAGGGAGTTTGCATCGTGCTGTGATCTAACGTAGCAAACTGTGATCCCTGATAGCTGATGCCACAGGAGCTTCCCAGATTCTGTTTTGCAGATGAAATGTTCCCCTCCTGATCCACCAGCACGGCTTAATCCCCTGGATACAGCTTGGGTTGAATGAACTGCCAACAATTACAGGTAACTGGTGACCAACAGACACCACGGTAAGGAGAAAATCAAATGCAGTGGTCAACACACTCTGGTTTGATATCTTTTGTTGTCACTCGATCCAATTAAACAGGAACTATTTCTTAATGAGTGGACTGCCAAACTGGTGTGATTATATCCTTTGAAGTAAAAGTAGGTCTCAATCTGCCTATTTTATTTTTATTTTTGCCTTTTCCTTAAATCAGCAAATCCTTTACATAGCCTCTTGCTGATTTTAAGAGGCATATGGTTCTTAATCCAGCGGTGTATGAATTATGGCAGTAAATGGCTTTGAAAGTGCCTCGAAAGCAAAAATATGGAAATTTCCCCCCCAAGAGACCAGGATGAGCAGTCATTATTTTTGCGATTGCAGAGAACACTGCCCAAGTGTTCCAAGACTCCGTGTGTGTAATTGTTTGTCTCTCTCTTGCTTTGAAGTTTTTGTGGGTTTTTTTTAACAGCAAAACCTCAGACACACTCAAGGACAGCTTCCACAGCTTGGTCAAGAACACCAGCGTATCTACATATTCACTAAGCCATAAATCTTCTATACTTTGGCTATGCATATATGACACATGACCCTTATTTCTCCCTTGTGGTCGCAGTCTGAGAGACAACAGAGGTCCACTAAAGCACACAGCTTCCCTCTCAGGTAATATTTCATATGTATCTCTTTACAGCCACCAACACACCAAGGTAACTGAGCTGCAGTCTGGGAGGGGAGTTGAACCATAATTGTCTTAAATTGTCTAATTTGGATAAAATGAGCAAGAAAATTCCCTCAGCTATTTGTTAGTATAATAATGTCATCTATATGTTTCTTGCCTCGTGGTATTCTGCTTTGTAAAGGGGAATGAACTATAGTCTGAATCCTTTGGATATTTGGTTCGATCTGTCTGTCAGACATTAATTAGTTTCATAGCAATCTCTCACTGCTGTCTTGTGGAAAGACAGCAAGACTGAAAAATAAGCCAGGATGACAAAGGGAGAGCTTGACTTGCTTCTGACCAAAGAAATCTGTCATTAAGAAAAGGTTCAGAACTCAGATCTGAGGCTCCTTTGCCTGCCTTGTGGGAGTACAGATGACTGGATTAAAACATTAATGTGTTATTATACACCAAATTGTCTCCTCAAAGAATGGTCTATTTGCTCATTTATTTCTGTGTACATAAACAACTGGAGAGAGGGAGATTTCCAGGGCAGGAACTCAACCGTGCGACTCTCACTAATGACAGTGGCTGTTAGGCAGCCAAAACCTCGAACGAGGCTTCCAAATTAACCTTAAAATAACATTACCGAGGCCTCAGTAGCAGCTCTGCAGTTAAATCCATATTAAAATTTGCACTTGGAGCATCACTAATGTCCCAGGATTTCCTACTCAAATTGCTTTGCATCACCTCCCTATTTTACATGCTAAGGTCTAATTCTCTGCTTTGGAGCAGCATCCTTTAACATGGGTACAAAGCACATTTGCAGCACCAGCAGAAAAGTGCTGCTACAGAGCACAGAGTCATGTCCTAACTCTCCAGGAGACAAGGGAATTTGCCCACGTGTATTTAAATATATTAGCTTTCCCTCAAAAAGAAATTTAACCTGTTCCATTAAAAAATCTGGAGCCGTTACGCTACTTCTTCACACACTTGGTGATTCCTTCCTTCTATACCTTATCCCTCAGAGTTCCTAAGCCCCTGTAAATAAAGCAGTTTTATTTACATTGCTAAGTAGAGACACTGGCGTTTTTAAAATGTTGATTGACAGGTTGATTTTACATGGAAAATGTGCATCAGGCTTACAGCACTACAATACTGCTTTGTAGAAGTAGGCATGAGGATAAATTCCTGGTTTATTTAAAAAAAAAAATTAAAAAAACAGAGCAGGGAAAAAAAGGAGAGGGACTAAACTAATCAAGGCTTCTTTGAAACATTTCATCCCCAGAGTGTTTTAAAGAACAAGTAGCAAGACCAGGGCTCTCTCAAAGAGATCATAAATAGCTACAGGAGTTTTGAAATGCTCCTTAAAGGGTGCTTGCTGTCCTAAAATTCCTGTGTAAGTATCCCTCATTCTCTGACATAATCCTGCAATGCATCCCACAAGACTTTGTGCTTAACCTCAACTACAAAACGGTGAGATCATTAAAACTGAGGTTTCACTCAAGTATGAAGAACACGCCAGATTCCTGACTCAGTTTTTATAGGATCTTATTCTGGCTCCAAGAATTTCAACAGTAGTTCCTCAGATCCCTGGTAGATCCTAAAGAGACTTTTGAAGGCAGCTGGAAGTAATGCAGCCACACCAACAACTCGAAGTGCTATTTACCCACACATTTAGCTCACCACAAAACTGAGACTAAACTACTGGGGAAGAGCTTCCCTGTTGGGAGAAGGGAGTAGCCTTTCCCTCAAAATATTCCAGATGCTCTGTCACTCTGAACCCTAAATCAAGTTGGGGTGGCAGAGGCATTGGGTGTTTTTCGAGATGGTTTTTTGAATTATGTCATGGGAAAAAAAAAATCCCTCCACTTGATTTATTTACAGTGTCTCTTCCTTGAAGGAAATGCAAATATCATGCATTAGGAAAAAAAATCCCAGGCAACTGCAGCACAGTTAGAATTTTAAAGGCTATGTCAAAGAGAGGTTCCTAAGTCCACACACTTCTGAACTCAGTGCTCACCCCCCAATATCCCCTGGGCCAAGACCTTGGGCCACATTTCAGAGTCACCTTTTGCTATTGCAACCCCATGATGTGCTGTAGGAAAACCAGGACTGTAGGAAAGGCCAGCTACAGCTCTTTCCAAATCTCCAGCAG
Source organism: Nicator chloris (assembly GCA_013400495.1). Taxonomy (NCBI): domain Eukaryota; kingdom Metazoa; phylum Chordata; class Aves; order Passeriformes; family Pycnonotidae; genus Nicator; species Nicator chloris. The sequence continues at coordinate 157,631 of WAAE01019691.1, read as the reverse complement.
ATTGTTTCCTGGTCTGGGTAAAGACACTTTCAATTCCATCCAAACTGGTTCACACATTTTCTTAATAAGAACTTGTGTCAAAACGTTTCAGTTGTCAGAATATTCACCTCTGAGCCTGAGCTTGTAAGTACAAGTCCACACATTAGTTTACCCATCAATATCCTGTCTGTATTTTTGTCTGTGCATTCCTAAAGTGCCCATCACCCTGATGCAGAGGTGCCAGTGCAAATTCTCACCCCGTGTTAGTTTGACAGCGCTGTCATCGGAGCTGGCTGTGCTTCAACTGAAATACAAACCCATGGCTACTCCTGTCCAGCTCTGGGAGCTACTCAGGAAGTTGGTGGCTCCATGACAAGTAGCAGGTCTAGTCCCATGCCCAGGTCACAGTTCCCTTCTACAATAAAACAGGTTGAAAATCCCAAAGCTGAACAAAATCCTCATCGCTGGGGAGACTGGGACATGGTTCATGTGGAAAACTCACTGTCAAGGTCTTAGGAAGACTTTTAGGTATGAGGAAAACAGCCTATATCAACAAAACCTATTCTGTTCTTTATCCAATGCAAACCCTAGGCAAGGAGCACACCATCTTCCCAGAAAAACCCATCCTTGTGTTCAAACAGCAACTAGAAGAGATATAAAAGAGCAGCTCCTACAGCACCAGCACCACTTGAATGGCTGAACGCAGATTTAAAAACAGGCTTCGCTTCCAGGTGCAGACAGATGTCTGATGTGAAGATATTGGCTGTCTCTCACCAAAAATGACAGGCATTTTGGTAAGGCTTTTCTTAACAGATGGCAAAACTTGGGTCCTACCGACTGCTGCAGGATCTGGAGGCACTCAGCACACAGCAGGATCAGGCCCAAACATGGGGCTGAACACCAGGTTTCATCCACGTTGTTAAGAGAAGTTATTGGTGTGAAAAGGGTGTTCAGGCACTGAGCATCAGATTCAGGGGGGAAAAAAAAAGACCAACAAACCTTAGCAGCGTATTGTGATGTTTTCTTTTGTATACCGTATCACTGACTGTGTGGTGTGCTCCCTGAAAATCCAGCCCTTCGTAATTGTCAGGGAACTTCATTCTGAGCGCAGGCTCTACTGGAAATTAATTGCTTCAGTGCAATCTGAACCACATCATAAATGTCATGTAGAAGTTGCGGGGAGTGAGGAGGCAATGACAGCTCTATCCGCACTGTTTCATTTAAAGGTGGGTAAAACACACTGCGACAGAAGTGCTCTTCATCAATAATTTAGTCCGCAGTGTAAAGCCAAGCCTTGCCAAAGATGCCAGGGGAGCAGCTACCTCCCTGGTTTTAATGACACCAGCAGGGAGGGGTTGAGGGGCCAGCTCGAATCAACATTCATTGCACATCTGGGCATGTCGGCAGATGAAGATATCTAGGACTGAGCTGACAGGACAAAGGGTTGAAAAAAGAAGTGTAACCTAGAAAACCTTTACTTTGAATTCTTTGTATAAATTCAAGGGGGATGACAGTTCCTAAGGTCATCTTACATAATAAAACTACAGTGATCTACATAGAGAATTTTAACTCTTTCCAACACATAATCAAAGCAACCGCGAGTTAAGTTTATATTATTCACTTTATGAATGTAAAATGCAGAATCCTTAATTCGCTGAAAAGAACTGTTTTAATGAGCAGAATGTTAACATTTATATGCCTGACTTCATTGCAATAACCCTAATTATAGTGGCACGGAAGCCCCACTGTACTGGAGGGTCACTGAAGTTCCTATTATAACCCTTATCTTAGGGGAGTTTAATGCCCTTGCCATTTCCCAGCGCATCGGCTGAAACTTGCCGTGCAGGTTAGCGCTGGTTTACTCCTTCAAATTATTGTTTTACAGCAGTTTCGTTTGGTTCTTAAACGGCCTCTGCTTGCCAAAAAGCTGAGGTTTTACTGTGTTGATGACAGTCTCCACACAAAAGCCTATCCATTTGCTCTGAGGAGAATATGACATTCAGGTGCAAGGAGATGGATCCATCTCTGTACCAAACTCCGTATCCTCACCCCGGGAGGTTACAAAGCCATGTAGTTACTACATGGTTGAAGCTATCCCGACTTGTGGGGTTCTGGCAGAGCTTTCAGGAGCTAATCCGGCATTCCAGGCTATACATTGGATGCCTGTGATTTGGCTGAGGGGTGAGGACTCATGTCATCCAAGTGCAAAGCTTCCACCTCAATCCAGAGAGCAAATTCCTTTTGTCCGGGCAAGAGCAGCTACAAAAACCAACCACTTCCACCTCCAATATTGTCCATCAAATGTTGCCTCTGCAATAGTAGTAATCCCCACTGCTGGCAAGTTCAGACTAAATTATTTAACATCACAGTACCTGGAGCTGTAGCTGAAGGCTATTGAAAGCATAGAATTGTTTTTTCCTTATCCAATAAAACTATGGAGTTAATCTTTTTCTGCTCACATTTTGGATGAAATATTAGGTGCTTTCCATGATGTTTAAAGTCATCTAGGCCACACCAGAGCTGTGCTTACAGCATAAGCCTCATCAATGACAACTTCATTGAGGACTACTGCAGGTTTTACTCCCAGTGGGGGTCATATGGGAAGGCGACAAACAAAGGAGTCCGGGGAATACAGGAGGTGGCATCTCTCCTAATTGCATCTGACATTTCGCTTTCATTTTCCTAGCCATCCAAAGGTACAGAGTGAGTAATCCAGTTGTTAATAATAATGTTAAAATGCTAATGGCACCAGGAAAGCCCTCTGAAAGTACTGCAGAAGAGGTATAACATTTACATTCTGGAGAAGTTAAACACTACATGTAGACAGATCATCACTGGCTCATGTGATGATTTCCAAGAGGGAACTTGAACAAGATTAGGTCATAATAATTATATTTGGTGTCTGTGAGGAGAAGAAACCTTCCTATGTCCATCCTCAGAAAGGAAGACACCTTTCCTTGTTCTGCCCTGCTGTCTGGCAAAGGAGGTCTGGCTTTTCCTCAGGGAAGGTGCAGTGAGGCTGGATGCATTCAGAAGAGCATCACAAGATGAAAGCCTCTGAGATGAGAGTGATACTTTCTCCTCCACACAGCATCAGAGCTTCTGCTCACTGCAAGCTGCAAACCAAGTCCCTTATTGTCACAGTGTGCCCTGCACCAAGGAAAGCCCATCCTTCCACACTCTGTTTCTTGTCCCCAAGCACCAGGAGAACATACGGATGACGTTACATGCTCAGTGGTTCTCACTATCACTGTTTAGGCTGGTGGATTAAAAGGAAAGGTGACCATTATCTGAAAATCAGACCAAGAATATGGGTGAGCTCTCTAAAAGCTTCCAAATTACGTTGTTCACTATAAATGTGAGATTTACCAGAAAGGTCATTTGAAAGCCTATTCCAGTGTTGCTTCTTTGCTTGCTGCCTCACTTTTGGGAAGAAGTCTGAATTTTAAAACTAAAATTTAAGCTCTGCTTCTTTCCCTGCTGAATTGCAGAAAACTAGGAGTCCTAATTATAATAAACTCTGATAATAATAGAATCCCATATTACTAATGTGCACTCAGAGAGATTCAAATGAGGGTGTGCATGTGCACTGGGAAAGGATAAGCATAAAGCCGTAAGTGGCAGACTTTTCTTTCCAAGTGCCAGGCTAAGCAGAGCCATTTAACAAACACAGGAACCAGAAGAACGGAATCTCAAAGAAGAGTGCTCCTCACCCACAAACACGGCTCTGAGGTGTGTTTTTAAGGACAGGCTCTGTTCCACCGTGCCCCTCATACACATTTACACCCCGTGTGAGTGAGGTGTGAGGGCACGGAGTTGTGTGAGCAGCTCCTCAAGAGGCAAAGCAGCAGAGGTTCAGGACCCCTTAACTGCAGCAGTCAAGTGCATTAACTTGTTTAATTTTACCCAGCAATTGCCAGACTCCCAGCTGGTGCAGCCTGGCACAGCTCCATGGATTTCAGCAGAGCTACTACAACTGACACGAGCTGGGGATCTGGCCCAGTTTCTCAATTTGTCAGAGCTGGCCATTCTTAGGGCACTCTCCTGTCCTATGTAAATTGTCATCCTGGGCTTCGCAAGCTGCAGAGCTGTGACAATCCACACGAGCCACCCTTCTCCATCTTCACTCTCCTTCTTATGTCCACTGCAGGATTCCTCCAGGATTAACATCCCAGTAGTGAGAGCTGAACCCCACAATGAGACAATGAACAAAACAATTTGGTTACACAAGAATTTCTAACTTTGGAAGAGACTTTGAAAAAACTCCAGGTTTAGAAAAAAGAAAGGGTTTGTCTGGGACAGAGTTGGTTTTCACCCCAGTAGCTGGGGCAGTGCTGTGGTTTGGATTTAGAATGAGAATGACATTGATAGCGCAGGGATGTTTTAGTTGTTGCTGAGCAGTGCTTACCTTCAGTCAAGGACTGATGAGTTCCCCATGCTCTGGCAGTGAGGAGCTGCAGAAGGAGCCAAGAGGGAGTGTGGCCAGGACAGCTGACCCGGCCAGAGGGGTATTCCATACCCTGGAATAACAGGGACAGTGGATGAACTGGGGGAAAATTGGAGGGAAAGCTGGTCAGGGGCCCCTGCTCCAAAACAGTCTTGGTATCACTTGCTTTGTATGTTTTCCCCCCTTCCTTTTCTGTCCTATAAAGCCATCTTTACCTCAACCTGCAAATTTTACTCTTTTTTTTCCTGATCCTCTCCCCCATCCCACTGAGAAGAGGGAGTGAGGGAGTGGGTGTGATGTTTGCAGGACAGTAAATATCTAACAAAAGAACCTATCCTAGTAAAAGTGACACTGCAAACACCTAAAGCACTGAAAACAGGTATTTTATACAGCATGAAAATCAGCAATTTTACAAAGAAATGACCATGAAATACGTAATAGTGCTACTTAAAAAAAAAAAAAAAAAAAGAGAGAGAGAAAAAAACTATATCAAAGTCTGCATCCTCCCCCCAAGCAAATGCCCATCATGCAGCCCAATAGGCTTAATCTGCCATAAAGCCAAATACTTCCCTGAGGAGGCGATCGTTAGTTTGAACATTAATTTCCCTTCCCCTCTTCTTGTGTATCCATTAGGTGGAATAACAAGAAATGTTCACGGCCATAAGGTGTGTTTGATGGCAAGGAGTAAAAGAAAACGTGCAATTAAAAGATGTGAATGGTAAACTGCACAACTTCTCAGCTGCCTTGACCAATGTGTGGGACTTCTGGGAGATGCAGGTTTTGTTCTCCCGTGTCGAGGTCAATGAACTGCAGAGACCCAAGGATGGCAAAAGTTGGAGGGGAAGAGAGAAATTATTAATGCTGCATCCTCTCCTTGCTCTCTTAGATTTGCAGAATGTGTTTCTTGAATGAGTTTGAAGCCCAACATATAAAAAGCTGACTATTTATATATTTGATTCTTTAAAAGCAATTAGGAATACAAAGCAGATGGTACGGCATTGTAGATTTCCCTTTTCATATTGCTTAAGCACTAGAGATCAATAAGTCTAATATAAACAGATGATTTCCATAGCAGGGTTTATAATTAGCTGGCACTGAATGTGTCCAAACTCTAAAATAATTAGCAGAAGCATGTGGCACACCATTAAAACCTTGTGGCTTGTCTGCATTTACATTTATAATTATTAAAGTTAATTATGATGCTTGTGGTGTGGTTCCAAGCTCCTTTACAACTTAGATTAAATATTTTTTCAGTCCTACTTTTTCTTTCAGTCCACCAAATGCCAGCACTTTCAACAAACCCCATTTCATCAAAAAGAAAAAATGGAGGTTATTTTTATAGGAATGACCTGAATATTTTCCTAACTAACACTTTTATTTTTCTAAAGGGACATGACACAGGAATTGAGTAACTCAGCATTTTGAAGAGAAAAAATCCTGATTAGACATCATAATTTTAAGGTTGCCTAAGAAAACCTTTATACTTAAGCCTGACGTACTGTTTTAAATAAAATTCAAACAAAGAGAAACCATTTAGTAATCAGAACATTTCAATGACATTCAAGGCCTTACAGTAAAGTAAATCTTAATTTTACGTGTCCTGAACCTGGGCAAATCACCGTGCAAAAGGCAGCATTGGCTGGGTGTAAACATCATATATTGGGCAAGGACTTTTGAAGGTCCAGTTTGGCTTTACACATCTCTTCCCACAACCCAGGCTACAGAAACCTCAGGCAAACTACCTGGTCACTCATGAAAATAATTTTCATTAACATTTATCATTAAGACATTTTGTGACACATCCAGAACCCCAAAGAAGTTGCACTGTTTGCATAATGTATTTCCTCAATTATTCATTTCCCTGTATTTTTCTTTCCTTTCGTGTAAACAAGGCTGAATTCCACACTGCCACACATGTGGCCGAGTGAAATGGGATGGATGCCCTGAGGAGGTGTGACCCTGTGGGACACGATGCTTCTGGAGGACACACCCTGTGATTCAGGGCCATCACTCTACTGGGCAGGCAAGTAAAAATTGATTTAATTTACCAAATCACCTCATCCTGTAGGATTAGGGGAGCACGACTGTGGAGAACAGCGACTCTTCCATCGCACATCAACGTGTCAGTGTGAAATTCCTAAAATTTCTGCAGCCAGCTCCCCCCTGAAAATCGTGCAGTGACACCAACACCTTCTCTGCTCTCCGTGCAAGTGCAAGCACCATGGGGCCAGGCACACAGGGAACGCTTTGGGCAGCAGAAAATGCCACAAGAACCAAACACCAGTGGGAATTGTTCCCACACGCCATTCCCAGAGAGAGCAAAACCTAAGTCTTTGCATACAACTGGTTTTGATCAGCTGCTGGAAGTTACTGGATCCAGCAGATACCTGAGAACGGGGCACAGCTCTTTACCTCAACAGTGTTAGTTTTAATCCTGAGGTTTTTTTCAATAAAAAGAAATAAAATGTTGAAGGCCTCAGAGAGGATTAGGATTAGGTTTTACAGAAACAGAGCCTTGCACCTCCCAGGTGGTATTTCATAGGCACAAGTACTCGCATTTCTGAAATCACCATGTCTACTCAATTTCTACTGCAGAGAAACCTCCCCCCCTTTTAATGCATTTCTGTTCTTCATATAACATGTCCATCATGAACTTCTTGGCCCTCGTTCTTGTTTCCCCTGGCTCAGGCCAGACCTGGAGATGTCTGGAATGTGACAAGGCAGTATTAGCCTGCCAACTATATTCTGTTAGCAAATTTATTTTCTTCTCCTAGACTGATGATAAAAATGTCATGGTGTGATGCTTTAGCAGGCCCAAGAGCTGCCCACCTACAGCTGCAGGGCTTGAAGAGAGCTCGGAGCCAAGAACGCCATAAGGAGAGCAGACAGCAACTCCACCAACTTTGCTCCTTCTGCATTGGTTATTCTCCTGCTAAATGATGCAATGTGACCCCCTCAGGGATTCCAAGTCTGATCATGTTTTTCTCACTATTTTTTCTTCCCTACTTCCTCCTTCTCCTTGACTAAAGCAGCCCAAACTGCTGAATTTTTCATGAAAGAGATAATATCATTGTACATAAGATAATGGCATTCAAATACATCCATCTGCTTGTTAGCTCTGACTACATTGATTGTGTTTCTTCTGAAAGAATATTTACCAAAAGAGGCGGGGGGGGAAGGAAAGGAAAAAAAAGGTTCTCTTTTGTGGCATAAAATATGCACATTTTCATAACTGAAATACAAAATCCCTTTTACATACTTTAGATAAGAGAACAAAATGAACTGAGAAATTAAGAAAAGCACCCTTGAGGTCTTGCCAGGACAAAAGTATTTCCTCCTTCCAATATTTCATTAAAAATCTAGACAGGTTTTACACTAAAACACTGTTGATTTTTTTTCCTTTCAGTAAACAATATCTTGTTTCAGAGGTGAAATACTGCATGCCAATGATTGGGATTTTTACTAGCCTAAAAGTTTTCAAATGTGGTCTAGAGGATTACACCTAAGGCATCCAGTCTATCTCACTTTCCCATAAAAACTGCCCAACCTAAAGTAATTCAATTTATCATTTTATTCCTTTTTTTGGCTATTCCAGCAACACAGAGTAAGACCGTAAAATATGTGATATCCAATTACCGAAAATGTGATGAAAAATTACTTTCAAAAGTAGGACAAGCGAATATATTTACTGGATTTCAGATGCTCTAGATAAAAAGGATAGGGAGATAAAAACTGCCTATCAATTTTACACACACTGAACCGCTTCCACTTCATTTCCTATAGGTCGTGTACAACCAGCCCGGCTTTTGAAGTTTCATTTCAGCAAACAATATATTCTAATTGGCTTGTTTACATTTATTAACGCCACGTCCTAAACTCTGAGATGTGCTTTGTGCTCTTCCTTTGACCTGTTTAGTGCAACAGCTCCCCCGGAGCTCCAGCCACCTTGGCTGGGATTTGAATACCTCCTGTTTAAAGAACAACTGCTGAACCAAAGGCTGCCTCTCTCCCACCGCCTTGAGCACATTTCAGTGCTCGCTGCTGAAACGGCAAACACGGCAATTAAATGGAAATGACAGCAGTTGATCTGATTATTTCCTTCCCTCCAATCTCCTTTTTATTATAAGTTTGCATATTAAGGAAGCAGGAGGGAACGTTTGTCCCTTTGTTTGCTAGGGAGGAGGCCTGTGCACAGTGGGCCCCTTGCAGGGATCTCTGGAATGGGGCAAACAGGAAGAAATCCTGATCCACAGGGAACTTCCACGTTGCAAAGCCTCCAGTCCTCTCCCCTGTGCACTTCGCTCCGGGATCCCAGGAGTTGGTGACGGCAGCTCTCCGTTCCCCAAGAACTTCCCATGCCTTCTCAGAGAGCTGTGGAAGGAAAAATGCGTTCTCCTGAAGCCAGGCTTAATCACTTGCAGTGTTTCCAAAATGGAAGCTGAGTTTCCGCGTTCACTTCTTGGCCACGGTGGAGCTTCTTTAGCATCACACAAGGGTTCCTTCTCTTTCAGCCCAGTTCACTCTCTCCTGATTTCCACCCCATTAGCAGAGCCACACCTGCCTGAATCCTACAATCCCACGGGCTGGGCAGAGGGCAGCACCACCGGTAGCCAGTGCTGTCTCCAACATCATTCTCCCTGATGGTTTCCTGAAGTGGAACTTCATCATCCCTTGGACACGGATGCCTAAATGTTCCTCAGTGGCGCTTTGGTTTATTTCAGAATTGAATTTAGTACAACCACATCTAAAGAGACTGCAATTTAATCACAGATGTTCAACAAGGGCAAAATTATTCACAAGTTTGGAGTTGTGAATTATTTTTCAGCTCCATTGACCAACATGTCTCACTTTACACTGTAGTACTCCATATTAATAGCTGATGCTGAGTTTCCCAAATGATGGCATCTGTGTGGCAACCAGGGAGCGATTTTTCCTGGACAAATGCCTCTCCTTTCCTGACTTCTGATCTGCTGCCTGTCGTAAGTTTACTGTGCAACACAGACTGTGGGAGCTTTGTGTCCTAAATACAGAGGACATGTCCAGTCCAGCAAAATAATGCTATTATAATAATAATTGCTTCAATACTGTTTGTGCAATCTCTTTGCAAAATCTTGTTATTTGTGATTCTTATCCTACAACTTGATATGCATAATAGCTCGAAGGTGCTGGTGATGGAATTTTTCCAGCTCTTTGATGTGCCAGCAATGACTTGTCCATGTTTCACAGGCACAGACTAATGTGGAAATTACTACAGCAAAATAAACACTATGTCTTGTCTTCTGTGGGATACCACGCAAGTGTCAATTTATGATGCAATCTCACATGCAAAACATGTATTTTTAATTCTGCACGTGATTTCTTAGACATCTGATAGTCTCTTAAAAATAAATTAAATCCATTACCCACACTAATACGCCGATTCTATATCTTGCAGATGATTTTCCAGCTCTGGACTAGTGCACAACCTTGCTTTTCTTCTGACTGACGATAAATCTGTGGACTTCAGCTGCCACAGCAAATTTGTTGGTCGTGAACTAGAGGTCTTCTATAGTGTGTGCAACGAAAGCACAACCACCTGCGCAGAGGAGTTCACATATAACCTTCTCCTTCAGTGCTGTGGAGGCCTTCAATCTGCTCAGGTTAAAGAGCTTGCCAGATGTTCAAAATTTAGTAAATATTCCTGGCATCATGTCTCTAGTGGCATCATCAATCATTACTACAAAGAACAGTCCAAAGAACAGTCTGTGCCAAAATATACCTTTGCTTGACTCCTTTTGCTATTACAAATGGATCCAACAGAGTGCCAGCCCCAGCCTCTATCCAGCACACCATTGTGCAGATGACGGATAATTTCACAAACTTTTCTGGACATCCAGGAGTTGGGAAATATTGCCAATAATTTTCACAGAGCTGGAAGTCGGAGAGCATCAAAAGCATTGCTAAGGTCAATGGAGACTTGTTACATGGGTGTGTGGTTTGCTCTGCGTGTTTTCTTATTGAAAACAGCTAATATCACATCCTAGCCCCCTCTTGGATAATGGGCATCACCCTCATATCTGGAACCCTTGGATCATATTCACTCAGCATTTGATCCTTTTTCTGAAATTGGAATTGCTATAGAAACACCTTTATTTGGATACCACGGTGCTGGAAGATAAAGGAGTATTTGACATTCACAGCCTAAGGGCGTGTAGCTTAGGCATGTGAAGGTGATGATATGCATCTGTTCCCAGAGGAATTAGGGTTCCCAAATTCTTATACATTGCGCTTTCAAAATTTCCATTTTAAATATTATTTATCTACGTTCCTCCTTAAGTTTATTTAAAGTCAATTTTTCTATCTCATGAAAGGGCTGAACACAACTGTAAGGAGATTACAGCAGCTGACTGAGGCCTTGCTGAGGTACATTTTGGTCTTTTTACAGAGAATTGAGGACACTTGTTTTTCCAAAGTACATGGAGTGACTCTGAACATGGCTTTACAGTACTTAACATCTTAATTCCCTACACCTTTTTCTCCTCACTTTGATAATCTCCCACCTATTGAGATCATTATATGGACTCTTATTAGTTTCTTAAGGATTCCTGCCCCACTTGGAATACAAGTCAGTAACTGAAAAAATCAACAAGAATTATGTTTAACAAATACAGGAGGAGAAAGGGAATTGTCTTCTCCTGCTCCATGACAAAGATATCCAATGGAAGATTTGGTGCAGTGGAAACAGAGGTGAAACGAGCACTTTCAGCAGTTCAGAATCATCAGACACATCTCTTCATATTTGTCCGTTCCCAGCTTCAATCAAGAATTGTTTAAATAGAAGTAAAAAAGCCTGAACTATTTGTGTGCTTGAATGCTTTTGCCTCGCATCGCTTTGCATTAGCAAGTAAAGTCAAAAAGCCAACATTTAAGTTACCCTTTTATCTCCTCTGCAAGAACAGAAGTGCTGCACCTTTTGGGAAAACAGGTAGATTTTCCCAAAAGCAAAGAGGGACATGGAGCTCCTCATTCTGCTGCCAAATTTTTGTCTCAAAAATCTTTAAAAATCATAATTGGGAAGTACTGGCCCACTATGCCCTGCTCAAGGTCTTAGACTGGGCTTTAGCCATATCTCCAAGGCTGATGAAGGACTAAAATCAGTATGTCTGGGGCTCCACAAAGAGTGGAGCTTCAGTTTTAACTGGGGGTACTGAAAGCTGTGTGTAGGGCAGAGCTAGCATCAAGAAAATACTCAAATCTCTCTGTTTAGGTGCATCCAAAGTACATAAAGGCAAGTGGTGCATCAGAGAAAGGGATCAAGACTTTCTTGGAATGGAGAGAGAACAGGCACATGTCTGAAGAGAGTTCTGTCTTACAGGTTGGTGTTTTTTCCCTTCTCATTTATGTCATAAAATGATGTTATCTGTTTTTAATTTGTTTGGGCATCCACTTATTCAGTACAGAGAATTCATACTTGGCCACTACTGATTGTATGGACAGTTGGTCTGCATAGACAAAACCTTTCCCTTATCCCCACTGCTAAAGGTGTGCTCTTCAGACAGCTGCAGGATATTCTGTTGACAGGATTTGGCTTTCCTGAACGCCAGCCAGCTTGCCGACATCTTCCCTGACTAAAGGACAATTTGTTGATCAGGGGCTCAGTGTTGTTTGGAAGACTGTGGCACGGGCCAAGCAGGTTAGGTCTGTATGTGCAGGGCCAGCAGCACACAACCAGCAAGGTTCACCTTTGGTGGGGCTGAGCAAACAGATTGTCAAGCAGCTGACAACCTTTAGGCTGTCTCAGACCTCCTGGGGTACAGAGACTTGGCAAGTCCTTGCATTCCTGCAAATGCAGGCCCCCACCTGCAGCTGCCTCTCGTGCTCCCAGGAGCTTCTGTGCACACCTTTGGAGCCACAGGCGCGAGAGACGGACGGACCCGCTGAGTATCCAAGGTAACACCTTCTGCAACTTCTTCCATCAGTGATTTTGCACAAAAAAATCTTGTATCGAACAGTGGAGTTTTGGGTTTGCCTAGAGCATTGCTTTCAGAAAAATGTTCAGTATCATTTAAGGACTCAAAGGGGTGGATAATGCTCCATATCCTTTGGGTAATCTTTTCCAGTATTATTGCCAGTGTTAAACTAAAGATCAGTCTGGCCCACACAACGCAGCAGATTTCCAAAGAGCAGGTTGTAGCCAACTGTAACTGGAGTTGATACACCATGACATATTTGTCCAGCAGAATCTCAGATGGTTGCACAAGAGAGAAATTGAGTTTCTGTGCATTAATCTGATCTTCGAAAGTCCACAGGTCCAGATAACACGTTGACTTGGAAAGAGAGACCCTCTCAACTGGTACTTCTACTGGATATTCTTTATAATGAAACTTCAAAATGCAATTTCCCTTTTCTGATTGTGTTTCTCAAACATCGTTATTGCTGAGCATTGAGTTTGTTAAATGCTTACGCCAAAAGCAGGGGCGAGATTTCTTAGGAAGATAAAAATGGTTCTTCTTTTAGTGCTTAATTAGAAATTAGCCATACTTTAAGGAAACGTAAATGACAGCTCTGGAATCCTGTGTCACACAAGAGGCAGGGAGCTGAATTAGCACATTAAGTGGGACAGCCCCATTGCTCAAGAGGCAGGGACGCGTTAGAACATGGCACCGCAGAATGGAACACACAGAGCAACCTCACCTTTGCATGGGAATGGACCCAAGCCAACATTACAGAGCTTGCCTGTCTAACATTAGAAACTCACATCCATTTTTACATAAGTGACCTAATTATAAGAGGTGTTATAAGGCGGGTGACTGAAAACATGGCCTCTTGAAAAATCAAGCATGAATTCATTGTAGTAATTCTACCTTTGAATGTTCTCTTTACTCTCCATAACCACCATGAAAGCAGAGAAGCATTTACCCTAAAACTTACTCCATGGGACACACTAACCAGCAAAACACAAGCTAAATATTCCACTTGCCATGTGGCTGTCAAAGAGGAAATAATTTGAGAGAAGAGAGAGAATATAGAAAGGACATGGAAGGATATTAGCAAGACTTCCTTTAAAAGCTAAGTTCCTAAGAGCTAACCACAGCTTTAAGGAAAGCTGGTACTTTGCCTCAAAAGAGAACTTTGGTGAACTAGACTGGATAAAATTATGGAGGTTATTATGCCTGTAGCCTCCTTGCTGTGCATTCTTCCACAGAAGTGCTCACACCCGCTGTGCATGGCCAAATAACATGAATTAAAAATGCTGCACAGCGACGAAGTTGGGTTTCAGATGAAAATACCTCAGAATTGGTCTGTTATTAACGCTTCGGGATCTCCAGTGCTCCCAATCCCTGCATCTCTCCAGGCTGCTGATAATATAATGCAACCAGAAAAAAAAATATTTTAAACTTCTAGGCACACCTGAAGCCAAGTTGGAATCGCAAGAATCTCCAGCCTCCAAAGGTGGAGTGATACCACCCAAACCCGGTGTCTGGAGGAGGAAAAGGCCTAGTGCCATAATTCTCCTCACGGCCCCCAAAGCACAGCACACTGGCCCATGTGCCTTAGATATAAAGCACATGTTCCGAGCCTGTGTTTGCCATGACAGCCATGAAATCCCCAGCCATTTTGCAGGAGCCATTATCCTTGGGGATAATAAAATTCTGTAAGACAACAAACATAGGAGGTCCCGATGCCAGGTCAGGAAAGAACTGTTTTATGGGCAGCTGTATATTTGTTTGAGGACAGGGCTACTGGCAGCCGGTGCCCTAAATTATGTCTGGGAGACACGTGAAGTGAGACAAGTGGAATGGACAATAAATGCCAAGTGCCGCAGGCAAGGTTTATGGGGCCAGCAGAGGTTTAACATTTGGGCAAATGTCTTAGACATGCTAATTTTCTGCTTCTCCCTCCGACTGAAATGACCAATTAGGTGTGACCAACCCAGCCCAAATTTAACATATCAGGTATGGAATCCTCCTGGAGTCCCGCTCACGATCGATTCTGAGGGTGAGCGTTCCCAAAAACACCAAGTTACTCTGAATAACAAGTAAATACAGGGAAATTGCAAACTGCTCACAGACATTCTGTCAAGTAAATTAATTGCTCAGTTCTACTTTATTAGGAGACCTTTATGGTTGTGGGCAAGCCTGCCTTGCTACAATCCTTTGATCACTCTTAATACTGGAAGTCCTCTTTTGTGAGGCTAACTTAATACTGTTGTATTCATGCAGCTTAATCTGAGTAGGTGCTAAGTGCTTTGCCAGCCGAGGAGGTGCAGAGCATGGAGGAGAGATCATTCTATTTATTCAATTTTATTCCATTCAATAGGCTGGACTTCTTTGTTTACATGATAAATTTCTTAGCTGTCATTTTTTTTCCTCCCAGTTTTATGTATAATACCATGTTCTGTCATTGTGTTTTTCTGTTTCTCTTTATCAAAAATTGCAGTCATCTCAAAAAAGCTGATCTTAAATCTTTTCTGCTTCAAAATTAGCTGTTGCCTAAGCAATCACACATGCAGGTCAAAGTTTAAAGGCTGATCCTACATCCAGAGAATTCAATACCAAAAGTCTATTTGAGACCCAAGAGAAAGAAACACAGATCCAAGTCTGTAACTTGCCTTTTCAAATTTATCCACTGCAACACAAATGTAAACAAACTAATCCATACATTAAAAACAAAAAAGGAAAAAAGCAGGGGGGGGAAAGGTAAGCGCTGATCTTGTCACAAGACACCATCCAATCCCAGCAGGCACAGAAAGGCAAAGTCTTCGAGGGGGATCCTGGACCTGGTAAAGCCAATTTAAATAAAGCCAAGATTTCACCAAGAGACCTCTCTCTCAGTGATTTCTATTTCTATTGCTTCAAAATGAATTGGAAAGATATTTTAGGAAAAACAATGGAAGGAGCAAAATGTTTTCTTCAGGAAAATTCGAGGGTCAATCTTGCAGCTTTGCTTTAATTGTGTCCCTCTTGAGAAAAGAATCTCTTTGGGGTGTAAATTGCCTTGCACTCCCTGCATGTGTAATGTCCAAGGAGTGCAAGGAAGAGCTTTCCGTCTTAATGAAGGAAGAAAACATGTAGAAGTTAATTTTTATCCACATCACAAACTTCCTCTGTTCATTCCATGAATTAGGATGCACAACCAGAAAGTGCAGTAGCAATTAAAAGAATCAGTGCAAATATTTTAACCAGAATCAAGGTAACTCATACACCCCAAACGAGGAAGTTTCACCTTTGTTCAGATAAAATCTGAAATACTCTTTGTTATTCTCAGAAATACAATCAAATGAACCACAAGTGCCACGTGTGGGTGGTGAAGAGGGGCAGTGTCTAACTAAGGGGATTGTTGAGGTCATACAAATGATGGGAGCACTTTAAGTGCTTCTTTCTCAGGAGTCACAGTGACATTCCTGGCTTTTTTTTTTTTTTTAATTTTATCTTACCGGATTTGCTATTTTCCCTTCCTTCTACTAGCCCTAATCAATGCTGCAGGTCAGGTTGAAAGAATGGACAGCCCTAGAGCCACATACATTTAAACCACTTTGATGCAAATATTGATCCAGGACGACAGACATGTGGAGGTGCTGCTTTTTTTAATGGACGAGCTTCCCCCTCCTTCTCTTCCAGGTTTGCACTTCATGAGATAAAACAGAAGTGTCTGCCCAAGAGCAGGAATGAATACATGAATTAACAGATCCAAAGATAGACCAGGCTCAATGATACATCCCGTTCAACCCAAAAAGCAAGATGCCATCTGCATGAAGTGCATTTCATGGCCTTGCTTCCTTCAGCGCTTCCATTTCTCCATTCACACTTGTGAGCCAGGGTGCTTTGGCACCAACGTGTGCAGTGGTGGGAGAGCAGTGGTGCTTCATGTCAGCACGAACGGGCTGCTGACACGGAGTCCACCACAGCCCCATGCTTAATTCCCATGTACACAAGCCTATCAAAGCTTTTTATTAGAAAGCCACTGTCCACGGCTTATATTTAGAAACAGAGAGCGAGTCCAAGCTGCAATCCAAAGACGAGATCAAGGGGAGGAAAGAATTCTAAGGACCGCTTTGAAATTCAACACTAAAAAGATCTGACATTCTTCTATCTGTAGGCATTTTTAGGCTGGACTGAAAATAAAAAGAAAACCTGTTTGTACAGAGAAAGCTTGCCTGGCCCTGTGCCAAGACAGGAAGTCTATCAAAGCTGGGCAGTGTTTGAAAGCAACAGAATACTAGAACCAAAAAAAGAAAAGGGGGGTGTGAGGGTGAGAGAAACTAGAATGAAAAGACTTACTTCCACATTGACTTTTTTGCTGTTTTTCAGATGGCTGCGCACGGTTGTTGATAACTACACCCCTCCCTGTTTATTCAACTCCGGTTTTCCCTGGGCATGGCCTGGCTTCCAGGTGACTGCTGCACAACCGCGACGTGGACACGAGCGCCTGCATCCACACATGGGGATGAATCAATCCACTGCTAAGCAGAACTACCCGATTCTCACGGGATAAATCAGGTTGGGTGGTGAACAGCATGTGTAGAGGAGTCTCCCTGTGAGTTTATCAGGGTTGTTAAGGCCTAAATTTAATCCCCATGGGTCAGAGGTGGAACTGTTGTGTGGTGGAGAGCCATTCACCAGAAACATTCACAACAGACCCAGGCACACAATTATAGCAACTCAGGGAATGCTGGCTCCCAGCCTTTGACCTTGGAAGAACATTAATCCTCAACAGACATCATCTGTTTTTTAAACTTCTTTCATATTTTCTCCCCTTTTTTATATTTTTTTCCCCAAATTTCTGGCTATAATATATTCAGGTACAAATGGTGCTGTCATCTCGAGCTACAAGTTAGAAAGTTATTACTTTTAATATGCCACTACCTTAGGCCTCTACTGTTATGTAAAAGAAAAATAACCTTGTGTGACAGTTTAACATTGATCGATGTGCCTGCCAAATGCAAAGAGATAAATAAGCAGGTGATGAATAAACAGCACTTCAAGTAAAGACATTACGCTGCATGCATAAAACGACGCCAGGCACCTAGGAGCTGTGGGTGGCCGAAGGTTGGCCATTTCATGCCCACTCACTAAAGCAGACTTAATCGCTTCCAATATTTTCTGTTAAAAAGCACGCTTAATGAGCCAATTTCACAAGCCCAGAGAAACTGATTATTATCTCCGAGTTCCAACTGAGTTGGTTGTTTTCCAAGAGCCGGTTTTTCCTTGACGGGATAAAAACCTTTCAGAAAAAAAATAAAAAACCCCAAAAAATTAAAAAAAAAAACCAAGAGAGAGAGAGAGAGAGAGAGGAGAGCAGCGAGGCCGCGAGGCGGGGAGGGCGCGGGTGGCACTAGATGGCAGCGTTGCTCCGCGGCCGGGCTGCGGCAGCGCTGCGGGAGCGCGGCTCTGCCTGCCGCCGTCCCCTCCCGGCCCCGCGGCTCCGCTGCCCGCGTCCTTGGGCCCGCGGCTCCCCGAGGCGGGGATTGGCTTTGGCCTCACACAATCACAGACTCGGTTAGGCTGGAAAGGGCCTCGGAGAGCAGCGAGTCCAACCTGGGACCGGTCGCCACCCGGTCACTGAGTGCCACGTCCAGGCTGTCCTTAAAGAGCTCCAGGGATGGGGACTCGAGCACTTCCCTGGCAGCCCGTCCCAATGTCTTCCCACTGTTTATCACAGGCAAAGGAAGGCCAGCGTCCCCATCCAGGCTCGGGAGGGCTGAGCAGCCTCCTTGGTCCCCTTGTAAAAGCCAGCGAGTTGCTTCGGGGCGGCAGAGATTTGACCATATCGCGAATTTTAATCGAAGTGCTGCGGGGATCTGCCCCTCGCAATCCTCCTTTCCAAGGGCTTTGGGGACGAGAACGAGCCGGAGCGGGTCCAGCAGGGAAGGGACTTTGCATCAGGGCACCCACAGGGTCCTTCGCAGGGCGGTGGCGACGTGCCACCTCCAGCTGCAGAGCAACGTTGGGAAAGACACACGCACAAACAAAAAATCTCAGCCCAAAGCAAAGCACACAAAAAAAGCCTCCCCAGCCCGGGATTATTGTCACCAGCAGCAGTTAGTCAATCATCACTTAGGAAAGAAACCCCAGCAAACTAGACCTCGGCATATAATTAACTCATCTATCAAAAAAAGAAAAAAAAAAAAAAAAGCAAACTGTTGTTGGGTTCTAAATCAGAAGCCAAGTTAATTATTTTTTATGAATATTCATAGGAAACTTGTACAATTTCCAACCTAGGCTTTCAATTACTAATCAGTTAACTACATAACTGGTATGACCACTTCTTCTCAGGAAAACCTCATTTTAAAAGTAAATAGACAAGGACACTGACTTTTTTTTTTAAATGGAAGGACAGCTGGAAGCTGGCTGGTGGAAATCCACCATTTCCATCAGGGATGAAGAGCATGTTGAAGGATGCAAGAGACCTTGCGGACCAAATACAGCACCTGCTTGGTTCCAGGCAGTGGAAATGCCTTAAGGCATTCATCAAAAAATTAAAATGATGCAAGACTCTGTTGCTTGTTTCCCAAGTGTACAGAACTGGGTGCACTCACTGCCGAAGCAGCAGCTCTTCCCAGGGCACGCCGAGTTCCTCGCTTCATTCCGTAGGTGCTGACCTATTAACTGGTGCAGCTTCCACAAAATCCTAGGAACTCATCCTGATCTTTGTCTCCAGCTCGTGACTCCTCTAGAAGGGCAGCTGTGAGAGAGTTTGCAGGCTGACACATCATGAGATGTTGAGATTTCAGCAGAAACTCACTTCTGCTGTGGACTTTTCTAACCTCCTTCTTTACTCAAAAAACAACCTTAAAGGCCAATGCCCAAAGGCCAATTTAGATATCTGATGTCTATTGAAATAGTTTGAAGGGCCCAAACACCTTTGAGGACTTGGGCCTCAGCAAGAAGGAATATTCTGCTAAAGAGAATGTGCTAAAAGACTTTTTGTGTGGTCAACGTTAGCCCTGTGAATTTAAGAGGTCTCCCCTGTATTTTGCCAACTTAAATCAGATTTTGATTGGTTTCTGACCCAACCAAGAGACAGATTTGATGAAATAAGACTGGCAAAACTCACTTTAGGACAAAGGTTGATTTGATAATCATAATTGCATTTCTACTGTATCTATTTTCTTAAGTGTTAGCAGATTTATTAGACTTTTCCTGTATAACCTATGGCTGATTTGCAGCTTCCTTGGTAATTTCTTAGCAGGCAGTGGCAATTTCTTATATCTTCAGTAATGTCTTGAATGTACATTTTTTATATTAATGATCTCACCAGGAGAAAAAGTGTACTGTGAATGCATGATGGCCATATGGAAAAGACAATGAAGTTTAGTAATTAAAACTGAAAAGGGAAAGAACTATGCAGTAATTAGAACACTGATTAATCAGCTGATAATTTTATCTTGATTAATGCTGCTGATTTTCCTCTTCTTATTGACCTAGGAAAGGTAGGTTTAGACCAATTAAATATAAATTATTCCCTTTTTTCACATTCCAGGCAGCTTCCAGTGTTCTAAGTCATACTACACTTAGGATGCAGCACTGAATTGCTCTTACTAAATTGGGCAGCTCAACAAAAGGTAAAATAAGGTTTATGTTCCAAACATGCTGATGCTTTTATCTAAGGCAGAATTGGACAGAATTGGTTATTTCACTATTATCTGGGGAATATTAAAATTGGATTAAATTGCAGTAGAAAAAAATAGAAGACTTCGCCTGTTTCAAACCCATAACAGTAGGAAAACTAAAAGGATCCATTCATTTTATTGGGCCCAAGATATGGATGCATAATGTAGTCCTGGAGCTTAAAGAAAAGCTTCTATATTAATGCTCAAATTTCCCTTCACGTGCAGAACTTTATTATCCAGGGGGGAAAAGTGTTGCTGGTACCGATCTCACTCCGGTGCCTGTTCACAGACCATAAACAACAACACCTATTCTTGCTCTCCCATGCACAGTGCAGGGATTAAAGCTGCTAATTTTAAATCCTGGAACAGAGAAAGGAATGCTGTGTATAGCCTCATTCCCTTGCATCGAGACGTGGATCAGGGTGTTTCCTGGTGGGAGACGCAGGCACTCCACAAACGCAGAACCCTTGTGGATGTTAAAGATCCCGCTCCTCGCAGATAAAGATCTGGCAAGCCCAGAAAAGCTCCCAAGCAGGTGTCTTAAAGCTGCAAATTCCGCGGGAAAACGCTGCTTGCTAGGTGTGTGCTTTGACTTGCTGTGGGAGGGAAAGACTGCAGTGCATGGCAAACAAACCCCTGCCCTCCTTGAGGGCTCACCTGCCACCCCGCTCACTCCAGCTTTTTCTGTTTTGTGTACTGGAGCAGACTAAGATCCGCTAGAGTGTGGAAAGGTAAATCCACACAGGAAATCTAATCCCACACTCCAGTGTGTTGCTGCTTGGCTGCTTTCCCTGTGCTGGATTTTCAGGGGGCAGAGCAAAGACACTTCCATGTCTAATGCCAAGAAAACCTTTTAGGGAGCACGGGGAACCCCACAGACCACGAGTTAAGGATTCCAGCTGACATAAGACTCCTCTTGATCTGTCATCTGCACTATCATTCAGATACCCTTCTTGTGAAACAGAAGAGCAGGTAGAATTAAATATCACAAAGAAATGATCCGATTGATTAACACTTCCTTGCTTTCCCTGCACTTCTAATAAAGTAAATCTTTCCCACTATTTGTGCAACATGAATCTAATTCTGCAAGCCAGTTTTCAAGTGTATCTGACCACTCATAAAAATCACGTGGCTCTGTTTTCTCTCTTGGATGGAATTACTCTGCAGGGCATCATGAATTAATAAAAAAATAATGACCACGCAGTAGAAAATGATTTGGTTGAATATAAATAACTTGTTAACAAGCACATACGGGTGTGACTAAGAAAAATACATCTTCCTGAAGGAGAAGTAGCCAAACAAAGAATAGGAAGAAACCAAAACAACACTGGAGAGTTTTTGTGTTATTAGATCAATCAGGTTTGTTCATGTCTTTTATTATCAACAGAAATGGCATTTCTGTGTCCTCTGTTCAGGGAACAAAAAAAAAGATGCTCCAAGTTTGAACCAAATCAGGTGAGTGAAACTGGATGGATTAACCACGGGATAGCAAATCATTGTGTCACCACTCCAACCCCAAATCTGGTTGACTAAAATAAAAAGGGCTTATTTTTGCAACTGATTGCCTTTATGTTCACAATAACCCAAACTTTGCAAATTCTTCAATATTCTACAAAGGCCAAGTGTGACAAACTAACAGGTGAATCATGAACCACGAGAAATCTTACCCTGCAATATATTTGCTCTACGGCTAAACAAAAAATTTCAGTTTCCCCTCTCAGGGATCTAAATTCCATAGGCAAAAAAAGAAGTGAGGAGGTGGACATACGCCTGGGATGAATTTCCATAGCTAAACAAAGACAAAGAAATATCCCATTAATTCCATTTCTCAGATGTCACACTTTCTCCTGGCTACGCTTGGGCTGTTTTGCTCTGGTTCTGAGCTTTTGGGGAAAGGAATGTGCAGTGCCAAACATAGGCTAGGCTTTTTTAGAAAGAGACAAAGGTTGATATTTTCAAATCAAGGTGCCTTAAGTACAGCTCTAAAAGGTGCATTCTCAACTGTGGTGTCCCTTACAAGTATCAATCATCTGCCAATTCTTGGGCATCTCAGAGTTCAGTATTTTTCAAAGCAGGTCACTCCATCCAAGTATGGATTTTCCAGCTAAATTTTAGGCATCGCAGTTTGAAAGGGAGCTGGACTATGTTTAACTAGCTGGAAGCACATCTAACTGGGAACATGTTGTCTCTTCAACCACAGAAGTTGCAAAACAAAAGGAAGCCAAGAATCTGAGAAACAGTAACATAAATAATTTTCAACTACAGCCATGCAACTGCTGTCAAATGACAATTTTCTTGAAAAAAAAATGATAGATCAAGAGATGCAAAATAAGAATTCAGCTAAAAGTAAGTCAGAATCCATGAGAAGCAAACACCACATTCCCATTCCTTATGAACCCATTGTGCACAAACCACACAACAGAGGGGAAGGAGACCCTTCACATATTCTTTCTCATTGGAAAGCTTTTGCATGTGATTAAGGAGCAGAATATAATTATTTATAATTTAGTATTACTAGTAGCCTAGCTTTTAAGTACAACTATATACTAGTAAAATCACAAATTGATAAGATTCCACCAGGAAAAGGGGAAAAAATCAGTGACTATGTCTGATAGTTTGAAAAAATGCACTGTGCACAGTGTAGTGTTCATTTTCTTATCACTATTTCCACAAATATCTTCAACAAAAAGACTAAATATTGTAGAATTTTAATATAAACTGAGATTCCTAAGATTGATTATCAGCGCTGTTTTATAAACCAGCACAGTTGCACCAACTTCGTTTAACAGAAGCACGTTTCAGGATCACAAATGAAAGAAAAACCAAGCCACTCCTGTTTCAAAGAGGTTTAGGTGTCACAAAACCTAATCATACAGATATAGGCAAAGGGCTAAAAGATATAATAAATTTCAGAAACAGGGAAGATCTAAGTTACCAGGACACTTAATTTTAATTAATAATTGAGAAATTGCCTGAAATTTCACAACTTTGGTTCAGAAAAGTCAAAACATTTTATCCCAAGCTGAGGCAACGCTTTTGCTTTGGATAACATTCCAACTAATTTACACCACTGAGAAGCTTTTAGGTAAAGAAGCAGCTCAGGGGTTTCAGCACAATCCCCAGCAATAATAACATCGCTGAGTTAGGAGCAAGAGGATGGAGCTGAACTTGATGGCAGGATGCACTGAAACACAAGTCAGAGGTAAATTCCACTTCAAATTAACAAGGACCGCAGCAAAACAAAGGGAGTGTAACAGATTGGAAAGGATGGAGCAAAAAACCCACAGAAAAAACCACCCAAAATGCTAAAAAGGAAGGTATTTAAAGCTCAGAATGAATGGCAATAAAATCTCTATTAACAACACTGTACAAAAAGTAGATAATCATCTGATTTACCAAACCGGCAAGACCAACAGAAAGACAGAAGCAACCACACCCAAGTGTGATACAAAATTACTTTAAAAATCATCCAAACGTGCAGTGTTAAGGTTGATGACACTCAATCAAAAACTTTATCAGAAGGAAAATGAAAGTGGGGAGGTTACTCATTATATCTGATTTGTTATTAAGATCATGAGGTGCCATATATACAACTGAAATTTTGGGAGGAAGTTTATGGATGGAATCAAGATGAAACATTGCTCCGAAGCCATGCAAAAGCCAACAAGACGGGCCAAGCTCTAGCACTGGAAATACAGCTGAGCTCCTCTGAATTTTACCAGACAGAGCACAGAAGTTACTTCAGTTTACCTAAAATGTGTCTCAAAGTAATGCAAAGTCTGTGTAATCAGCAAAGAAAACACTGAAGTTCATTTCATTATGTGGTTGATAAACTAGAGAGTAAGCACAACATTTTAAGTCGAACAAACATAACAAATATTCTAAAATAAGGATGAGACATGCCTGTAGAAAAATCAGGAGTACCATGGCAGCAACTTATCACCAACAGTATCAGTCAGATCCATTCAGTGCCTGTTATTGTACAGAAATTAAAAATCCCTAAGTGAAACCTTCCCAGGGAAGCCAAGTCATCAACAGTTACCCAACTCTGCCATACACCACACCATTTTTTTTTCATCATTTCATCACTTGTGCAATTCCATACAAAACAATGTTCAGTGTTAGCAGCTCCAGTGATAAAATGAGCACATCCGAACAAAGAATCCCCGGAACGGAGGAGATGAGGCTAGAAAAATTAAAAGGTGATGATTTCATCTGAGGAAGATTCAGCGCTATAAACAAAATAATCTGTGATCTCAACATCTTGTTGCCAGTTATCTGAGGCATAGGCTCTCAGATCCCAATCTTGTGCCAAGAATTCAAGGTGGCAAATGATGGAGAGATATGGCAAAAAAGGAGCATGTTCATAGCTACAAAATCTATCTCCTGACACTCTGAAGAGCACCTGAGCCAATGGGGTGTCCAGAGGGTCTCCAAGACAGTGAACAAACCTCACCAGGAAGGGATGCTCCAGGTCAGGAGGAGAGACAAGGAAGGACCTCCAGAGACCAGGAAGTAGAGATCATTTCGGTGGAGCACAGTGCTCCCAAGGCACATTGAAGAGGTGACCACCAGGAGAAGTCACCACCTGTGGTTCAGAGACAGCGAATTGCTCCCATTTGAGGAACACTCACTTAGTTAAATGGTGGGAACCTCTAGGTTTCAACCAGCCTCCACTTTCACAACGGAAAGATGCTGCTTCTCATGTAAAACTCAGTGTTCAGCTAACTTAGAAAATGTCTCCCTCTCCCATCCATCCAATGACTTGGCAGTCCCACTCCAAGTCTTGGCCAGTTTTTAGACTTGAAAAATTGCATTCCTAAATAATATAACATTACAGAACAATTCTCCTGCAGAAGAAACAAACTACACCTCACAGCTCTCAACAATGCATTCAGCATTTCCTTCCTAATATTTCTGGTGGTTCATAGCTCCCAACAAACAGCACTATTTATGCTTTTCCCCTACTGTTCAAACAGCCCAAGTTCTTCCCTCTGAGCTTCATTGAAGGCTCCTCTGGAGTCCCATCAGAATTTTTTTTCCAAACCTCTAGCTCCCAGCTGGTTGAACACGCTGTCAATCCTCTACAAAGCTTCACCTTCTCTTTCCAGCAATTTTTTTTCCTCCCAGTCTCAGCAACCCACAATTCTGCACCCGGGCAGACTTGTATTTCTTCTCAGAGAAGCCATGATTGCCCTTGGTCAAAATTATTCTGTACTTTTCTGCAGCCCCAACAGCACTTTTCACAGTCAGGATTATTCTCCACATTGTTGTCTGCAGTCAAAGTCACTCAAAAATTCCTATGGTCCCAGCAGCACTAAAAATACATAACAGCCTCCTTACAATAATGGCTGTGAATCACAGCATTCCTCAGCTGACATAAGTAGTTAAAATAGTTTAAAAAAAAGTTAAAATAAAACTTTTTAAAAGTTCAAGTGAAAAATGAAAAAAGGTTGAAAAGGACTCCCCTACCGTCTAACAATATTAAAGTCTGCCTCAAATTTACAAACGTACTCAGCAACATCAAACGCGCCGGCTTCAAACACACGCGGCAGCTTCAAACCTGGCAGCTTCAAATGTGGCAGCTTCAAACACACGCGGCAGCTTCAAACGCGGCAGCTTCAAACACTTTTGTGGCAGCCATCTTGCACACGCTCAAAAGAGCACAACCTTAGAAACCTTAGGCAGGCACCTTATCCACGAGGCTACACAGAGGCTTTGTTACAAAAAAGAATTATTGGAATTTGCAGACGTTAAATTAGCCCGTAGAGGGAGCTCACACCGTCCCATAAATGTACAATAATTGGAACATACTGTAATTTAAAACATTTTCTCTATTAAGCTCTCTGTAGAGAGGCTACAGAGGTCAAAGTAGAGCATTCCTTACTTCACACCAACCTCTGTGAGCCCATAAAATTTCATTCAAATTAGACTCCATTGACCACGGATTTTGTAGCTCCAACAAACAGAAGAAGAGGTGTTTGGCCATGTATTCTCCACAACAAGCACGGCTTCTCCTAATCATCATTTGCTCCTGATGTTGGAAGAAGAAAGTCTATGTCGGAACGCAAGGAGAACAAAGAGCCGGCGGTCGGAATTGTCATGGCAATGCCCTCGATCTCCCCACACGTTCCTTCTGTTCAGGCAGCGATGGTAGTGCTCTTTTTATAACTTGACTAGAGCTGCTCTGGCGTCTCTCAGGTTTCTGTGCTCCATGCAGTGCTTTCAAAGACTATTATAATAGTGTGTTTGATATTCAAAGGTTGACGATGGAAATTGTTACCTACTGGACGTTCTTTAATGAAGCCACAAGTAAACAATGACCCAAATTCCTCTGGAAACGTGGAACAGAACGATTACTCTACAGAAGAACACATACAATAAACGTGGAGGGAAAAGGCATTTTCTAATTCCATGTCACAAAAGCGATGCTGGAAAGAAAGCCATACCCTTAGCTGGAAAGGTTCTGAACACATATATTGATTTACATCACGCAAACTGAAACAGCAGAGCCCACTTAGTCCTCACAAAAGCAGTTGCCTTCCCTCAGCCTGAATGCACAATAGAGCAAAAGAGTGTGCAAGGAAATAAGAAAAAGTGTTAGCAAAGAGAGATTTTGTTCGACTTAACATAATCTGGGACATTCTAAGCATCGCAGAGATTGATGAGAATTCAATATTAAGTTGTATTTTCTACGCCATAACGAAGCCAGCAACCATTTCCTTCATGTGTTGGCTTTAGAAATGCAGGTGCCTACATCTTTTAGAGACCTGGTGCTTCCCATTTTGCAACAGTAATTTTTAACACTGTTTTCACTTTATTGGGCAAAATATGATTGTTTTGAGAGCCACATACTCAAGTCATCAAGAGCCACGAAGGAAAAGAATATTAATATGACACATCAGAGCAGGAACAGCCTGTTTGCTTAAAGCTTTCTCGAGCATCCATATAAATCTGTCTAGACTCTCTCACCAGCACTCAGCAAGATCATATGCTCTGTTTTCAGCCCATGCATCTCATCTCCCCCAAAGCCAGAAGTCAACTTCATGTTCTCTAATTAAAGCAAACCAAGCCCCCCATCTCAAACCTCTTTTCCCCCCAGTACTATGTAATACTGACATCCACCAAGACATTTGAATGAACACAAATTCCAGCACCTCCAACTTTCAAATCCCAAACTGAAGACTCTGTCTTATACACTCTCTTTCAGCCCCTGCTCACCCAGTTGCCCCACAGATTTGTCAAGACTCTGACCCAAGAACACCCTTTCTTCAGGTCTAAACAGGAGATTAACTCAGCTGAATGCAGTCAATCAAGACTGTGCTTTTGTGCTTTCTTGGAATGGCAGAAGAGTGAACTCCACATGAGAGTTAAAAATCAGAAAACTTTGTAAAAATAGATTATTTAATAAAGCTGTAACAAAAATTGGGAGATACATATCTCAAGGTGTATAGTGATGGAGAAAGCTCGGCCATTAATTCTAGCCAGAAAAACACTGAGTACTTCTCACAGACACAGACTTTTATCTACAGACTTGGAAACTTTGGGTGCCTGCAGATTTGGGCTGACAATCCAGAAAGAACAAGACCTTTAATGCAATCCAAAATACATTTCTTAGGCACAAAGTTAGTATTTCCTACTGTATTTTCAGCATTCCTGCCTTCACTCCTCTGGCAAATCAGAAAGTGCAGAGCTAAGAAAAATGTAAAAGTATTTTAAAAACACTCAAGGCTTTTTTCCCCCTACTTTTGAAAAGATCTGATGAAGGATTAGCTCCAGTTTTAGCTGTAGGTCTGGGTGAATACACAACTGGTTCATTCATCATTACTGATCTAGTGCAGAGCCTCTCCCATAGGTGCAAATATGAAGTTTGGGGAGCTGATCCTCTCCTCCTCTTCTCACAGAACTTGTGTGAAGGGATACACATTTGAGTCCTAGTAAACTCACATAGAGAAGAAATCCACTTAGGTTTGCTGGTTAATTTTTCCCCTCTAGATTTATGTCTATCTAAATTTGATTTCTTGCTTAGTAACACAACCTTGTTCAATTTCTCCTTTGAAGTGGCTATGTAGAACTTGAGTTTAATGCACTAAATGAAAACTATTCCCACCTTTATACCTTTAAGCAGCTATAAGAAGAAATAAAATTATGAAAAATTAGAAATTAATAGCTAATAAACTTCACAGGATCCAAAAGCAACCTGAAAAGAGAGCCCAGAGATAAGACTGTGAGCCAGTGTCTTTTGTGTGAGAGCTCTGTTCTCCATCAGTGCATCCATTACCTCCTGGGATGCGGAGTGAATAGAGGACTAATGCCAGTGGGGAGAGGGGACTGGCTATGGTTACGGCTATAGTTTAACCGAAGAATGACTTGTCTGCATCTGCTCTCCTCTCCTCGCTCCTCCCAGACGTGCTGCCTGCATTTCCACACGAGGCTCACACACAGCCAGCTGCCAGCTAGAGTTATCTTTGGGCAGCCCACGAACGTGAGGCACATGGATGTGCTTATTCCCCCAGCTTCTTTTCCCAGCCTCCAGGAATTTGCTGCTCAGGAACTTCCTGAGGCAAAGGTAATGTCTGTGCTCAACAGCTCCCACCACTTCTTCAGATTGCTTTGTGTGTAAACTTTTAGAATGCCCAAAGTTCTATGTGTGAGTGAAAGATACCTCCACAGGAGACAAAACATAATTGCAATTGCTCACAAAACACTGACTTGCTCTGCATCTCCCTGTCACCACCTATGCCTGACTGGGGCACATTCTGGAGAGTATTTCACAAGTCTCTCCAAGAAATCAGTGTAATTCTCTGAGAGTGTCTGATCGGCATAAAATTACAAGAACTGCTGGGAAGACGACGAGCAGAATCCTGCCTTCCTGGCCATCTGTCTCCAGAGTCTGCACAAGGTCTCTGACCTCTGTTGGATATCACACTGGCCTGGACAAGATAAAGCAAACTTCCTAGTAACAGAAATTCTAAAATCATGCATAACTGGAAATTTGTCACTGAGCTTTGATTAAACCAGCTACGTTTCTTTCCCAAGCCTCAGGAGCCGAGGAGTCAGACAGCAGCAGTGGAGGAGCAGCTGCACAAAGGATCATTTGGGCTGTAGCATCTGAACAGGGAGAGAGATTTCTTTTCTGGCATCCTGCCCCTTTTTTTTTATCCCCCTAACAGGTTAAATGTGAAAACCCAGAGAAACTAAAGAATGACTTATCCTGTATACACAGTGTGTGCTGCTTGTGTTTAGGGACCATCTGTGAATGTGTTTCACGCACCAAACATTCTTCATGTAATAACAATGATCTGAAGGCTGAAATTTGTTGGGTTCTTTTTTTTTTCCTCAGAAGTAAATTAAAAAAAAATTCCATTTCAGTTGCAGTGCTAAAAGCCTGGAGGTCACTTTATTTTAAGTAGGCATCACTGATGGTGGCAAAGAGATATTTTAAGAAAGCTTATTTGTGTACAATATCCACAGGCCATCCACCTCAACTATTTATATGAATTCTTCAGTTGGTGTATAACTGGGCTAGCAAAAATGAAAAGTTGTGTTACCATTTATCATACCCTAAACATTCAATTTTTCAAAATATAGGAACCAGTGATTTATTTTTTTTAATATATGTGCCACTGTAATATTTTTAAAGCACATTTTTAGATACTCTCCATTTTTTTTACATACATTCATCTCACGCTTAGGATGCATGCAAAAATAAAAGAAAAACTTTCCTGTTATAGAACGACAGCATAGCAGTAATTTTTCCAGAATTCCGTTTAAACACCATTTTCAGTGTATGATTCCATTGTCCTGACACTGTAATCTCCTCCCAGATGTTGTATGGAATTTGCAGCATTTTCGTCTGTTCGTGATTCTCCTCTTACCTGATGTTTTGACTCTACTTCCAGGCAATTTTTTCCATCTTCACTTTTATTAGATGGTTGCAGAGATTTTTGTTAGCTTTTTTTTTTTTTTTCTCCTTGCACTGTATTTGGAAACGAAACACTCGATACTGGAACTCTTTTTTCACACCAGCATTCCCTGAAATCTACTTGACCAGTTCTGAGACTTTTGTTTGTTTGTTTTTGACTTCATAGCTCCATTTAGAGTGGGCTGCACAGAGGGAAAACAGGAACCTGCCCACACCTCCCAGTCAGGAGGAGTGCTGCCACCTTCTTGCAGTTCCTCCACAGCTCTCAACATCCAAAGGCTTTCTGGTGTTTTAGAGGAGAGGAAGTTTGCAGAGGCAGCAAAGCAATTCTCCCCACAGGTCTTGTGCAACGCTGTGTTTTCCGCCTGCTTTCATATTCCTGAGATTTCCCAGGGCTACAAAAGTCACTTATTTGGCTCCAGATCTCCCCCACCAAGATGAGCATAGGCAGAGAGCAACACTGGAGTCAGCCTGCCCACCTACAATGACCTTCACATCAAGCCAAGAGGGCAGCAGCCTACACTCTATAGCAATGGCTGGTTTCTGTATTTATAAGGCCCTGAAAGTTATAAGCCAAAAAATCCAATTATTCCTTCCATTCTAATCTTTAGTCAGTCCACCTACACAGCTGCAGATCACTTTTCCCAATCCACCAATATCTGTTATTGTATTTTTTGACTAAATGGATAGTGCAAGTTAACCTAATGTGCTGTTTACAGGCCTAGTCAATGTATCTGTAGATTAGCAATTGCAGCACGAGACATTGATCCTACACCAGAAAAACTAAGTAAAAATCATACTTCACCACCAGCTCCACTAATGCAACAGCAAACAGGGAAAAAAAATTATCACAGCACCTCATTCATAATTATGCAGTTATTCTAAAACAAATAAAGCAGCCATTGATAATAAAGAATTCTGCTATTTATATTAAAACTGGTGTAAATCATAGACAAAACAGAACAATGAGATGCCACTACAGCTCATCTCCCTCATAAGAAATTTCTTGTAGGAATCGAAATAATATGCATGAGAAAGTATTTTAATGTAGAGAGGTGGTAACAGGATTACACGGGAGAGGAAGGCACATCACATCTGAGATAGTCTAATAAGAGAATAACTTGGAATATAAATGGCTTGTGCAATGTAACACAGATTTCCTGACAAAATGAGATTGTCATTCTAGAACCAAATGCTGTATTACTGAAAACTGACATCAAACAGGATTGCATAATTTGTTTAATGACAAAAGTCACAGAATATTGTGACCACAGGAAGAAAAGGGCTATAAATAAACAAATAATAACAATCATGTCCAGCAACTCTGCTGGAACTGGCAAGTTCAGGCTGGCAAAACTCGGGGGCCAGAATTTGCTGTCATTTATTGCTCTTTCCCTTGGTAATAGCAGCAGTGAAATCAATACAATGACATCAGGGGAAAGATGAATCTGCCTTCTAGTGTTTCATGAAGTTGGAAGACAAAATTAATGGAAAGCTCTAATATAATATAATTGACATGAATGCTGCAGAGTCTGTCCCTCACACAGTTCCATCAGCTTTGCTCTGCTGGCATAATAAATTGTTTTCAGAGTACAAAGTTAGCTACTAAAGGCAGGGAAGTGAGATCATAATTTAATATGAATGACAGAAAGAGGAAAAATATCTAAGAGTTACACTAATAATATCAGGAAAATGTTAATCGTATGATGATGGGTGTAACATTAACTACATGTTTGGTCTATCTTCAACATCAGTTTGGAGCATTTGTAACCATGGAAGCTGATTCCAAAATGAGATATTCTCTTTTCTACTATAACATTTTTTATTATGAGATCTGAATTACAACAGGATCAATTGCTCTTTTTTTTTTCCCTCCTTTCATTTTTCTTTCTTTCCTTTCCTGAGGGAATTGAGGTTTGTGGGTTTGTTATTTTGGGTGGGTGGGTTTTGTATGTAGAGCTTTGCTTATCTGGCAATACCATTTTAAAATTCAAATCAAACCTTAAGGTGGGGTCTCACTGCACATCCTTCTTAGAAGGGTGGGTGGCATCCTTAAGACAATTCCCACTGATCACTTCTTAATGGCACTTCCAAACTACTGGAACATTAAAGGAAAGGTCATACAAAGCCCCTGTGTGCCATCCTTCAGGGCACCAAAACTGTAATGGAATCATTTATATTAACTCAGTCAAATAAATTGTTCTTGTTGCCTTTTCTGAGTGGTGGAAATAAATAGGTTTAAGGTGTGCTTCAGGCTGCTGAGTGGGATCAGATGGTTGATTGCAGGTGAGGGGGGGAATCACGATTTCTCCAAGCTGTATTTTCCAAAAGTACATCAGGTACAGCTGACATAAAACTGTTTCCATTATTAGGGAATATTTTTCTTTCAATGCAGGTTTAAGGATAGGAAGTATTTTCATTTTTATTATTATTTTCGCCAAAGTAAAAATGCCGCACCACACCGTCCCCTCTCGCAGCTCGGGTCCCTCTCTTGGAGCCTTCCAAGTGGGACAATCTGCATTAAATGAGGGTTCTGAGTTACTGCTGAGCACATTTGGTTCATTTGTGCATTCAGATTTCAGCTTTTTCTGGAAAAGTTTGGCAGTTCAAAAGCAAAACAGGAAGGAATTTTTCCCAGGATGCTGTACATGACTTGGACAGATTGTTAGGTTTTTTGGCAAGGTTGTCCAGAGGCTGGTGCACACCGAAGGTCAGTGGGCAAGTGTTCAGGGATTTCCAAGATATTTTCTTTTCTTGCAGTTTCCTGCTTTGAATAATCAGTTATGTTTTGATTGAAGCTAGCAAGAAGATAATATATTGGTTTTTAAACAAGGCGTTTGTTCAACTTGCACACAGACAGAAGTAGGGCGAAAGATGTGGCATTTATTATTAGAATTACTAGAATTTACCATCATCCTCTCATCTTTAAAAGAAGTGCTGATGGGGAGCTCAGGGCCACCAAAATGATGATTGTTACTACATTTTTCCACTACCAAAGGGGTTTAGCCAAACCTCAGTGCAGCCCTCTGAGTCTCAGTTCTATCCAAAGGTGTGTGCCAGGGTGGGATTGGGATCCTGCCTCTGCAAACAGCAGCACAAGCAGCTGGGAAGGAACAAGTCCTGTTAACAAGAAACCCAGGATTGCCTCATATTTTTTCTTCTCAATATGTACAAACATTAAGGAGCCTAATAAGGAAAATGTACTGTTCTGATTGTAGCTACAAATGGAGCTAGCTAGCTACTGTTCGCTTTTTTTAAAAAAATTGTTGCCATCAAAAAAAAACAAATGTAGACAATATCTTTCACAGGATAGCTCTGCAACCCAAATTATGTTTTTTTTGTTTTAATAATTTCTGCACCTTTTTTTTTTTTTAAATTGTCTGCTTCCATCGAGGACAAATGTCTACTGGATGAAGTACATCATCTTTCTCCACTCCTATCCTAGCAAATACGTGCAAAACTCATTTTCTATGCATGGTTTCACTGTGACTTGGAGCATTCAGTCTGAAATGCAATTTTTCACAGCAGCATATTCCTAATTATTGGGATTTTGTATTTTTAGACCCTAAACTCACATACCATTAACTTAAGAAGCTCTAATTAGACATAAGTCTAATTCATCAATACAACACTGAATATCAAGCACAGCTTTGAGTTACTGGGACATACTGAAGACAAACTTCCATGTAACCAACATATCTTGTAGAATTCAGAGCCCCAACACAACATCCTGGACTTCAGGAGGAATTCCTTCACACAGAGAGTTGTGAAACGTTGGAAGGGGCTGCCCAGGGTGGTGGTGGAGTCCCCACCCCTGGAGGTGTTTAAGGAAAGACTGGACATGGCACTTAGTGCCAGGGTCTGCTTGACAAGGTGGTGGTGTTCAGTCAGGGGTAGGACTCAATTATCTCCAAGGTCTTCCAGCCTAACTGACTCTGTGAGAAATCATTTTGCCATCTTTTTAAGTTTACTTCTATGCTAATATTTTCCAACACAGTAGTGATATGTTAGAGTTGAACTTAATTTTCATTTGTGGTTTTTCCTCTACGTCTTAAAAGGCTTTTAGGCTAAGCCTGGAGTTCTGTTTTAACACTCCAGAGATTGACAGCAATGGTGGTCACAGCCCTGATATGTTTCAAGTTTAAATTGAAGAATTATTATTTGCATTAAGAGAGAGAGAGTAACACAGAGAAATGTTAAGTCTGAGTAATCAGCCACAAATGGCCAGGAAGTAAACAAGCTTAGAAACCAAACCCTTAAAACAAAAAAAACCCCAAATAAACAAAACAAAACAAACAAACAAACAAACAAACCCCAAACCCACCACCAAATCCAAACAAAACCCCTAACCATATTTAATAAATGGATGGTTTATATACATTTTTATATTTTATATATAACTTGGACACTCAGCCCAGGGCTACAGGAACAGCTTTTGCCCCAGTCTCACATGCAGCAATATTTGACTATATTTTAGGGTTAACAATTTGCCTTTTATGCAGTTTATTTCTCAGAAACACCCCACACTTTTAAGAAAGGTCACTTTGCTCCATCTGGGGAATTCTCAATCCTAAGGTGTAAAAGGCCTGTGCTTTGCAGATGGACACTGAGCAGGGGAGAAAATGGGCTGTGGTAGAGCCCAGGAAGGGACAGAACAGGTGACAGGGGAGGTATTAGAGGCAGAGTGACCAGTAATGTCATTAATGTAAGGTATTGTCCCCCTAAAAATCGATTACGGAGTCATTTCTCAGGAAGAGCACTGATGAACCCAACTCAGATCATTTTTCATGTCCTACAGGTGGAAGCCATGCTAATAGACGGAAATGAGGGCTCTCCCCAGTTGATGATGTGAATATTAAGGAGAATTAAAAATTCTTCCTCTGGAAGAACTGATTGAAACCCCTGTGACAGGCACCTCTGCAGGGCTGGCTTAGCTTTAAACTGGAAATCAGCCAGACTCTTTTTATCACAAGGTATTCTGCAAAACCCCCCCAGCTTTACCTACACAGTCATATAAATCTAAACAGAATGTATTTTATTCAAAACACCAAAAATTAGATCACAGCATAAAATTCAGCCCCTCCTTGAATATTTACTATTTGCTGGGCAATAAATTTCAGCTCACTTCTCTTGCTGTCTGAATGAAGGCTGACCCTGAAATGACCAAACCAGTAACCTAAACAGCCATGGAAATAACTTCAGGCATTTTCACCCTCCATTTAGCTTAGATGTTTCTTACTGTTAGAACTGCTATTCCTACAGGATTAATTATAAATAGTTATCTACTGATATCTACAGTAATACATTTTGCTTCTGAGCATGCACCACTGAGTTTTATAATGGGTTGTGTATACACTGCAAATGTTAAACAATATTCTCATTGAATAATGACAGGCAATGTGTATTTGCATTTCCTGGGAGATTTAATGATGCGGTGGGATAGCTGGATGGAAGGTGGGAATTCATATTAAGACTTAGTGCCAAAGCCACCTCCAGGACAGCAGGCACACCGCTCATTAACTCAAGAGATTTTGAACCCATTTACTCTGTGCTAGACTTCAGTTCTTGGGATCAAAAGTCACGTTGTTTTTCCTATCCCCTCTGTAGAGACAGAATTGAATAACATAGGTAGCACTTCCACTTCTCTTTTCCTTCACCAAATCTGGGTTTTTTCTCCAGAAGAAAAAGGTTCTCCCAGGTTTCCTCAGAGCCCCCCCTGCCACCAGCCCTGGGAAGGTGATGCTCTGCCGGGTGTGAAGCAGCAGCCACACAGCTGCTCCACCCTCTCTGGCTCTTCTCAGCCCAACTCCACCCCACACCTGCACACAGAAGGAGCTGATTTCCCCCTCTCCACTGACCCAGGGGCTGCACTGCACTCCTGGGAGCACAAGAGTTGCTCACACCAGCAGGGAAGGGGAGGGATTAGGGGAAGCAAAGGAAAGCAATCTAGGGAAGTGATGAGACCCCCCCATCCATCAGCCAGACACGCTTTGCTCTAATGGCACTCACAGCACTTGCTTCAAGGGTGCTTCAAAGCTGGAGGGAAGCTGCTGTTACCTAGGACACATCTACTCAAGTTTGCTGAAACTTAAAGCTGGGACAGTGGCAGAAATAGAACTTTTCCATGAAAACTTCAGTTTATCATTTATAGAATGTAAAAAACTAGACAGAGAGAAACCAGAAAAAGCATCTGCATGTTATTTGCTGAACAGCTCTACTTTCAAAACCAAATTAAGGTAGTCTTCTCTCTTTAATGCCAAGTCCCTCTAAGACTACTGTAAAAACCCTCAGCTTCCCAGGCTTACAAGTTACAACATATTTCTAAATAATACCATACATCGCTCAGTCTCCTCTCTTCTCATGATAACCTAGAATTTTATTTTCAAAGCTCAAGGTGAAGGAGTTAAAGCAGCCACACTTCCAACCACATGGAAGTTTCAAACTTGTTTTTGCTTTCTCCCCCCTTTTCCTGTGAGCCTTGTCCACGGCACAATCTGCTGAATTCATTTCACAGCGATATTTTAGTGTTTCTTCTCTCATAGAATTTTAATGTGTTTAATCTGACAAACTGAAGTCTAAAATATGCACAGACCCATTTTTCTGAGTTGTTATGAAGTCTTAGGGCTCCTGCCTTACATGCTGTCCCTGAAATCAATACAAGACCTGATAAATATTCTTCTCATGTAAATTAGAGGAAAACATCTCTCACGATGAATATTTCCAATCCTCTGTAAGTGGACATACAATGGGAGGCAACATCATGGAAAATAAATTGTTAAAACAAGCTTCCTAAGAGGAGCAGTTTGATGGGACACTGGCAGACTCCTTTAACAGAGCCCCAGATGAAACTCAAAAATTATTTTTAACATCATCCTCATCATCAAGAGCAGGTTTGGTCTGTGATGTGACTGACCCAGCACATGCAGCATCCCACTGGAGGCAGCAGGCTGAGCACTCTCCAGTGGCTGCTCATTAACTGTTTTAGTGTGTAGTGTCTAAACAGGCTGAAATCAAAACTTTCTTCAAGATGTGAGGGTGAAACCATGTGCAACCCCAAATTTCATGGTTAACTGAGTGTCACTCGAGGGATATTTGAGTGCTATCTGGAACGTAACATGTGTTTATGCTTAGAAAAGTGACAAAGAGAAAATAGAGCACCTTCAGGAGCGCTTGTACAGCAATTCTGCCCTCTAAATGAGACTCATATCTCTGCAATAAAGCAGTGTGGTCTCAAACCCCACTCACCATGAGCTGCAATGGAATTCAGTGGCATCTAAATCTCCACAGGACAAATTCCACCCCTTCAATCTCATCCGTGTGGACTTAGGAAAAATACAACCAACAAAACTTTAGTCAAAAGAAAGATATTTTACGTTTTGTTCCACTTTGGCGCTGCAATCCTGTTCATGAGAAAGTTAACTTAAATTTCCCTCCCTCTCCATTTGTAACTTGTCAATCAGAACCAATTTGTTTTTTCACAAATTATACCTCAGCACAGAAACATATTCAAATGCTGAATGTATTTATCTAGTCCAAAATCCCTGTCTGGCACTGCTACTTCAGCCATCCTAGTGAGAAGCAGATGCAAGAGTTTTTCCCTTTCCTCAGAAACGGGTGTCCAAGCATGTATCTTCCCTGGAGCAGTTTTGGGTACCCTGTGCTTCTGCCCATGGGGGAGCCTGTGCTGGCTGTACATTCAGGCTTTCAAAAATAAAGTTTGCCATTAAAATACCTTTTTGAGTGTAACATCCTCACTTAAAAGCAATAAATACCAACTTGAAGCTCTTAAATATTCCAAAGTGTGGATTAAACACCACTAGAAATGTGGTGATGGACCAAAATACTATTTCTATGTTATTAATGGGAGCAGAGTTTTGTAGGTAAGGCCCTGGGCCCAAAGGAATTCAGGTTCATTCCCTGAGTTGGCACAGACCTTAACTGTGACTTCTGGCAGGTCACCCAATTGCCTTGTCCTCACTTTCCCCCTTTGCAGCAGGGACAGCTGCAGCTCCATCTGCACTGAGGGACGTGCAGCCATGTGGTCACAGCCACTCCATGCATGTGGCACCGTCAATCCCTGCAGCAGGTACCAGGGACAAGCTGCAAGCCCTATTAAACTGCTCATGGAGGAGGTGGAATCCCTTCCCAGAACCTCTTCCCCTCCATTAGGACAGTTCTCCATAAAATGGAGACCCTCACCTGTCTTTTCTCTAAACCTTTGTCCATCTTGCCAGTTTACCTTTGCAAACCAAGAGTTTTTCCTCATCACACACCAGCAACGTGGGCCTTGTTCACAGCTTGCTGCAGACCTACAGACAGCCCATCACAGGCAGTAGCAATACAGAAAATTTTGGTTAACCCACATCTTACCTTTACATCCCCTGATAAGGCTCAAAAATGGCACCTGTTCCAGCCAAAAGGAGGCCCTGTTGCTCACAACCAACTCCTGGTTCCTGGTGCAGAGATCACCTGAAGGTGGATGTGGCCTCAGGGCTGCACTCTTTTCCTTGGGATGAGGGAAATGGGATGCAAAGGCTCTGGCAGCACTCCTCTAAAACGAGGCGCCATTTCCACAAAGGCCACAGATTCTGAATGACAATGCACAAACATGCAAAGGGTGCCCTTAGGAATGCATCTCCTTCCACACACAGAATGGCCTTAACAAAGCCTGGGAAACCAAGATTTCGCTGAAGTGTGTTTGTTTAGAACCGAAGACCCATTTTGTCATGGCTGAAGAAGGAGAATACGCAAGACAAATTGTTCTGTGTCTCAGTAAAAGACATAGGCGTTCACAAAGAGAGAAGAAATAATTCTAACTCTTTTATCTAGTTGAAAACTGACCTTCCTGAGCTTGAAACTGCCTGTAGGAGTCCCAGGACAGGTTGTTCTGACATTCTTTTAACATCGTTTCATCAGCACAGCCAAAACTAATCACAAGAATATTACCCGATGACAGGTGCATTTATTCTGTCAATTAAATCAGATGGTTAAATCGAAATGTGCCCCAAATCTCTCTTGTTTGCATTATCCATATTGGCATTTCTTGGCTGTGGTTCATTGCTGGCTGGAAGTCATCCAGCCCCTGCAGAGTCACTTTGCAGTCCTGTGCCAGCGAGCTTCCAGGCTCTGCAACAGCGGTTACACCAACGCCGGAGCGCTCCTACAGCACTGACCTGCAATGTCGCACTGCTTCACTAAGATTTATTTAAGACAAAAAGAAAAAAAGAAAAAAAGAAAAAAAGAAGAAATCCCTCACAGTGAAGGAGACTTAGATCAATGCTTTTGAAATGGAAAATGATATACCACTTCACACCTAACCACTAGTGACGTGCATGCATTAAAAGACAGAACAGAATAGAGACTTTTGACATTAGCAAGTGACTACTATGCAAGAATACAAATTAAAATCCAACCTCACTTCTTTAAAACCCATTTTCTGGGACGAGGAAAGTTGTTGCTCCTAGTCGATCAGAAAGATGAGAAAAACAATAGAGATTAAGGTATAACTGCAATAGAAATCAAGAACCGAAGCATCCTCCACTATTACCCAATTATTCAAGACCCAGGCAGAGGGTGAGCTTACATGAAATACTTGCTGCAAAGAAAAGTTGCAGTGGAGCAAGTGAAAGATGCAGCCAAGTTTTTGTCTTGGTTTTGTGATGTACATGCCAATGAGTACATCTCCATATGACAATGTGGGTCAAACCCCAGGAGCAGAGATGGGATCCATGGAAGGATAAATATATAAGCACTGCTTTGTTACACATTCACTTCACTTTTGCTTAATAGCCTGAAACATTTCCCTTGCACTCTGTTTTTACCAATATTCACACATCCATTGGGAAAAGTACCAGCAAGACAGGTCTTCTGAAGAGTTTCTGAGCAGTAAAGTAGATACCTTTTACCACTAGGTATTAAAACTTGTTGCTTTCTTGAACCGAGAACACCAGGCTTAATCCAGCAATCAAGATCTGTACAACTGACAGGAAAGCTGATACAATTCTGAATAACACAGAATATGGTCCTATAAAACATCTGTATGTTCTTCCTTTCAGTGTATGATACCTAGCTATGCAAAAATGAGGTGCCATTGTGCCTAAGTCCACAAAAACACTGGAACTTAAGCAATACAATTCGCCTCTAATTTGAAGTTTGGTCTTGGTTGTTCAGTGTTAGACTCTCAAACCAGGAAAGTAAGGATTTACTGTTTAACTGTCCTGTTGGTCCAAAAGACCATCCATCTAATGCCACATTCCATGTGTGTCTCTGCCTTGAAAAGGAAAACCCTTAACGTGGAGTCGCCTTTGCTGCACAGGTACCAGACCACCCCGAGGTGACATTCCCGGCAGCGTCTCCAAACACAGTGAAAGGATTATGGCACAGGGAAGCAAGAAGCCTTATGTTAGGTCAACACAGGTGACATTCCAATGTGTTCCAAGAATAAAGTAAAAATGCATAATTAACCATTTCTATCAAATTCCCATTATTCACCTTTTACAAGAAAGAGAATAACAAGGTTCCACTTACAGCGTAATATTAAATACCTGAAAATTAGTTCATGACCCCTTTTCTGACTGATGTGGTTTCACAGTCTAAATCAAGTTATAATAAATATCATAAACGTAATAATTGTTGTTTAAAGACAAGGATTAATGAAAACAAGGTGCTGATTATTCCATCCTAAGGTCAAAGTCAATTCTTATATCTGTCCGAAATCAACCAGGATGCAAATCCAAGTTTTTGCATGTATGTATGAAATTGGAACTCTGGCTTTAAAGTGGCAGGGACACATTGATTTTAAACAAGAGAAAGCTGTGTAGAACAACAGGATCTGTATTAGGGGTGACACCACTTATCTCCTCAGTGCTGTTCCCAATGCCTTTACTTTCTGCTCTAAATGGTTTTGATCCTACTTCCTAATTCATCTATCTTTAAGAAAACCAGTAATATTCAGCTAAGTAAATTCTCTTTATTTCCCTAGCTGTGTGCTTTCATCAGTTGTGTTGGTGAGCAACCCTGCAGGCAGTGCAGTGTATTTAGCCAGATTTATATTAGCCACCTGAAAGATAAGGATGCTTACATTTTTTTTTTTTTAATAAAACTCCTTAAGTTGAAAGGCTCTGCATGCCTGCAGTGTAGCTGGTTGGAGTTGTGTGCACCAATAATGTGCTCTTACAATTTGTCAGCCACAGTAATTTTAACTCTTAAAAAAAAAAAGGTATCTTTTCTGATAGCTCTCTAAAGTATAGAGAAAAAATAGTAATGCCTTATTTAAATCTTAAATTCTGTGTATTTTTACCATTTTTGACCAGTTCCACTGGTCAGATATATCCTTACTTTATACATATATCTCAATATAGTTCAGAGAGCTATTTCAATGTAAGACAATATTGAAATCCCTCTCAACAACCTTTGGTTAAAGCCTGTTTATTTTAATGTCACACTTACAGAATTTAAAACACAATTGGCAATTATGGGTATTTATGAGCCAAAAATATTAAAAGTTGCTGTTGAAAGACCTTAACAAAGAGTGGGTGCAAAAGTGCTATTCTTATGCAAGGCCACGCAGAGGAGACAGTAAAAACATATAAGAATAACCAGAGAACAAGTAAAGCACCAGTCACAGCATAATTACCCTTTGCTTTCATTTCAGAAACCCACAGCTTTCCAGAGACACTCGCTAATATCTGTGATTTTAAAAATAGCATAACATGCATTATACATTCACTCCTCTGTCTCACATAAATTATATATCTGTTAAATTACACATTGTATTGAAAAAATGGAGGAAAAAACCCCCCAAACCCAGCACATCCATGATGTTTTTATTTTCTCCTGTTCCATACCCTCCTGATCTGCCCGTAAAGCTGATGCCCGTTTAGGGGAATATGCTGTGGGACGACAGCACAGCAATATTAATAAGGCAGGCATATGTTTGCTCCTTTTGCCATGCTGTCTGTGAGTGCCCCTGCCCCTTGGTGGAGGAGCTCCCCCTCAGTCTGCCTGGTGCTGATGGAATCCTTTTGCAGGTGTTTGGTTGCTCTCTTGCAGACACAGCTTTCCCAAAGCCCAGCTCCCTCGTGCATAGGGCAGTATTAGCTCCTGGTTTCCCCTATGACGCAGCTGACACATGGCTGCTCCAGGCTCTTGCTTCACAAAATTATCCTAAATAGCATCATCTCAGTGAATGCCTGCTCCCTGAATACCTAAAAGGACTGGGCTATTCACATTCCCCCAATTTGGATCATCCTTTTGCAGTTTGCTTTCAGGTCATCAGTGAAAGCAAGGTGACAATAAACTGATAGTATCACATTCAGCAAGGATTTTCTCCTGACAAGCCTTCCCATCTTAAATGTTACCTGGGGACTGCCCACCTCCAGCACACAAAGCCAGGAATCTCTAAGCACAGCCAGAGTCAAAGCTCCATTTGGAGGTACCATTCAATCTTCATTCAATTTGTAAGCAGTTTGAAAAGCAGCAGTGAGACAGAAGTGTTTGTAAAGCAAAGAAGTGTATCAGCTAAAAATCAACACTGATTTAACCCACCCTCATAAACACTGAGATCTGCGGAGATTTCATGGGGTTTTATGGTTCTGAAGACCCCCACCTCTCTGTGTTCCTTCTCCACCCAAAGTGTGAGCACTGAGGGTCTTGAAGAAGAAACGAACAAGACAGAAAAAATAAACACAACACAAGCAGAGAAAGTCTAAGTTCGTATTTTTATGTTAATGTGCTGCTAAGGGAAGGGCCTCATTTGAGAAGTCATAAAAAAAAGCGTTAGCAGATCTCCAAGTTAGAGCATGGAAGCTTTCTCTGCAGATGGAGGATTTAAAAGAAGTAAAATGATAACCACATAGTTGAGAGACTAGAAAAGAGACCTTGATGTTTGATAGTTGTAATAACCTGCAGAGTGCTCTAATGGCTCAGGGATCAGGTGCAGAACTATAGCAATAACAAGAGCTGAATAATTATCTCAGCCATATCTGTATAACCACAGTCCCAGAGTATGAACTATATAAGGAGGCTTCTGCTGCCTCTCCAAGATTTCCTGAAATGTTAAATCACTGAATTGGGAGCACTTCCAGCATTAGTACTGCCCAGTTAGAAAGAAATAAAGCCCAGAATCCTCTAGTGGCAGTTCTAATGTCTTTGTTAATTATGAATTATGGGTAAACATGCAGACTCACAGAGGTCACGGCTGTCAGCAACAATACTTTTCAAGAAGGATTTTTATGAGGGTCTTTTTCATTTTGCCATAATGTCCTTTACATACACATAAAACGCACCGAGAATACAAAAAATAGTGTTTGTTTTTAGGGAAGATGTAATTATTTTTCACTTGTTTTCCACCCTCTGTACAGCCACGGATCTGCTGCCAGGACGACCCAGTTCATAACTCCGAGCTCCTCTGTGAGTAACAGCAGCTGCACAGTCCCAAGGAGCAGGCAGGAGGGGGCTCCGGGGCTGGGCTTAGGTTAATGATCAGACACTGGTAACAAGAAAGTTGTGGTTTTCCAGGGAACGGCCAGCCAGGATCCCAGCAGCTCCAGTCACCTTTCCCACACAACACAGAAACAAAGGCTGCATCCAGTATGCTTGATTAACCTCACTTAAATGGCAGCACTGATCTCAAATCTGTCCCAGGAGTGTATATAAACAGGATTAAAATCATATTATGTGTGGATCCTGCCCAACAAAAGCAACTGGCGCAAAATCATTTTAATTAGGTGGTAGCGGCTGTAACTCATTCAACTTTGGCATTAATTCTTCTCTGTCCCATCAAAGAACTTTTGGGACTCTCCGTGAATGGTGGAAGGAATAAAGGAGACTTAGAGATAACACTGAACAACATTTTGCCATAATTGTTGGCCAGTTTGCAAAAGGAACTCTGAGTGCAACACTCCAAAAAGCTCTGTGAAAGGTACAGCTTCTACTCGCAGTTTTCATGGTAGGCAACAGACTGGTAATGAATGACAGAGGACATTTTATACAGGTAAAATCCAAAAGTCTTGCCCAGTTTTCAAGAGCCCTCTCCCTGCTGCTGAGTCGCTTGAAATCTCTCCACGAGTTGAGATACCACGAGACCTCCAACAACAAATGGTTTCAGGTCAAGTCTGAACCCATGAAGACAAAGTTGTAGAAGACATCCTGTCAGGATTGCAAAAGGAAAACTTTCTTCTGGCTCCAGATACATTCTCCCCATTTTACAGGGAGAGTGTAATAATAAAGACCTATCAGGAATGTGATCATTCTCCTGGGTAAAAATAAACTCATGATAATAATAATCTTAGAAACCCTTGTGAGCACACAAGACACAGTACAACAGACACATCCTAGGAAAACTGTTATACATCACATTTATCTGTACTCAGCCTTGTGTTATGCTCCAAAAAAGTCAACCCTTAAATACAACCTTCCAGAACATGCAGCTTGTTTTGCCAAATAATGAGAAACGTTTTAGAAAAAAGTCCCAGAAATAAAAAACTCCCTGAAAATTAATTTAAAAAGTCAAACATTTGTCACAGCACTGCTGATGACCAATAATAAAACTTAGTTCTCTAGAATATGACCGATCTGAATAAATGAAAAGTTCTCAACTCTATGCCAGCTCAGAAAATACAGGTTAGATATTTCAACTGGTCAATTAATAACTGACTCTCATCATGCACCAGAAATGTAACCTTGGCCCACAGCACTGACAGTAGGAAATTAAGGTAAAAAATATTCTGACTTTTTAATCAGAGGTAAATAAATTTTTCCATAAAAAATTCTTAGCATCAATCTCTCTGAGTTGAAGAAATCTGGCAA
Source organism: Nicator chloris (assembly GCA_013400495.1). Lineage (NCBI taxonomy): Eukaryota > Metazoa > Chordata > Aves > Passeriformes > Pycnonotidae > Nicator > Nicator chloris. The sequence continues at coordinate 112,880 of WAAE01019691.1, read as the reverse complement.
AGAACAGATGGGTGTAACTACAAAGCCACTGCACGTTCTTGGAAGTAACAAAAACTGCAGGAAAAAATATTAGAGAGGTTGAAATCCTTCTCACTTTGCCTGGCAGAGACTGCAAAATTGTGCAATCTGCAGTATATTCCACAGGGGGCACATTGGCAACGTGGGAATGTCACAAGCAGAAAAACATATTTTTCATACCAAAATATCACTAGCAGGTAAGACAACTGACCATTATGTTACATAATAAAGATAAGTCATGTGTACTTGAATAGTTAACAGATGGACTAATTAGAGGCTGAATTATTTGTGGTTTAACTGATAGCTGGTGAAATCAAGGTTACTGAGGGAAATGGACTTGACTTTGGGAAAAACAGAGGGTGTTTGCAGGGCTAAGGGAAGCTGCTCCTCCAAAGAAAGGGTTAATGAGCAATGAAAGAACAGAAGTGCATCTAATTAAAAGACATACCAAGGCACACAGAGAATACAAGGGTAAGCAAATGGCAGAGACCACATTTTGCCTGCAATACATGGAGAGGCAAATGTGGAATGACATATAGGAAACTGGCGCGAAGGGCAAGGCGTCTGGCAGGGAAAATAAGCTTCCATCTTAAAAGGATATTTTAGTTTTGGTACAAATAAATATATATAGGCACATCCTGAGAGAAGCAAAAGTGTGAAGAGGACAAGTGTTGCCTGTTTTGGGGCACCTAGGAATAGAAATAGTGTACAATAACTAGGTTCAGGACACAAAAAATCTATAGATAAACATGAATTTTAAGCATGAGAATTTCAACATTGTCTCATTTGAAATAGATTATTAGCTTGCATGATGACCTTTGGAAATATCTCCTCCCCCCAGACTGCCAGTATAAAAAAAGCCCATGGGAAAGATAACATTGCTGCATGGGTAGGTGTCATTGTCTAAATGCACAAAGGGCCTAAAATGCAAAACACAAGTGAGATGAGAATTGTCCTTCTGAAACAGCATCTGCTGTGACATGCTCGTGGAGCCATTACGTAGCTGAAACCATCACCGTCTGGGCTCACACAGCACAGACAATGTTAAGAATAAAAAGGAAATACTTATAATTGTTATCCTTGCAAACCCTTTTGCAGCTGCAGCTCTGGGTCAGCACTCATCAACAGACTGCAGAATCCATGTAGGAAACTTCAGCAAAAACACTATTGTGTACAGCACAGCCCAGGCTTCCAAAATTATCATGAAATTGAAAGATCCTAATCAAAAGAGACCAAAACTAGGAAGGACCTTCTTTCAGTGGGAAGGCATTTGAGAGCACTTGCAAGTAGTAGAACCAAAGCTAAAAGGAGTATAAAACCAGCCAAGTACTATCTATTTCTATAACAATATTTGACAAGCCCAGAGGAGAAGCACAGAGTGACTCAACCTTACAGAACTCTGGAGAGAGTAATTCCAAATGACTGGGCAGAAAGAACAAAGAGCTGAAGCACCTCCAAGAATACATGGTTAGATAGATATACACACTTGTGTGTATTGAGAGGATGAAGATGAAAATGTTCCAGATGATGCATTCCTGCACAAAGATGGCCATGCCATAACAGTCCTCAGCAGGAAGGCAGAATCCTTAGGCATAATCCACAGTGGCCATCTGGGCATTGGGAGAGGGAACAAAGCACCCTAAGGTGTTTTATTTTAGTCAGACCAAAAGATGCCACAGATGGCCAAGGGTTAAATCCAGGTTAGTATCAAGCCAATGCTGAACTGAAGGGAGGACTTCTCTGTAGGTGCGAAATGCACTGGTGTAAATACAAACACGCACTGGAATTGTGTCACATTCCTCTGCCGTTGGAACTCAGATCAGTGCATTTTTGTCGCAGTTCCATGGAAAAGGTCCCCCTTTGCTGAAGGACTCCTTCCCCCAGAGCTTGGCCTCACACACCACTGACATCGACGGTGTCTTTTCATTGACCAAAATGGGCTCTCAAACAGCTTTTTTTGCCTTTCTAATTGAGTTGCCAGGTGACGCTGTAGCAGCAATGTAATAACACTTTATAAATCATATTTGTTTGGAGTGGGATTCCTGATGGGTTAATATCTCATAAATAGGCCATGATTGCTCTCATTTCTAGGTTACACACAACATCTAATCCTCCAACAACGTGCTATGTAGGGGCACTGGCTCAGATATTCTCTGAGGCCCCAGAGAAAAAAACCCACATTTTTCTGGCATTTGGTAAATTTTTTCACCCAAGAAAACCAAGCAGAAATGAAGAAGTAGTAAAATATTATACAAGTACTCACAAAAGAAAAGTTATAAATTATAAACTGGTTGGAAACAAAGCAGTAAACCATTACCTTATCCATACCCTTTGCAACCCATTCCCTTTGCAGCTCCATAGCCAGCAAAAGACAAAGCTTTGTAAGGAACATATTGGATCCATCATTTTGCCCGCAGCCAAATAAATGCAGGGAGGCTGTCCAGTCTCATCAGTTGATCCTGCTTCTTGGCAGAGACCTGGATCCCAGATACAGCTCCAGAGCTGTGGATCTGTCTCATGGACCCAACTATGCAAATAGTTAATTTTTTCAAGCTGACAACCAAACTTCAAAAAACCTCACAACAATACTAGTGGCTTGGATCAACCCAAGAATAGTCTTTACAGCAAAACAAAATTACCATTTCACACTCTAGGAAGGAAATTAGATTTGTTACAAAATGAAAGCGTTTTGTTGCAAAATGTAGAAATGAAACATTTCTGGGGAAGCTGAAAAAAATCCATTGAATCTGAACTGAATTCACAAATAATTTTGGCTCCTCAACTTCACACAATAAGCCTCTTGGCTGATTACTGCAATTCTTAATTAGGAATGAAGCTGCACTCACTGAACGAGGGCAAGCA